>HG995362.1:2200969-2800969 GCA_905333045.1 Lysandra bellargus
TTGTAATAGGAAGAGTGCCACCATAAAAACTAACCTACAATTCCAATTCCCATGTACAGTGTTCGCTTCACACCGCGCTAACTGATCGATTTCAATAGTTATTGTGTACATGAGAGTGAATTTTCTATGCGTTTTAAATCGGTCTATTAGTGTATACTGTATACTGTATACACTAATAGATATAATATAGAATAGTTTTACCCGCGGTTTAGTTAATAAACGTTATACTTTTCGAATATATAACGAAAGGAAAAAGTTGGAGAAAATATAAGGACTATTCATTTTTGTTTTACATAATATAAATAGCCTCTAGAACAACTATTCTTAAAGTGTGCCCTGTCACCCCCCAAAAGCCTTAGGACTCCGCGATACAAGAATTAGTTTAAGAAATATCATCATACATAAGCATGGAGTAACATTCAAAGACAAAACATCCCTTTGTTAAAAATAGCGCTTCTTAAAAGGGTTCCACCACCAAAAAAGTTTGAGAGCCGCTGCTCTAGAACAGGGTCCGGTAACTGGGAATTTGCTATTCAGATTACTAAAAACAATCTATACCTACTATTTTAATATCATGAAGCTGAAAAGTTTGTCTGATAACTAAATTTTTATATTTTAAATAATTTAATAATTGGGAAAATTAATGCGATTTCTACATCAAAAAAATATATATTGTGACTAGCTGACCCGGCAAACGTTGTTTTGCCATATAAATAATTTTTGGTACTTATGAAAAATATATGTTGGCCGATTCCTAGACCTACTCAATATGCTCACAAAATTTCATGAGAATCGGTCAAGCCGTTTCGGAGGAGAACGGAAACGAACATTGTGACACGAGAATTTTATATAAGTACTAGCTGTCCCGGCAAACGTTTCTTTGCCATATTATATTAAGTATATCGCCCGTTTTATTTTATTGAATTAGTGACTAAAATATAAGTATGTCACCATGGCAACGTCCATCGCTATCCCGTGACCCGCGTCGCATAAACAATGGTCGCTCTTTATAGACAAATAATTTGCAATAAAATAAAATTGCGACTATAATTTGAGATTTAAACTATCCTATCTCTCAAGTTGGATCGAACTGCACATGGTGTGCGAATTTTATTATAATCGGTTAAGTGGTTTAGGAGTCCATTGAGGACAAACATTGTGACACGAGATTTATATATATTAAGATAAAGAAAAAATGAAGTGAAAAAGGGATACGTGCTGAAGATATAGGGTTCAAAACCGCATTCAAATGGTGAACATTTTTCTCGATTGTATAATTTAGTACATAGTTAGCGCAGATAATAATTACTAGCTATTTGACCGAGCAAAGCTCGGTATTCGATAAAACACGAACATAATGACATTTTCTAAAGATGATTCCTAGCTAGATCGATTTATCGCCCCCGAAACCCCCTATATACTAAATTATATGAAATTGTTGGAGCCGATTCCGAGATTCCAATTATATATCCTACTAATATTATAAAGGCGAAAGTATGTGAGTTTGTGAGTTTGTATGTTTGTTACTTCTTCACGCTTAAACGGCTGAAGCGATTTCGACAAAATTTTACAAGCAGGTAGCTGACATCCTGGATTAACACATAGGCTACATTTTTAACGGACTTACGTAACGGAGGAGGTGTTATGTTCATATTTTAAGTTACTTATGTTCAACGATGACTCCGCCGTTTTTGAACCGATTTTCAAAATTTTGCCGTCTCCTACTTACTAAATCCCCCCCACTCTCTTCCTTAAAGTGTTGCTTTTCACGAAACAGTGTCGTGTCGTTAGTGCTGAGTTTTAATTCTCCTTTTTAGAAACAAACTAAGTTATCCTATCCTACTAATATTATAAAGGCTATATAAGTATGTGAGTTTGTGAGTTTGTGAGTTTGTAAGTTTGTAAGTTTGTGAGTTTGTATGTTTGTTACTTCTTCACGCTTAAACGGCTGAAGCGATTTCGACAACATTTTACAAGAAGGTAGCTGACATCCTGGATTAACACATAGGCTACATTTTTAACCGACTTCCGTAACAGAGGAGGTGTTATGTTCATTTTTTAAATTACTTATGTTCAACGATGACTCCGCCGTTTTTGAACCGATTTTCAAAATTTTGCCGTCTCCTACTTACTAAATCCCCCCCACTCTCTTCCTTAAAGTGTTGCTTTTCACGAAACAGTGTCGTGTCGTTAGTGCTGAGTTTTAATTCTCCTTTTTAGAAACAAACTAAGTTATTAATTATAAAAGTGAATTTATTCTAACCTAAACTAAGCATACAGATAATATCGAGTGTCATTTGATTCATAGGCTTTCGTCCCATCTCCTATTAGGGGGGGCTGTGCCTCCAAGCCCCCTCTCCTAGATTACATAAAACAAAATTCGATTTTCAAAATTTTGCCGTCTCCTACTTGGGGGAGCTGCGAATCCCCATATTGGTAGTGTTGCTTTTAACGAAACAGTGTAGCGTCATTAGTACTGAGTCTTAATTCTCCTTTTTAGAAACAAACTAAGTTATTTATTATAAAAGTGAATTTATTCGATTCGATTAAGTGTCATTTGAGTAATTTTCGTCCCATCTTCTACCAAATCCTAGGAGTGCTACTTATCACAAAACAGTGTCTTCTATCAAACTTCCATCTCTCAGTCATCAAAATTGAAGTTTCCGATGATCAAACTCAATTTATTTCGTCTCTAATACTATTACAACACAATTTAGTTTACCTAATCACACCTAATTAATCGCGGGTAACACCGCGGGGCACAGCTATTTTATATATATATATATATACAAGAATTGCTCGTTTAAAGACATAAGATTAATTGTAGAGCATAGAAAAAGACATGAGCTCTTTTTTGCGGGAAAAATGTAAATTAACTACTACACCTACTACTAATATACACGTAGAAACTATACTTGAGAATGAAACGTATACATTATACAGGCACTTGTTGCGATTCACATAATCATATAACGCACCGGCGATCGATATGACAGTACAACCATAGTAAAAGGAGGTGCAACCTCGATTATCCGAACTAATATTGTTACTGCAATGTTTTCACGCTAGAGGCAACACAATAAACAGTTAACTAGAAGTTTTGTTCGAAGTTTGATAAAGTTTCTGTCAATATTCTGATATGAGGTGTGCAACATGTCGGATTTTGGTCGGATTATTTACTGTATGTGCTAGTGGCGGCCTCTGCACCATCCTTTACGTAATATTCGAAAATTATTGTCGCATGATCGTTTCTCACGTCATATGTTACGATTCATTTGATTTTTTTTTAGAAATCTTAAATTGTATGTGTTTAAATAAAAAAGATAATATAGTATCAGGATTCAGGAGACGTTCACGTGATATAGCTGCAGAAATATCATAGAGAGATGTGTATATGTTACCCTCAAAGACCGAAATCGCTCGATGAGTGAAAAAATAGCTCACAAGGCGTTGTGGTCACAGTGAAACAGCCACGACGCGAAATTCGCGTTGTGGCACAGAATACATATTAGTTTAACAGTTGTGGCTCTAATGAAAACGGCCACGACGCGTTCTGGCAATCACAAAAAGACCGATTAAAGAAGATTAAAGAAGAAGACGAAAGTTTCGATTTTGATCTTTGAGCGTAACATAATATTATACAATCCGTAGTACTTAGGTCAAAAGGACCGGAAAATCAAATATATTAAAACTAAAGTCCAGATAATCGAATAATAAAATGCAGTCCGGATAATAGATTTTCATTCAACTACATAATATATCTACAGATAGATCTGGCGATAACTAACCGGGGGCCGGTGAATTAAACATGTTTAATTAACTAGCCCACCCCACACGTCAAATATTTTGACATATTGTTATGTAATTGACATGACATGGGTTATTATACTTGCACAGGCGATACGTCCATTTTAGGAGGGTTAATTTTTTGGTGTATTGTATGTTTATTTCTTTGTAACACATGACGGTATACAACAACTACCTAGTAAGTATATGTTAGCTCTATCCATACTGTTACGTGCTAGGGTTCGTTGGATTCGGAGAGAAAGACCTGGTGATTCTCTTGAAGACTTTATTCACAAACACTAGCTCACACAAATCGCTAAGTCCAAACACTAAGCACTAGATCCAAATCACTGAACACTATCACTGTCACTCGCTATTGATCACTTGTTCTCACTTCGAATTCGCCTTGATGATCGCTTGTATCAAACTGAGCTGATTGCCGGCTTGTTTACCTTTTATATGGCCCGCCATACTTTCTGGAACGTTCCATTCTGGATTGTTTACGTAAACACGCAATTCACATAAACAAGGGTTGGACTTTTCTAGAAAGTACGCGCAACTGTCGCGCGCAGGTAAACAACTGCCCGTATCCGTAACAATACTATTTTTTATGCATAAGTGTGTCCGCTTGAATGTCTATCACCTCTTCACGCCCAAACCGCTGAACCAATTTTGCTAGGTACTGAGAAATTTAGAGTCCAGGGAAGGACATAGGATACTTTTTATCCCGGAAAAAAGTACGGTTCCCAAGGGATAAACGAATTTTGGCGCAACAGAGATGCGGGCGGGATCTAGTGATGTTATAAGATGGCTCTAAAGAGGTTTTACAGAACTCGTATCAATTTTGAGAGTGAGTAGGTGTTTTTAAAAACTTTATATAAGTTTGTACATTTACTTTTTGTCACATTCATATTTAAATTGAAGTTACAAAAAGTTTTTGCAATTCATCCAAGTTTCACCAATATAAGAGAAATTCCAATTGCAATAAAATTTTAAAAGATTTTTACAAGAAATAAATTCTTGTAAAAATATTTAAAAAAGTATCCTATGTCCTTTCCCGAGACTCAAAATATCTCCATTCCAAACAGCAAAATGGGTTCAGTGGTTTGGGCGTGAAGAGGTAAGGGTAACAGACAGACACACTTTCACATTTATAATATTAGTATGGATTGTTCGATTTTGGGCGCAATTTTATTGACTATTAGCACCCTCTATTAATATAACAAGGGTAGGACAAACGCCCAAAATTTGTCCCCTATTTTAAACAATGGAACCATAATCAGAAGCATTTGGTAGTTTGATCACGCCTGACTGACCCACAGCCCTATAAAGAACTCACGCTGTTACAGAACCCTCTTGATTGAAAAGTGCCAACCCTAATGAACCTGCTATTTGACACAACCAAAAATGAACCTTCCCCCTAACTAAAGCCTAGAGTCCAAATTGCTTTGGACAATCCTGTGTAATTAAAATTTGAAAATTGTACCCTACCTTTTCAGTTTTAAGGTCCAAATTCGATTGGTTCGTCCATCTAATTCCAAAACTAGATCTCATCTGAGAACAATACCCTTGCGAAAATTATTTAAGGCCTCACTTTCGCTAGATCGCAATGATAGATTGCTGAATCTATTACCTAGGGGCGTTTCTAAACTGACAGCAAAAAATCCTCATTAGATCTCCGCTTTTACTGTGTCAGTCTATGCCTGTGTTTACCAACCTGTGGTTGTGGGGGTCGCAAAGCTTCTGTAGGGATTAGGGTCTGTAGGCTTAGCCAGAGGTCGAGAGGTATTTTAGTACAGTTATAAACAATTATATAAATTGAGTATGTAGGACAAATTTAAACTAAAGGACCAGCAGGCATAGCATTTCCATTGTCTGTCATTTTGTCTATTCTTCCGTAGAAAGAAACCGTTTCTATGGTGACCATGCTACGCCTGCTGGTAATCGTTTCATAGAAAAGGTTGATAAACACTGGTATATGCTTGTTAATGGATTGCCAATTAAACGTAAAGATATGCAATTTAATGGAGTTGTTTGAAACACTTTGCGATGTGAAAACGTTTTATGGACGACCGTACCTACTCAGGAGTCAGAAGGCACTTAATGGCAAGTTTGATTTTAATGACGAGAGAGAGAATATATTGTGCGAAGTACATGTGTCAATAATTATCTTCATAAAAAAGTGAGGCACCGAATGCGGTCATTTGTATAATACGTAGGCTATTTTTAAATGCGAAAGTGTGTACAAATTATGTCGTGTATTACATCTTCACTCAATTTTAAAGAAATCAAGTAGGTACGAAGAAACTTAGGGGCTCCGACTCAGTGCCCCCGTGCATTAGACGGCCAGGTCGTTGCGGCCAACTAATTATTCTATGATATAATATATTTATGTAGGTGCACGCTTTATGCGACCAGTAGCCAGCGGCCACGCTCTTGCCGGGCAACCAACGAAAAACATCGCGACACACACGCGGCCACTTGGCCGCCGCGGCCAACGAGATACGGGAATTTGTATGAAATTACTCAATGTGCACGCACTGGTCGCCGCGGCCACACGTTTTTTGTATGCAGAAAACAAATTAATATTCAAAGTTTACTCATCAAATCACTACTCACACGAGTGTGGTCACAGACGCGGCCGCAAAGTGCGCGGGGTGGCCGCAGCGACGTGGCCGCATGGTAATAGTACGCGGGGGCCCGAGCCTTGGGCAATAGATAGTTTTTGGATAATTCTCATATTTTTTTATCTAATCTCGATATCGAAACTGGCGAATACGCTTTGGCTGGGCACTCTGATCCGTTTTCGTTAGTGAACTTAACCTACATACTACATACCTTTGTTAGTTATACTGATCAGCAAATCATGCGAAGGTAGTCTGAGTCATCATCTCGTTATAAATAATCAATGAACTTGAGCAATGCATTTTTCCTTATTCTACCATCATCAAGGTCTATCTGCCTTGACACTAGTAGCTAGCTAGTGTATTATGACGTCATAATATCATATCGACATGCTAAGCGCAAATTATAGTGACTGCCTTAGAAGCAATCCCTTGATAAAAGACAAAAAACTACTTTTCATCTATACCTAGTAATAATGTTATAAAGCGGAAGAGTTTGTTTGTTTGTTTAAACGCGCTAATATCAGGAACTACTGGTCCGATTTGAAAAATTATTTCAGTGTTAGACAGTTCATTTATCGAGAATGGCTATAGGCTATATTTTATCACGCTAAGACTAATAGGAGCGAAGAAATAGAGGAAAATATGGAAAAAACGGGAGAAATTATTTGAAAGGGCTTATCACAGAAACTACTAGAGCGATTTTTCTGTTATTTGGGTCAGATAAGAACCACGTGTAGGATTATAGGCTATTTTTTTGTAGACTAATTTGTCTGTGAAATATCTAATTTACGCGGGCGAAGCCGCGCGCAACGTCTAGTGTTATATGTAAAAATGGATTTTCAAATGTGTTAGTCGCGCTAAAACTCGAAAACGGCTGAATTGATTGGGCTGATTTTAGTCTTAAAATATTCGTAGAAGTCCAGGGAAGGTTTTAAAGTGACACGGAGTTCACCGGGACAGCTAGTATAATATAATAAGGGACACATGCATACCCAAAAAAGTGATATCACTTAGTTTTATTACACCTTGACAATATTCATTCCATCAAGCGAACAAACTAAACCTAAGGCTTCCATTACACGGTAGGTTCCTCGTCAGTCAATTCCATCAATCATGAATTATGTTTGACTGATGGGTTCTGATGGACTGACGAATGTATCCAGATTTTCGTCAATCACCGTCGGTCACACTCTTACACGGTAGGTTACCCATCAGTCACAGTCACCTACCGTCTAATGACTCTAATGGATGCCTAATTTCTTGCCATCAAAGTGACAAAGATGATCTCTACATCATAACATCACCGTTATATGTTTCCGTGTTTATATATAAACCTGACATACATATCCGACAAGAAAACATGCAATTATGATAATGAGAAAATTTTCATCACAGAGAAAGCTCACTTTCTTGAAGATGTCAACAAAACTTAGAATGTACTTTGTAATTGACACTAAAGAGGAATTCGTAATTAATATGACCAATTACGCTTTGACTTGTAAACGTAAATGAAAGTAAACTTGTAAATCAATACATTATATCGCGGCTTCTTTTAAAGTGGAAAGATGATAGGTTCCCGCATGACACCATTACGGTCATTTACAATTACATTCCATATCACCTTCGCTTCACGTTGCAATGTCAACCTCAAGCTAAACTTTGTACTACTATTTACTAATGTATAATATATGTATAATTAAAAAATGTATAATTAAAAAATTTCCCACCTGTCATGACTTTCTTGACAGACTATAATATATTCTGTGGCTAAACGGAGATGCAATTTCATGCAAAGGAGTCCAGGGAAAAACCTAGTATTCTACAAAAACCCGCAATGTAACGTACCATACTTACCATTAATATTATAAATGCGAAAGTGTCCGCTACCTTTTCACGCCTAAACTGCTGAACTGGATACTTTGAGTCCCAGGAAAGGACATAGGATACTTTTTATCTCAGAAAAAAGTAAGGTTCTCGCACGAATTTTAACATAACGGAGTTGCGGGAGTGATCTATAATCAGTTATGAAAGCCTTAAGAGGGCGACTAACCCAAAAGATCATCAACAAAACAAAACAAAACATCGTCCTTCTCTCTTCACACTCACGCCCGTCTTTCATATGCCAGGTGAAATCTAGGACGACGCGGAATCATTGCCAAGTTAGTTTTTTCTCAATAACTCGATAAATATACAACATTTTAAAAATCCGCTAGGTCAGTGTCTCAATAAAAGATTTTTATACAATGTGTTAAAATATTAACTTAGTTTAATGCACGGTTATGGCAATATAATATGAAAAATTCGTGAAAGATTTTTTTTATCGACAAAATTTTAAGATTTCGTGTTTTCGCTCAGGTCAAATTCTTGGAAATATTAAAATGTAGTATCTATGTTTAATTAATAAAACAATTCGGGGCTTATTTTCGTGTATAAAAATGAAATTATAAAATCATCAATTTTGAGGTAGTCGCCCCCTTAAGCTGTACTGTATGCTTATCTCGATACCTTCGCACTCACCTGGTTTTTCCAAGAAAAACACTGTTACGAAACTTGGAAGGTTTATTTTTCTTATCTTAGAAAGTGTTTGCACTTAGGAAGTTGTTTGACTATCCATTCCTAGCTGAAAAGAGAAGCAGAGATTTTTGTCCTTTTCTACCTTCTGATGTGAAAAGAATAATATGGCTGCAGAAGTTTTAAAGATAGAGATTCTGCCGCTGCGACAGCCATGACCTATTTTGCGCAACTATGGTTGTTAATTATTGTTATAGAGGGGCATGTACCTACTCTATAAAAATGGGTAAAATTAACTGCGGATAAAAATGCAAACATTATTATCTACTGATCACCTCGGAAACAAATAAATTGTTGAAAGTGAAACAATTTATTATACGAGTGGAAAATTTTGGCCTTTGCCCAGCAGTAGGACAGCATAGGCTTTTAAAAATGGATAGCTCACGTAATTTAAAATCAATCTACTTAAAGAAAATCTTTTTTCGAGCATGAAAGATATTTTTCTTCCTAAAGTCGTAATCTTTTCAACATTTATGGTCATGGGAATTTTTGCCATGACTTTGCACCTAAGTGCCTTTACTTGCTCTATCTAATTTGGCCGTAAGTCTGCCATAACGTGCATTTTCCTTTATTTTCCGTCTTACTATAGGACGTCTCATCGTTATAAAATGATTAATTATGACACCATCTCATAATTAGCTGTTGATCAGAGGACACAGGTTGATGATTAGATAATGTAGTACACCTGATTATAATGTAGGTACAGATAACAGAGGTTTATTTAATACTAGTTGACGACCGCAACTCCGTTGCGCCAAAATTCGTTTATTGCGTCTGAACATCTCTATTCAGTAAAGTGTAAACCAAATTTCAACAAAATCGGTTTTGCGGTTTGGGCTTAAAAAGGTAATAGACATAATATATACACTTTCGCATTTATATATGTAACTAGCTGACCCGACAGACGTTGTCCTGTCTTAGCGATGATTATTAAATTCGAATTGGTATAATTAAGAGAACAATAGATTATAAATGTAGTATCTCCATGCCTTTCATCAAAATAGATTAAATAGTTTAAGCGAAAATGAGTTTATTGTGCGGGAACCGTACATTTTCCGGGACAAAAAGTATCCCTTGTCCTTTCCCGAGACTCAAAGTACCTATCTCCACACCAAATTTCATAAAAATAGACTGAATAGTTTAGTTTGGTTTCCCTTGTCCTTTTCCGATAATAGTTTAGGCGAAAATCGCAAAAGTTTATTGTGCGGGAAGTATCCGGGACAAAAAGTATCCCTTGTTCTTTCCATAGACTCAAAGTATCTCTATACCAAATTTCATCCAAATATATTGAATAGCTTAGGCGAAAATCATAAAAGTTTATTTCGCGGCAACCATATATTTTCCGGGACAAAAAGTATCCCGTCCTTTCCCGAGACTCAAAGTATCTCCATACCAAATTTTATCAAAATCGATTGAATAGCTTACGCGCAAATCACAAAAGTATATTGTGCAGTAACCGTACATTTTTCCGGGACAAAATGTATCCTATGTTCTTTTCCGGGACTCAAAGTATCTCTCCACCAGTTTTCAGCCAATTCGGTTCATTCGTTCTTGAGTTATAAGTACACCACTTTCTTTTATATATATAGATTTATAATATACTCGTAAAGTATAGTGGAAAAGTGTATAAGTGTCGTAGAATATAATATGACTCTATTCCCTTACATAATAGAGATCATTATACATATAGGACGAAGCCGCCGTGGACGGCCTCCAAAAAGATGGCGAGATGAACTGGATGCCTACAAGCCAAGCTGGTCTGCGGTGGCGTTGGAGCGAGACAGATGGAAGACCTTGAAGGAGGCCTTTGCCCAGCAGTGGGATAGTATAGGCCAGGGGTCACCAAATGGCGGACCGCGGTCCGCATCCGGACCGCCGACCCATAAATGACTCCGACCTCCGAAGATGCTTGGTCCGCACACAATATGTGCGGACCAAGCATCTTCGGAGATGAACTTATCTATACTAATATTATAAAGCGGAAGAGTTTGTTAGTTTGTTTGTTTGTTCGTTTGAACGCGCTAATCTCAGGAACTACTAGTCCGATTTGAAAAATTCTTTCAGTGTTAGTTCATTTATCGAGGAAGGCTATAGGCTATATTTTATCACGCTAAGACTAATAGGAGTGAAGAAACAGAGGAAAATGTCGAAAAACGGGGGGAAATTATTCGAAAGGGCTTATTTGAACGCGCTAATCTCAGGCACTACTGGTCCGATTTGAAAATTCTTTCAGCTAAGACGCTAAGACTAATAGGAGCGAAAAAATAGAGGAAAATATTTAAAAAAACGGGGGAAATTATTTGAAAGGGCTTATCTCATGAACTACTAGAGCAATTTTTCTGTTATTTGGGTCACATAAGAAGTAGACCACGTGAAGGATCATAGGATATTTTTGTGAACTAATTTGTCTATGAAATATCTAATTTACGCGGGCGAAGCCGCGCGGAACGTCTAGTATATTATAAAATCGTAGGAGTGTCAATTCCGTACACTGAATATTTTTGTACTACCACATACTTGGGATGTGATCTACTATGCTAACGCGGACGAAGTCGTGGGCAACAGCTAGTTAAAAAATAAATTTCGGTCTCGACTTACTGATGAACATCTCCAGGATTTAATGTCAATAGCTTGCAGCAATTTCACTCCAAGCAAGCAAAAAAATAGACACTTTTCTCATAGTTAGGTAAATGAAATATTAGGGCTGCGGTCAATTCACCATCTTTACGGCCGCAGCGAGTCCTACATACCCGGGGGAGTGTCTCCAAACCCTCCGGCATGCGCAACAGCATTCCCCGTCTCAAAAAAAAAAAGGTAAATGAAATATACCTTTGTAATTTGTGTGTGGACCGCGAAGGTAATTTCATTTCTTAAATTGGACCCCGAGCGAAACTAATTGGTGATTCCTGCTATAGTCTCATAAAAAAAATACAAATGCTTACATATTAGCTTGGCATGAATTTTCAGTCATATCAGATTTGGATCAAAATTACCAGAATATTGATTTTTTTTTTCTAAAATTTACTATTATTTTGTTACGTACTCAGACCAATAAAAAAATATAGACAGAGCCATCCATGCTACGCGGTGAGGCAGGCAATAGGAAGCCGATACGGCCATAGGAAGCCGGCCGCCCGCCATTCCGGTTTCAACGAGTGACGGCGCATGTCGTTTTCATCTGTGTCAAGAAATATCAAAATATGCCGTCCTGCATCGTTAAATGGTGCAAAAACAATTCTTGTGCTCAAAAGAAACCTTGTGGGATTACGTTTCACAAGTAATTAGTTGAATATTTATGTATTACCACCGAAATAACGAATTTAATTTATTAGTTTTAAAAATTGTCTCGGGAGTCTCGGAACACAGAACCTCAACCAGTGCTGCATGCTGGTCGCAAGATATTTTTCCCCATAATAGGGGAAAAATATTATTACGTGCTGTATTATCCTGACAAATGTTTATTTTTAACCTAAAATTCGTTATTCATTTAAAATCTATTAACATAAATAAAATCGGTGTGTCTGTTTGTAGTATTGAAAGATTTTTTTACTATTTGCATATTAATCTGTATACGATACATACTGCATACACCAAACAACATTCTTTACAATTTTTGTCTGTCTGTCTGTCTGTTCTTAGTTGAAACACATAATTTATTAGATATAGATATTTAAGTATTTACTTTTTTCAGCAATTACTAATGAATGATGATTAACAATCTAGTTTGATAGCAACTTTTGTAGTCATTTCTTAGTAGTTTAATAAGACTGCAACAGGATGGGAGTTTGACAATCTGAAACCCTGAGTTGGCAACATTATTTTTTTGCACACAAGCGCACGCCTAGCGTATTTATGCTAGGCGTGACGCACACATTGATCGACAGCGACTTCACCCCATTACCTGTAAATACTCCGTCTTTCTTTTTTTATTGGTCTGAGGTTACGTAACATTAAAACAATACTATTTTCTGGACAAATGAAAGTTGTTGTCGGTCAGTTTAACATCGCTAACGACCTTTTTGTCATTTCATGTGAATTTTTTTTAATACTTGTAATATTAATTTCACTGGATAATGACCTCTTAGGCCCCTTTCTCACTGACCGTGCTGTTTCGCTGCCAGACTTTTTTGAAAGGGGTCAAATTGATGGTGGAAAAATCAAAGTAATTTGTGGTAGTTTACTTTGTCCATCTGTCTTAGACTCGATCATCAAAACCCTGACTCCTACAATAAGGAGCTACCGAAGCTGAAAGTTCGGTCTTGGGGTAGGATCAGTATAATAACTACACTACAAAATGGTAAAAATTACCACATTTATACCAGACCAACGCGGCAACGGTAAGACATCCGATTGCTCAAAATTCAATAAATCAGTCGCTTGACGTTTGTTTCAACTCATGTCGAAATGCAGTTTTGCTATTTGAAATGATCTGGACTGAATTTCAGCTGTATGATGTTAAAGTAGCAGGAGGCCTACGACGAAATCGTTTTGAGACTCAAACAATCGAATCAGTAGGCCTACTACGAAAATGTTTTGAAACTCAATCGGACGAGAATGCTGCGTCCTACTCTAAGAAACGTGAAATGACGTTGTTAGACTGTTAGAGCAGGACGCGGCATTCTTGTCCGATTATTTGAGTCTCAAAACAGTTTCATGGTACAAGGCCAGAATGCAGTGTCCTACTCTAACAACGTCATTTCACGTTTGTTAGAGTAGGCCGCGGCATTCCAATTCCTTTCTTTGAGTCTCAAAACGGAATCGGGATACAGTAAGCAAGCATTGTTCACGCTACCACTGCCCCAGTGTGCAAGCGCCCTAATGGCTATACTGATGACAGTTGAGTATAGACATGTGAACTTTACATAAGTATTGTTAAACATAATACCTTATGTGACCATTAAGACGGGTGTCCCAACTAGCAAGTACCTGCAAAGAAAGTACATTATTAGTGTACATAATGACTACTTATGTAAACTAGGAAATTATTTTTATTAGAGGGAAGTCTTTTGTCTCATAATCGATATCATATATTATAACTTCAGCTTTTTACCTAAGTAAATGTTGATAAGAACAGATTGTTTCGTGATTTAGACCAAAGACGAAATAAATCTGTACGATATTTAATTTACCATTTCAAATCTAACAACTATTACATAAAATATCTAAAAATGTTAGCCAAACCAGTTCACCATGTCCTAGATAGCAGCATAGTGGAGTGAATTACAAAATTATACTCAGACCTTATCGGGTATCGGGGCATTAAGCTTATTATTTTTCACTTAAGCTATAGATAAAGCTGGGTGGGACCATGATAGAGGTAGCGGTATCTTAAGACGCTGACAACTGCCAATGACCTTGATCTCGCATCACTCTCGCACCTGTGTCGATTTTCATGCCAGAGAGACAGAGATGTGAAGTGTTCACTCGGTAGCGTGGATACATTTTTCGTTTGTTAGAGGAAAAAATAAATATTATGGGAAATCTAGATGTCAGAACCGAAAATTAAATCCGGCAATCTTTGGATTTTTGTAAAAGGTATCAAATAAACAAATTTTTAAAGCATAGATTGTATTATTACTTTAGTTAGAACTGTTTAAAGTTCCTGAAAGATGACTTTGGTATTTTTTTTCATCCAGTAGGAGTACAGTATTTTATTATTTAAATTCGACAAGCTTTTCCAAATATAATCAAAAATCACATTTTTTTTGTACCAATCAATGAAATACATACGTCTAGAAAACTGCACAAAGATGTCGAATTGGCAGCTGTCTTCCCCTTAAGGTAGGTTATAGGCCATAGCTGGGTTAAACCATCGCTTGAAGGTACAATTAAAGACTTAAAGGGTTTTTTTTTAATTGTCGTTTTTTGCAATGAAGGATTTAAGTCGAGAAAAATGATTTAAAATCCAAAAATGTGGATTTTATGTATAACTAGATACATATTATACTGCATATTATACATAAGCCAGATCATGAAGTAGAAAAAAAATAAGAGTAATTATTGCTCTTCTGTTATAGAATAAATTGGTCGTTACTCTTATGTTACAAAATCCATAAGATCTACGATTCATCCACTTACGCCTTCGTTTGATAGAAAAGGGACTCAGGGATCAAAGAAGGCGCGAAGCTGCTTCAATGTTATATAGGGGAATTGAGGTCAATTCCTTTATGCAATATTAAAGAAGTTTCGCAAAGACCAGATGCTTTATACTTTATACAAACACGTTGTATTAAGTATCAACACTCGATACAATCAAACAAATTAAGTCGCAATTAACAGTCGGTTCCATCTTTCCTCAATAACACATTAAACGTCGTTAGATCTTCTGTCGGCACATCGTTCAAATGCACTTAGCTAGGGTTGCCTCAAATATGTTATTTAATGGATTTTTTTAATCGGTCAAAAATTATTTAATTACGTTGAAGATTTAATTGCTATGTGACTTTTTCATTGTTCAGCTCTGTTGACTCTCCGCAAATAGCCATAAAATAGCTCTTTTCAGCCCAAAAGCTGAATGCTTGGCAAAGCCCTTCCCAAAGTCTACTTACCATGGCAAGCTGTTGGCTGTCGCATTAACGCAATGCAACAAGATATAAATTGACAAACATTGCAAGAAGTCCTAAACAAAAAAGGCAAAAATATCAATTAAGATTTGTTAATGTCACATTTCACAACGCGGTGATTAATCAATAATGACTGGCTTTTCCAAAACTGGGAATTTTGAGCTATTACATAACTACAATGGCCAGTTTTATGTTTTTGGGTTATTATATTACTAGTTACTTGTACTAAGTATAACTTCTATGTTCAAAAGAAGACTCACCAAAAGCGCGAAACATTTTCTATTTTTCGACAGCCCTACGCCGTCAATACCCAGCCCACACGGGTTTGTATACAATACATCGATTACACTTCACACGTTTAGTACTAACCGGCAAATAATGTCCGGTTACTGTGGTTTTGACTGAAGTTTAACTATTCACTTGCGTTTTGGTATGCTAACGACAAAATATTAACCAACTGGGAATAGGCATGATGTCAATTTTTTTTTTCTTGTTGGTAATTGAAAGACCCTTAAAAAATAGAAACATCGCTGAAAGAATGACTCTGGTTGCTTAAAAATTCACCAAGATATGACAATTCAAACATCTCATAAAATAGACCTGCCCGAAACGCTCCATACAAAGTGCTACGAAAAAACGACGTCACTCTTTTGTAGTTTGTACGCATCGGGAGAGAACTTTGTTCGGCAGGTATATTAAATATTGCGTTTATGAAAGTGGTTTCATAACAAAAGTTGCTTTTAATTGCATAAGTTATCGAATCGTATACAAATATTAAGAAATTTAATTGAAAAAAAATCGACTTGATTATCCAATTTTGAAGGCGCATAGAAAAAAAATACAAATGCTATCAAGCTGAAATTTTGGGAACACCTATTTTTTACCGTGATTTCTTTATTTTATTAACAAAATTCGCTAATATTTGACCTTGTCATCATCCCTATTGCACAGAACACATTAAAAGAGGTAAAACCTTTTTTAATGTGTTCTGTGGGGAATAGTATTGCATACACACACCCGTAAGATTGTGCCGTACCTAAGTCTTCCATAAATTACCACAGACATGTATCAAAAACGTGTCATTTCGTAAAAACAACTCCATAAAATTATAATTATAGAATACACTGCATAGTGGCATGTACGCTTGTATGACACAAGACTGCTGCATATTATAATAAAAATATCATAATTTAGTTCAGTGGGAACGCCTACTCACAAACTGACCAGCGACCCATAGATATAGAGAATGGGTCGACTGGCATGGCTGGCCCTCTTACTAATAAAGATGTTTAAGTCCTCCTTATCGATTTCGGTAACGGCGACAGATAGAGATAAGCACAGTAGTATTAATGTCAAAAAGGCTCATTTCAATTTATTGTAGCCTAGTTCCTGAGATTTTTTGACAGAAGCTTATTTATTCAATAGCTTTCTTAATTAGTTAACTTTGACTTTAACCAATCAAAAGCGCTTTCAAATCGACAAAATGCTGACTAAAAACTCAGAAACCTAACATTGGTGAACGAAACTTGAGTATTGCATTACGATTGGCTGCAGAAAATAGATAGTTTGTAGAGACTAGAGAACGGTCAATCCTTTCTCTATATCTATGGCAGCCCTTTGATTGATACCAGTGGCATGTAATGAAGTTCATTACCCGTAATAATACAGTAACGATATAATAACACCAGTCATTAGATTTAATACAGTCGTTAAACTTGACTTATTTGTTTAGTTTTTTTTATCGTCAAAAACTAGTGTGTGTTTACAACATATAGTATAGGTAGTATATGTTGTAAGATTGTTGTATAAAGATAGTGTGCTTTATAGTATTTATCTACAATAAAAACATATTTGACAAGAGGACGCCCGCAATTCCGTTGCGCTAAAATTCGTTTCGGGAACCGTACATTTTTCCGGGATGAAAAGTATCCCATATCCTTTCCCGGGACTCAAAGTATCTCCATACCAAATCTCAGCAAAATAGGTGCAGCGGTTCGGGCGTGACTCTTCACGCCACGTAACAGACCGACAAACAGTTTTCTCTACCTTCAAATAATATAAATATTTAAATAATCGGCCAAGTGCGAGTCGGACTAGCGCACGAAGGGTTCCGTACCGTTATAGAGCAAAAATAGGCCTAAAATTGTGTTTTTTGTATGGGAGCCCTCCTTAATTTTTTATTTTATTTAAATATTATTATTAATTATTAAAGTACAATTATATTTAAGGCCTTCGTGAAAGTTTCAAGTGCCTACTTCTTATCATTATTGATTACGAGCAAAAAAGGCCAAAAAAATCACGTTTGTTGTATGGGAGCCCCCCTTAAACATTCATTTTTATTTCTAGCTATAGCGGTTCTTGAGAGACAGCCTGGAGACAGACACACGGACAGACAGACATCGAAGTCTCATGAATAGGGTCCCTTAGAAAACAGTTCCCAGTCCCTCCCTAGAAAACAGTAGTTATATCAACACAGAGTACCTTTACAATGTCAACTACATAAAATCACGACTCTTACGAAACAAAGCACAACAATAAATAAATACGATACACTTTGGAGCCCACCCATGCATCCACATTTCTCCAAGAATTATGTGTTTATTATGAAAATGGAGAAATGATGCAACTTATGTCGCAATAGGTTAAAGAAAGTTTAGGGCTTACGGGCTTGACAAATACCGAAATAGTGGGTGTTAAATGGAAAGATCCGGCGAATAAGACATATTTAAACCAGCAAAAAAGTCTCGGCATCCTATTTTTACTACGCCGAAAATGGCCGTCCACATTACGGCACACAAAATTCAGTTTTGAACCCCGCCCCTCTAGTTTTGTCAGAATTGTCTTTTCAATAGAGTTGTTTATTGGTTCAAACAATCACCTAATAGATAAGTACCTACGAGTATGCCTCTATACGTAAGTTATCAAAATTTGTCCATCATAGAGGCATAATATCTAGAAAGCATGCAGCAATCAGCATAGATGTAACAAACAGATCAACTTTCGATTTCAATACGACATTTTTCGTGTCACTTTTCTACACACGACTTCCTTCCACATACATGTGTCATGACAATCACTGATATGAGTCATAGTGCACCAGACAGATATCGATCTACATTCAATTCAAAGTTTGATCATTTTCTTGGAATGTTTGGGGTGAGGCGAATACAAAATGTGGAGGTATCGAATTAAAAACACATTATAATTTCATACAAGTACAACGAATTGATCAATGTGCGATCACCTTAGAACAGAATATAAAATAGTACTCCGTACCTTTAGTGTTATTTTATTACTAGAGGCTGGAGGCAGAATGGGGATTGTCCATTTTTTTTTTTTAATTTTGCTCATTACAGAAACATTTCGAGGAATAAGGTCAGTGATCGTTTTTCTGTATATAAACGAAAAAAATACCCATTATAGTTTGTTCGTTCTAAGATGATATGGGTGACAGTTCTCATATTCCTTGCTACGGAATTTTTTTACAAGAAAACAAAAAAAATCAGAATGTAATAAATTATATTCCATCTACAAAAATAAATGTTTCCTGTAATTGTAAATGAATAAAAATGAAAAGTTGCTAAATGCTAACTTATTGATATAAAATTATAAATATTAACTCTGAAATAGGAGTATAAAATTATTGTTACGAAAATATTTGAAAAATGTCAGATGCATGAAACGGAACTTATGTCAATAGAGATTGACACAGTTGAATCGAAATCAAATCGATAAAAAGGGCGGCCATCTTAAATCGCCGGCTTCACTCTGAAACATCAGTACGAAATCGATAATTTCGATTGCAATTCCTTTACGAGGTGATTCGATATTTTTAAATTATTCGATTAATTTTTTTAGGTAACTTCCCTACTACTGTCAATTATAATGTGTCACGCATATCATCTTAAAACGAACAAACTATAGTTACTTATATTTTTGAACAAATATGTATAACCTTAGTTTGACCTTCAATGCCGTTAAATTAGCAATAAATTCGACCAACATTACGTTTCGAACTTTTGGTAAGCTTCTCGTATCAGCTTTCACATAATGAGAACTTGCATTCGACGAGCCAGCCATTATAAATAAGATTGAAAGGAAAAAACATACTGCAGAGGTCAATTGGCCGCCGATGATGACGTCAGAGCGAAACTTTAAAAATTTATTGAGAAAAAACTAGCCAATGAATTTCAAAATTATTTAATTTATATTCTTAAAATACCCTATTTTAACGAAAAAAAATATAAAAAGTACATGTGATTTTTTTTGGACAATACCCATTACGGCAGGGTTCAGAGTGACTGACTACTTAACTTTAATTAAATGAAAAATTTGATAGAAAATGTGTTGATATTATTTCAGATCTTTAAATAAAAGTTAGGTTATGATTATAGGTTATGATTAAATCTCTTTGATTGCGATCGATAAAGTTACGATTAAACTTTCAACGGATGTATAAACTTGAATAGTGCAATTTAAAGATTTTTTAAAGATTTATCAACCATTAATTATTATTGACATAATCATAATAATTCGTGATTAAAACAAAAGCCGTGCAACGGCGATAAAACATTTAACAAAGTTTAAATAGATACCATAAACCTACTTTCTCAGTTAAGAGGAGCAAATAGGCAGTTTTTACGGTAAACCTTGTTACTTCATATTATAATGAGCCTGATAACGTTAACTAAACATTGTTTATAAAACATAATATACACTTTTTGTATATTATGTTAAATTTTTGTGATGTCGAGCGGAAATGGTAGTCTACATTTCCGTTATGAACGCAGAAAGTAGGTAATTGTAACAGATTTACACATACATATCACTTCTTAAGTTAGTCTTACTTTAAGACTTAGGGCCGATTTTTCAATCCTGAGATAAAAGGTCGGATAGTTAACTGAAGAATAAAGTTATTAGGTGGTTTAACCGCCGAATAAGTCAGTCAATTTTTCAAATGTCATTTATTCCATAGATAACTATCTGATCGAATTTTTGAAGTCTGGCAACTCGCACTTTATACAGTTGAAACAAATATATTGAATACTCTATTGTTAGAGCAAGACAGACTCAGTCTCATTGTTTTAGGTTAAGTATTTGTCTGTTTCGGACGCGGACGCCTGTGCACATTTATTGCTTCTATTGTGATTGAAAATAAAAAGACAGATGCTGTGACGAACAAAGACTTTTTGAACCGCACCAACTGTATTAGGTACCTGATACCTATCTATTTATTGACTGTGTTTCGTGTTTATGTTCCGTGCTTAATTTTAAATTCTATATGAGAAAGAAAATGTAGCACAGATTCTTTTAAAAGTCTGAATCGGCGCTGAAAATCTTTTGGATCCCACATGTTATAATGATCAGACCTCGATCTGATGATTCTTTCGTTTCTTTCCAAAGGATTCATTCGATTCAGGATAATTCGTTTATTATAGCCTCTTCTTCAATTGCCAGATCATCAATTTCATCGAAAATATCCTTAGTTATTAAATAAACGTAAATTACAACCTCAAGCCAAATACCAGTTACCAATGTCAACGTAAACTATCTGTCTAATAGCGGTTATTTGGTGGTTCATGCAACGGATAGTTTTATTCCTCAGTTAACGGGGTTATTCGCCGGTTAAGTCCTATCTGACGATTGAAAAATTCAATATCTTGCTATCTGTCGAATAAATACTGTCTGTCTGTTTATCTGAGGATTGAAAAATCGGCCCTTAAATATACTTACCAAGGTGTTCATGTATCCACTATGCAGATGGGAAAACCTACATAAAATGAGTCAGAAGGTACTTAATGGCATACTTAATATCTATTTTTTTCGGTTTCATACAAAATTAATTAGCTATTTCATCTTTGCACTTGATGAAATAGCGAATTTTGTATTATATTCATTTTTAATGGTATTCCAAATTAATAATTTACTAATTTTTTCTCTGGTACTCGGCCGCAGCCCGCAAGACAACTTAAACTTAATTTTATTATGAGCGTTCAAGTTCTTTCTCAGTAATCTTTACAAACTTTTACAAACAAAACATGGGTTATTTTATATGATGTTTTTTTTATGAAATAAAGGAAATAAAGGGACAAACGAGCAAACGGGTCACTTCCGTCGCCCATGGACACCCGCAGCATCAGAAGAGCCGCAGGTGCGTTGCCGGCCTTTTAAGGGGGAATAGGGTAATAGGGGAGGGTAGCGATGGGAAGGGAAGGGAATAGGGGAGGGTAGGGAAGGAAATAGGGGAGGGTAGGGAAGGGAATAGGATAGAGGATAGGGCCTCCGGTAAACTCACTCACTCGGCGAAACACAGCGCAAACGCTGTTTCACGCCGGTTTTCTGTGAGAACGTGGTATTTCTCCGGTCGAGCCAGCCCATTCGCGCCGAAGCATGGCTCTGCCACGTTAAAGTTATCTGTATATTTATGTAGTATACTGTAATTTAATCACTATAGTACGGGAGCCCTAGAACAATTTTTTTTATTACTGTCAAGCAAATTTTCTGTGAGTAGCTTCATTTTGATAAGACGAAAAACATTTTAATTTGCGAAAAATCTCGAAAGTAGTAGGGTTCTGTAATTAACAAAACTTTGGTTGACTACTGAACCCTAAAACGGAATCCTAACAAGCTGATTTTTTGTATACTGATAGGTTAATAGTTACATATTTTAAGACTAACTGCATTGTCCTACAAATAGAACAATCCATATATATTGTGGACCATCAAATCAAAGTATTAAATCCTTTCTATCTCTGTTAGCTACCACTTTCAAGATTTTTCTCAGATCAAAATGTTCCTATCAAAATGAAGCTACTCACAAAAAATTAGGGTAATAGTAATTAAAAAAAAATATTCTAGGGCTCCCGTACTACTAGTAATAGGAATGTAGAGTACCTAGTCAATATTTCGTATTTAGTTTGCATTTTTAACAAAAGATAATCCAGCTTCAATTCATTTTAGAATAAAATAAGGTGGTTCTGTTCGACTGAAGATTTTTATTTGCCAAATGGGCTCGGTCCAATATTTGCACCGTGACGCTTTATACTAGTTTATACTTTATAGCTAATAATTCCTTCCTCGATAAATCGTCATGATCGGAATATTCATTATCCAACAATTTTTCAATTCGAGCCAGCAGTTCCTGCGATTAGCGCGTACAAACAAAATAACAAACTCTTCAGCATTATAATATAAGTTTACATTAAGTTGCATAAGCATAACAGTAGGAAGCGAATTATAATTAGAAAAGGAAATTATATTACAAACGGTAGAGCACGGAAGAAAGCGCCCTTACACACAATACCTTTCAGATCGTAGGGTCAGATTCCAGTTTCCCCGCTCATACTAATACTATCAAAACGCTTTGTGAATGGATTAAATTGATCAAGTTGGAATTTATACTAAAAGTCGTAGGTTACACGCTCAATCTGGCATCAGTTCAGTCCATCTATCTGAGATTGACGCTATATTGATGGCTAAAAATGACATAATAAAAAAATGATCAGTCCATCAATACGGATTGATAAACCCACGGGGGTTTCACGTTAAGTTTCGCGTCAATCTTTACCAGATTGATGAGAAACTAAACGCGTAACCTCCGACAATGACTTTTGTAATGTCAAGATATCAGGTCTAAGGGTCAATTCAGACTGCAACGCGACGAGGCGAGGCGCGACGCGGCACAAATTTGTATGGATTTGACAGATTTCAATTGCACTGAGAACTGAGAGGTCTTGCGAATCTGTCAAAACCATATAAATTTAGAAATGCATCTACGCGTCGTCGCGTTGCTGTCAGAATCAACCCTAACTAGCGATGGCCGACGACATTCGCGACTCCGCTGCATCGTGCGGGAACTCTACATTTTTCGCAACAAAAACCCCACCCTTCTAAATGGGTTTAGCCTTTTCAAACGCTCTATGAGCCATTGCACCTAACCAGATAACGTTGCAACAAAATGGATACAGTTTTTATAGTATTACATAACGCGACAAAACTATCAACTTAGGTAATAAATTATTTACAGTTCGACCGCATCGTGTATGACCTACATAAACGTTTAACGTACTACGTGCACTAGTCACGTATTAACGGTTACGACAATTACGGTATTGTTCGATGCTTCACGTTTTTTTCACGTTCGAGGATTTACACGTGTTTTTCTACGAACGGAATTTTTAGGGTCTAATTTTTATGCCTCTAAAGTCGCTTCGAATGCGCTATCTTACTCGTGCGAAGCAGCATAAACGTGCGCGTGAGTGAGGACCCCAGAGGGTTAATTCTCAAGCCTCGATCGTCGTTTCGATCACAGGTCATGACACGCAAGTGTCAATGTGCGGCATGTGCAAAAAAACTCGAATCATTAGAATAGGCCTCCCGTGGCCTGTAATCTAATTCTATTGCAAGGATGATTATTTAACTCTAGTTTTTTCCTCGATAAAGAATACATTAACTATGAATTGCTTTAACCGTTCTAACTCGACTACCACGGCCTAACGAAAATTAGCGGAAATAACTCCCATCGAACTTCAAAAAACTGTTATATTTTATAACTTACAGATATCATTCCGTTTGTTTCCGATCCAGGAAGCAACGAACCATAAAATTAAAGATTCAATCAACTTTATGAATTATTTTACAATTTATACAACTCAGGTCGTAAAGTAAAATAAAACAAATTAGCCGAGAAGTTTTAATTAACATCAAATCCCACGGTTAACGCTGCATCTAAATTAGCATACAAACTTGGTATCTTGGTTTACCAGAAAAATACCTCCAAACGCTTAAAACATTAGGTACATATATCTACCGGACACAAGTTTTCTAAAAAATCTCCACTGTCGAACATATTACCTCCTCCTTTTTGCAAGTCGGTTAACAACTACGAGTACAGTGTTCCCAAAATGATAATAGAAGTTTTCGAAAATTTTCGGCAACGGTCGTATTTCCCGAGCGACGGTAGACGATATTGCATTTTCTAATTGCACTGCGTCTAAGATACATGTATTAGTCAAAGTTCGTCGTGATATTCGTGTAGCTTTTGTAACACGGTCATTATTCACGGTCATTCATGCGCATTATTAATTTGGGAGTACTGTATAAGTATGTAAGGTTTGACGAAGTGTTGCTGTAACTTGTAAGTGCATAGCAGGACTTGGAAAATGTTTTGAAATAAAAAAAAAATATTTTACATACAGCCAAATATATTAGCAAATATCTACTAGGTTTCTTCAAGTTATAAGGGAAAAATGAGCCCTTATTTTATAAAATTATGTTAGTTATTTCACTTACATATTCTTTTATAATTGCATTAAAATAGTCATCGCCAAAATAATAAGCGCTGGACAACGCTTCAGGAAACATTCAATATGTTCCCGAAGTGCTGTCGAGCGCTTTATTGACAAACGCGTAATGATCACAAAATATTCTGTTAACGGTATAACTTGTGGGTCAAGTGGTCATCCCACTTCTGACAGCATCTTTATGAATCAGTTGATTGCGCGGACATCCGCTTCTTGTATGGACATCAAATCACTTCTCGGCTCATTCATATCACATGGAATGTAAGAGAAATGTCATGCATATTTATCTACTGGTATTCTACGGTTCAAACCACGAGTGACGAGACGAAACTCCATATTAAAAATTGGGAGGGAAATTATGCAAATTGTCTCGCGATTTGAGGTACCTTCTGTCGGCGAGTCATGATTTCATGAATAACAACAATATATGTACCTATTATTAAATAGAGAACGCACTTGACTATAAAATTCCCTGGAATCCCTGCTTGAACATATAATAATAACACGAAAGTGTCTGTCGGTCCTACCTATTCACTCTTTATCCGCTGAATCGACGCGATGTTATGGTTGTAAACAAACTACGCAAGAAAACTCCTAGTTCCTCATTATTCCAAGTACACAAGGCACCAAATCATAATTATTATAGTGGTTTCTAAATATATGAATATAATATGATGTACATAATTAAATATATTTAGTATGTAGCGTGAATTTGTGGTGTAAAACCGAGGCCATATCAACCAAACCTAAGAAGATTATATTATTAAGCTCATTTACTTGGCTAATGTTCAACCACGTAGTGAAATTTGATCAGCATGACCCAATCTAAAAGGTAGCCAATTTCCAATTACAAAAACGTAGAAAATTTCCTCCAGTAAACAATTTACTCATATTAAAACGTATGTTACATTTTAATGTCTGAAACCGCTAAACTGATTCAGATGAAAATTGATATGAAGAATGAAGATACTTTAAGCCTTGGAAGAGGATAAAATCCTTACATTTTGTTGTATACTATCAACCATAAAGTGAGATAAAAGGAACAATAAAGAAAGAGACAGATAACAAACAAACAAACAAATCTTTATTTCACTCAAGAAGAATTTACACGCTAATTTTAAACAAACACTGCTCTCCACACTAGGATTCCCTGTGTCGTGGAGAGCAGTCTCTTCCATCATGCACATAAACACAAGATACATAAGTACATAATTCTTATTTTAATACTTCAGTCGGAATTTCCGGGAATTGCTATTGTATTCTATTGTTGTCGCGATCACCGGTGCTCGCGCGGGGCCTGAAGGATTAACCAGCTAATGACATATTTGTGATAACTAACATAAAGTATGTCCTAAGTCTAGATAGCATTAATCATTACAATTTAGATTCCAACAAGTAACAAGATAGGGTTCAAGCAATTATTCGCAACACCGGACGAACCGTCACGGCCCGCGCACCGGAAAAGGGCTGGAGTATTGAACTTCGTCATATCGACGATTACTAATGAGAAAGAGCGTCATGACTCATGACGCATCTAACTACCTGATGCATCTAATTATATAGCTTATATAACATAGCTTAGCATATTACAAACATAGCAAGACTTACAGCAAAAATGAGAAAAATAACGCTGAAAGTCTAGGGGACAAATTGTCAGATTCACTGTTGAAACTTACTAGCAACTGTCTGTGCTGGCAACGACAGAAGGCACACTCATACTAACATTATAAATTTGAAAATGTGTCTGTGACTGTGTTACCTCTCCACGCTTAAACCGCTAAAACGTTTCTGATGAAATTAAATATACCCGGGAAAGTACATATTAGATAATTCTTTTTGCGGGAAAATGTATGGTTCTACCACGATGAAAGAATTTTGGCGCAACGGAGTTGCGGGCGTCATGTTCTGAAATAAACGCAGGATACAACAATCACTCACGTAAAAGCGTATAGGCAAAATAACCAATCGCACCTAGTCGACCTGCATTACGACTCCGATGAACGCCCCTTGCGTGCTGACGCCTGCAAATTTAATTACAACCTCCAAGCTCTACCATGCAGTCTTAGGCTTTTGAAGAATAGCTAATAGGTCAGTAATAAGAGCCAATTTCGCATAGCACAATGCAACAAAAATCAATAGCATGCACCCCATTTGAATTCACAATGCAGTGTTTCAACAAAGCAGTCACCTTCCCAAAATAATATCATGAAATAATTGCCGTACGAATAACAGACACTCAAATCAAAACAAATTCAACACTCATTCGCATATTAGTATAAATATTTTAAATTAGCTTACAGCATTTGCACATAGCTAGCAATTTGCTAAATAACTTGACTGACAATTTTCAAGGTCAGCGGTGGAAAATTGCGCAAACGTTCAGGGAAGTGACTCGCAAGCATCCTATTTACGCAACTGATATAGTAATTAGTATGAAAATCTCCCGTCTCGCTCTAACAATTGTTACGTCGCATATAACACCGTTATACGACAGACTCCAGTTTTATAAATCTCCAATTTTGTACGTATAATGTCTAAAGTGTTGAAAATGTAAACTAGTTTATAAAACGCCATTTTTGAAAATGCTCACTTTCTGCTGCTATACAAAAACAATATTTTTAAACGTTAAAATTAAATACGTTTATTACACTACAGTTTTATGTTTATTCATAAAAACATAAAAATGTACTCAATAATATGATTTTATACCCTTTTTATTTCATGAAATAACTGAGGTCAAAAATTTTAATATAATAATAATAATATAATAATATCTATGGACGCTTCACACCACGTCAGTCTGGCCCCGTGCTAAGTACCTGAAGGACTTGTGTTACAGGTACCAGACAACGGAAATATATTTAATACTTTATATTTATACTATACATATACTTAAGATTTTTATTATATGATACACATATTTAATACACAACCATGACCCAGGAACTTTGAAAACTTGTTGTTCCGTCGGCGGGATTCGAACCCGCGACCCCCGGCTTGAGCTACCAACAGCCCACCAACTGAGCCACGGAGGTCGTCGTCACATTAACTGATGATGTTCCCTTGATCTATCGAGGGTAGAAACTAATCAATTTTCTAGCATTACGTGAATTCCCTTAATAACATAAGCAGAAGGGCGTTAAAGAAATAGGGAGCAGCCCTGCGATAAAAACTTACTTATCGCTATATCTACAAATTGATATTGGTAGGATACAATTATTTGAAAACCCTGATACTAAACCAGAAATCAATAATACTCTAACAATGAGTGAACGTAATGAAATAGATTTAGATACTGAGAAACCAACAGACGTACGAATTGAGCGAGAAATAGACAATCTTCTCTTCACGGCACCGTAATTCAAAATAATAGCAATAATAAATTTGTAGGTAGTAATTGTCAAGTCAGGTGTATAGGAAGTACAGCTGGCCTAGAATCCCACATTAGCTCGAATAGATAGAATATAAATTTATAAAGCTTTGAAATTACTAGAGAATGAAACAAACAAGAGTTATTTAGTTGCGGTTAGCACGTAAACTTTCATACAGTGAAAACGAATTTATAAGGGCTTTTGTCAACTTTAGAAGCGACTTGAACCAATTAATGATTACTTAGCTGACTATTTATTTATTTTAATTTAGATGAAGCCAAAAATATAAATATTAACATTATAAGCAGACAATCAACACATGACGCATTTTGATTAACTAATTACCACAAAATATATCCTCCTATGAATTAACAAAGACTTACAAGGAAATGCAATACCTCTACATATTACAAAGTGATTTAACTGCAAGTTCTGTAAAATTAATTACTGGGGCCCTCACTAATATTACAGTAATGTATAGTCAATGTCTCGGTCGAGTCGTGTTTATAACATTGTAACTGAGAGTTCCTAGGGTCATGGGATTTAAATCTAGCCATACAACGCTTATATGATGAATGCGAATACTCACGTTGAGATATAACGGGATCCTAACATTGTAGAATTAAATAATATTGCATCATTGAACAAATTATAGTAAAAAATAAAGCATCTGATTTATGGTGACATAAAGTTAGCTTTAGCATGTCTCTCGGGCGCCCTGAGATTATATCAAAGGGTTTTCGTGGTTGGATATCGCTGTCGATCCTGGCGACAAATGAGATAGTGGTGGGACTGTGGGGAAGGCCAAAGATCGTTTAAAAAAATAGTAACATAAAGCTAATATTATCTGTGAACTGATTTACGATAAGTTAAATTGAGCAAAGAAAATACCCAGTGAAACTAAGTAGAAATTACCAAACAAACCTTGTATTTAAGATACTGTCAAGTGCAGCAGTTATCAAAACGATCTCTTTGCCTGATATTCGACGTGAGAAAATATATGCCAGAATCCGCGAAGGTCAGGATCAGATACGAAATATGATTTACAAGCTTTTGGCTGACAAGTAAAAGTAATCATTTTCATTTCAGTTGGAGGAAAGTTAAGACTCACGATCAATCCGCCCATGTCGTGAGGGGTCAAGACAACAAATAACAGACAATGCTGGAGCTTGGGTCAAGCGATAATAGAATTAAAATATTCGAATCGTTCGATTTTATGTAGAAAATCTTTATCATCATCAAATCTCCAACAACCTCTTGAGGTTTTTTTTTCAAAGTTCTTTCTTTAAGAGATCCTGTCGAGGAAAAATTCTGAAGAATCCTGAATAACCATGAATAATTTGCAGTTCTGTAGCTTATCATAAGTCCAGCATTAATATACGATTAACATATTATATGCACTTTCAAAGTTTGTTTTTGAAGACAATAATTTTTTCATTATGTTTTTTTTTCATTTTACGGTTTTACCCATCAAGCCCCGTAGGAGTACCGACTACCGGTGATCGCGACCACAATAGAATAGATTTCCAAGAATCCGCGATCGAAGGATTGAGGCTTTATTTTTAACCAATTTGCAACATTTTCACAAGGTTACTGTTTATCCTCGACATTTTCTATTGTACACAAGAAAACTTATGCCGATTTATGCCGATTTCGAATATGCTTTCGACCAAACAAACCAAGCCATCTAGCAATACGCTACGCTCATTTTGTAGTATCATTAGATTTTATGTTGGAAATCTAGTATTTGTTGAATAAACGTTAGCAAATTTGCATTGCAGTTAACTCTTAATTGACGGCATTGTATACTAAAGACCTTACAAATTGAATTCTGTGGGTTGTGTTTGCATTCTCCTTGACACTAGATTCGGCTTGATAACTGTTATATGGATTATAATAATTCATATTATTAAACAATTCAATGTTATGCGAGGTAATAAAGTTATATGTATTATATTGCATTATTATTTTTTTAAGTATCATATTCTTGATTCTTATGTAAGGTTAGGTAAAATCAGTAACAAAAATTTTGGGTATGTGAATTTAAAAAATTGTTTCAGGTGCTGGAAGATCGTTAACATTAGACACAACTGATTAGGGTCTACACAGACGGACCACATTTCAACTGCAATCCAACTGCAAATTGCAGTTCACGTGCAGTTTGAATGCAGTTGACACGACTGCAATACGACTGCAATAGAACCGCAAACCAAAGAGTCTACAGAAATAGTGTGTCAATCTTCATAATTATTTTGAAGTCGGTGCCAGTTACAAATGTTTCAAATATTCTGGCATCTGGATTCAGCTATATCTGGTACCGACTTTAAAATTATGAAGATTGAGTACAGAAATAGTTGAGTTTTAGCCGAATTCGGAAAAAGGCACCATGAGATAGGAAAAATTATTTAATACTTTTTAGTTCATATTAAAAGGATGTTATTATTGTTTTTACCTTGGAAGTCGGTTTTTTTGTTAATGAATCGCTTTATAATTTACTAGATGACGCCCGCAACTCCGTTGCGTCAAAATTCATTTATCGCGGGGAAACCGTTCATTTTCCGGGATAAAAAGTATCATATGTCCTTCCCCGGGAATCCAAGTATCTCCGTGCAAAATTTAGCCAGATCATTTTGGCGAAGCAGTGAATTTTGGACGTAAGGAGGTTACAGACACACACTACCACATTTATAATAGGTATTAGTATGGATGCAGTAGTCACCTTTGGTTACATCATAATACTGAACACGAAAAATATTTAGATTCAAATGTAAATTCTATTTTAGATGGGAAATCTAAAAGACATGGACAGAACCCAAACTAGATTACTATTCTAGGTAACAAATCTAAGAATTATATGGAAAGAACACAAACTAGTAAAACACGTTAAGAGGCAACAATTACGTGTGAAGTCTGATTGATCTACGTTACAGCACAGTTACGTGCGAGATCCACTGATGTCTGTTATCAAAACAATCTGAGATAGTTTACAAGATGAGTCCAAACAGTTACTTGCTATATTTACGCAAACACCTGCTACTTTATAAACAAAACTACATCCACTTCAACAATAATGAAAAACTAATTGCTAAATAAAGCAATGCACATCAATGTGTTCTACTTGTAGAAGTAACTTTGTATGAAAAATAACAGTAAAAGACATTATGTTCTAACCAATATAATCCGTCTAGTCTAGACTTTGCAATAACAACTGTTTAGCGATCGATGAAATGAAGGGCTTGTTGGAATACGTCATTCAACCAATTCACTGGGTTTGTTAGAAAACTGATTTATTTTAAGCCATGAAATGAAAAAACGCGCAAAAATGGTTCTTATTTTAGTCATTAAGAATAAAAAACGGGAAAATATAGGTCTTGATATAGTAGTAAATTGAACAATCATTAATTCATTACCAAGCCTAATTAACAGTAATAGATTTAATGATTTGAAAGGTTTGTTTGGCGCGGCAAAAAGATATAAAGTGAACGGATAAAGGCCCACTTTTAATTTGCAACACTCTTTGATTCACAATTAATATAAGTTTTGACCTACAATACCGTAAAAAGAAATTCGCCAATCATTGTAACATTCACTACCATGTACTGAACACCTGAGGACATAGTAATTAAAAACTAATGGAAACAGCGATTAATACGTTAGATAGTTTAGCCTTTGGACTATTAGCTTGTCTTTACAGTTTATAAAGTAAATCACGTATTAGAGTTGATTAATTTTTGACGATTTCAAGAATTCTCGATTCTGATTCATTTGCATTAATATCATTATTTTCCGGTTTTCATTCAATGTCATACAGATATAGTAGTTCTTGGACAACAAGGCACTCGGCAACGTAACTTTTAACATTCTTTAAAATTTTATAAATACTTTTGGACTTTTTTTTAAAAATGTTTTACTGTGAATATTAACTATCACTTTATTTAAATAAACCTATTGTCTTAGATGCTTAAGACCATTAATAACTTACCTTTTGTACAGTTGAATTTCTTATTGCAGATCCAAGTACAAAATCAATAATCCAGATCTTGTGTTCGCTTGTTGCAAACAAAATAAGAGTTGTATCACTTGACACTAAATACACACACTTCACAAAACTTAGCACTGAACCTGCTGATTCCGAGGCGCAGGAAGTAGCATACGGTTCTTCAAAAATATCTGTTAAAACTGGCGTTAACAGAACGAAGCGTCAGTTTCGCAGAGCGAAATATGGATGTCCGGAGGAGTCGCAACCAAAGCGACGGTTTAACGGATATTACCGGTCTTAAACTTTGAAAATCGTTATGAATGTGTATCAGAAATGCGACGAGTCGCCACACACGAGTGAGCTGCGCGGACAGCGCGAGCAAACTGACGGTGACTCAAGTTGCAGAACGGAGGCGCCGCGCGGAGCGTCCATGCGTCTCACCGAGTGGACTTCAAACTTTTACGCCGACGAATTAAAACGAACCTCCGTCGCGTAGTAATTCCCAACACTTCTCAGTATTATCACATTGGTGGCATTATAAAGTTAACGAGTAAGCTCACATGCTCCATGTCACCTTTACGAGCTCTTCAAGGCATTTTGTACTTTACGTTCAGACAAATTGTTAATTAATTCGTTTAATCCTAGTCTGTCAACTGTTGCATATAATTTTTACTTCATTCATATTATATTTCTTACTTTTTTGCCGTCATTTGCAAAAGCCTGCAACTTTACAACTATAGTCAAAATTTTCCAGATCAACATAATATTGAACTAGACTTATTCTTTTTTTTTCCATATTTTACGAAAGAATACTGCATTATTGCTGCGGCTGATACGTAAATATCCCTTCATATAAAACCTCTCAATCTCTTCATAAAATTGCAGAAAATAATCAAGATAAAGCAGAACCAGTAAGTGAAATAGGACGAGTACCGACTAAAAATAGCACGAATGTAGTAAGTGATGCGTTTAAACCAGTTGGTATAATATGTGGTGTATGTGTTGAATTAGCATTCACTAATGGCAATCAATGGTGGTGCGTTCCCATTGATTAGTTAAGCGTTAAGTGTATTTTCAAAATTTACGCTGTCGGAAAACATGATTTGGTACATTCTAGAAGAAATATTATGGTTTCGATTTATGTGATGGTAGTATTATGTTTTCTCATGGAAGTGATGGTCAATGAACATAATATTATAGATAAAGATACCGCTAAAAGAGGCCTGAATTGAAAATAATTGTTAAACAGTGCTGTTAAATTGTGTACAAGCACATAATAATATTATACTCACTTACTAATAATAATACGAGGTGCAACCACGTCTGCAGTAATTGTAGTCACTTTATTGTACGGACATATTCTATTTACGCTAGTTTGAATAACCTTATAATGACAGAACGCTAAAGTGACATTACACTTTCTTAGGAACACATGGAGTTTTATTACATCATCACATCGGGTATTATAATTAGGATAAATGGAAATTTGTAGTAAATGCACATCGGAAAACATGATTTCTTACATCCATAAGTCACGTTGCTGAGAGAATGTTACCGACAATAACGGTACGTGCAAAACGACATTCAACTTAACTGTTACGCAACTATGCAAAATGTTTGTAAATAAAGGCTTTATTTGATAACAATCACCTAATACCGGTAACAAGTGGTAAAAGTTTTATTGTGTAGCCGTATCAAAAACTATTTTATAGCTAAATGTTCTTACTTCTTTGGTGTGTTACCTCAATTTGAATTATTTTTTAAACAAAGGCTTAATTTGGTAACAATCGATTGATAAATGTATTAAGAGCCCGGGCTACCCTCGAAATTCTCATACATACGTAATACCAAAATAATTTTGTCATACGAAAATATTTAACATGTTTGAGTTATTTTTCAGCTTAAAATAGTAATTACCTAGGTTCCTGTACAAAAATAAACTTCAAAATATATAGACACTAAAAAAATTTTTTTGTGTATAATTTTTTTTTACTAAATTTACTACTATATATTTAAACACTAAAAATAGAGTAAAACACTAAAAAATATATAAATAAATAGTAAATTTACTACAAAATATTTAAACACAAAAAATATTTTTAAAGTTGAAATATTTTGTAGTAAATTTACTATTTATTTATATATTTTTTAGTGTTTTACTCTATTTTTAGTGTTTAAATATTTAGTAGTAAATTTAGTAAAAAAAATTTATACACAAAAAATTTTTTTTAGTGTTTGTATATTTTGAAGTTTATTTTTGTACAGGAAGTCAGGAACCTAGGTAATTACTATTTTAAGCTGAAAAATAACTCGAACATGTTAAATATTTTCGTATGACAAAATGGTTTTGGTATTACGTGTGTATGAGAATTTCGAGGGTAGCCCCTTAAGTGGTAAAGGTTTTAATCGCTTATTCGTTATTACGTAGCTGTATCAAGTTACTATTTTAGCTGTAAAAATATTCTTTTGCTTGCAAGTAAAGCTTTCATTAATATTTATTTTCCTATCAAGGCAGAAGTTTTCGGGGTTTTCTTCAATCGAGACGAGAGAAAGGCCAACTTAGAAATTATATTTTGAACTCTCGTATTTCATATCTTGGGCTTCTCCTTCCTCTAAATGTACAGGAAATAATATCTCCATTAATATGAACACTATCTTAATTGATAATTAATGAAAATCCGGTAAGATTGTGGGCGTAGCATTGAGCCTTATCAGCTCCAACCTCACGGCCGATGGGCACTATTATTAACGTGTCGTCGTGTCTAAGACCCTTTTCTAGAATATTCATACCTATATTACTATCATCACTATTCTGTTCATACCTATATTATCTGTAATCATCAGTACTTTGATTCTACCATTCAATGCAATTAAGTGCAGCTTGGTGATTGATCCAGCCCGTGTTACCTATATCGAACAGCTAAAAGAACCTCATAAACGTCAAACAGAAGGGTAAGGCTGCGTTTCCACCAGAGATGTGTTACGAGCAATGTGTTTTTCTTGCCGAGACCTCGCTCAGCCGGCTGATTTTCGAAGGAGTGAGCAACGGAAAGACTCACTTTGGTATGCAAGTGAATACAAAAAGTGGCACTTTCCGTTGCTCACTCCTCCGTTTCGTTACTAACTCAGTTATTAACTCACAAATGTACGATACAGAATCGGCCTGAGCAGCGATTCTATTGGATCTTAAAAAAACATTCCTCGCAACACATCTCTGGTGGAAACGCAGAATAACACTGATTTGATGTTTTGTAGTTTGATAGGTCTAAATCTATATCCATTAATTTGGCATTATTTAACAGAATTATCGAGGTACATATCACGGTACATTATGATACATTTACTTTTACAGATAAAATAATTCGAGACGACGACGAGAGGATCTTTATAGCAACCACATAGGAAATACTCTCATATGCTCCAAGGTATAATAACTATGAATGAAGCAGAGATTAGCATCAACAAGCGTTGGACGTATCTAATTAAGGACTATGTGTAACTGGATTTTATTGAATTGATTTCTCAAAATTGCATGTTTCTCGGACACTGTGGTTACAGGGTTGTCATGACATATTTCCATAGAAATCTTGTTGATATTCAAATATTATTTTGGTATGTTCTTAGTAAACAAATCCGACCTACTGACCAAGTTCCATTGTTATGTTATGTTTTACACATAACTTTAACAATTTACGAAATCGTTATTGTAATGTATTTAACGTTAATTCACACAAATTTGTCATTTGGTAATAACAATTATTATTATGAGCAGTAACATTAGAATTAGCAATCAAAATAACTGAAATCAAGAAAATGCAATGTGGTCGAATGCTTCTTATAAATCCATGCGTCACCGCTTCGAAGTTCGATTGAGAACGCGTTATCGTAATCGTTAGTGTTAGTAACATGTAATGACACAGTCTGGTGACTACAGTCGACTATTGTAGGAGTCTGGCACTATACTCACAGCTGTACATTAACGTGACCAGGAGCTAGGGTCAGCATTGGGTTTTAATATTAGAAGCTAAGCTATTAGAAGTTTTAATATTTGATGAATTTTCTTTACCGTGAATACGACGGGGTTTGATAGACAAAAATCCAAATCAAAATAGATATCTATAGAATATAGATACTATACAACCCCTGCAGACTTAACAGAGGCTACAGACGACAGCAGTGACATATAATTAGCATTGTCAAAAACAAGACAGCTAATTCAACACTTCGACATTAGGTATTATTCATACTTTAAGCTAACTTGTACTAAGCACAAAATTTTAAACTCTACCTATATTTTGTATTACGTTATTTAATATTTTGTATGTTGTTTGTTAAGGCGCTATATTGAAAGTCATTTTACCGCAAGGGCAATTTTATACTTAATTTGTATGACTATAAAGTGGTGAATACGCTGCGGCCAGAAGCTATCGGCTCGCTCGGAAAATATGCGAAAAACGTAATTTTAATTATTTAAAGAATAACTAGGAGCATTTAAGTAAAATGCTTCTATACGATTTTGAGTTGCAAAGGTGTCTATCAATTAGACTAATTTCCTACAATACATCTATTTTCGTTTAAAAATAATCTTCAAATTTCGTATTTTTAAGAGGTCATTTCGATCGAGAAATGTATCGAGGCAAAATACATTAATCGTGTTTCTGGTTCTTCTCAGACCTAGATAAGGCTATGAAGATATGTATATCTCATTACCAGATTTGTAACATTTCTGAGGGTCCTATAGTATTACGTCAAAAAGGACAGTTTTTTCAATAAAGCGCCTTAATTCATTATTTGTACATTCATTAGTATGTTATGTTAGGCCAGTTAGGCTAAGATGGGATAATTTTTTACCCTTTTAAGTAATTTTAAGCTTAAAAACTAATTTATTTACAATCCACAACCCTAGCTCCAGATGCGTTTACGCACGTACATGAGTTAAGTAGGTCGCTGTACAAACATTATCAATTACGCTATAAACATAGAACTAAATCTATAAAATCTTATCGAATGTATAATATTAACCATAACAGATATTATAAAGTATGATTTGTTTCAGAAGGTAAATAATTTTTAAAACATCTACTTATATACTTTAACATGCGTGATATAGAAAAATTAAACTGTGTGAACTTAAAGGTTTCATTTCATTAGTGCTATGACTTACTCCTCCCTCTATTAAGAGTAGGTATTAACCTAAAGTTGAAACGGCGTATCAAGGCACAAAACTTTATTATAAAATATAATTTTTATTAAATTCTATACCTCGTTATTTTGATTATTACTGACTACTGTAACAGCCGAAGTTTTAAAGGGAAAAAATTAAGGACGAGAAAAATATAAAAGTAAGAAAAACAGAAACTGTAAGTGAACGGCCTAGCGATAAATGTTAGACTTGCAATTATTAAATAGCTTATCGCACGATTGCTTCAGGCTGCGGTGTAATGAATAAATAAGCACTCTAGAATATCAAATTATAAACAGAGTAATGAACCATGCAGCCCTACCAATCTCTGTTATCGCATATGTTATCTCATAGACAAAGCAATAGACAACCAAGCGGGGAAAAATTCAAACGATTATAGGGCCACGTTGACCAAAATGGATATAAGCAATCACAAACGTGCACATTCATCTATAATTGCCGCTGAATAGATTGTGAATACTACTGTAGCTGTGCTGTGTGTGCTGCTATCAACTGACAGCAGCACAATCTTACTGCAAAAGTTATCCATCATGAACCATGGCCCATAAAATATTCAAAACAACATAAAATATTGGCCACGTCATTTAGACCACAATATATAATGTAGCTGCCAATTTTAAAGCAAGAGCTAAAGATGTAAACCAAATTCCTGATCTGCTTTTCCTTTATTTATTTAATTCGCTATGGTTTAATGTCAGTAAAAAAACAGTATCGAAAATAAAGTGAAATAATAAGTAAAACCTGGATAATTCCCAAGTTTCTCATGACCGTCTGATCATCAATTTTAACAAGCATTCTGATATCGAATACTGTTACCGATCAAAATTAGACCTTATCGATCTTCGAGAATGGTCATCGTATGCAATTAGACCCACGAAGCTGCGTTATGTCATACTCTAGTTTATTGCTATATAATGACATGACTCGTCTAATGGTCCGTCCCTAAGGTGCATTTTCCCTTGCACGTCTGCATAAAAACTACGGATCATAACACGATCCCATCCAAGGAATGTAATGGATGACAGAGTGTCTGTAATTACCATGTAGGACCCTATAATGCGTTTCTGTCATGTTCCTTCAGTTTTGTTTTTGTGAGCTGTTTCAAGGATATTCATATGATGTTCTAAATATCCCTTTTGTTATTCTTGATTATTACAAGCATGAAGCAACAGTAAAATTGATCAATCTTAATTCAAATTCCATATTTACTAGCGTCATAGTTGGTTGGTTATGGATATTAAAATCCTATCAGAACCATTGAACCAGACTCCAGATCAAGAATCTCCAGATTTTACACAATTAAAGCTCTTATGATTACAAGTAACGGATATCGAAATTCAACCCTCAAGGGGTTTATATTTAAACCCCTTGAGGGTTGAATTTCGATGACCAAGATATAATTGGTAGTATTCTACCAATTATATCTTGGCGAAGTCACTGACAAAAGTTTAAAATAATGTATTCATACAAGTTCGTAACTAAATTACAGAGTTAAGCCATTACAAGTATAAAACGACCATGCACAGCAATATCGCAAAAATGTCTTCGACAAACGATCAGATTCCTTACAATCACAGTATACGATAGTTAAACAAGACAATGGTCGGAGCGAATAGCTGTACCGTGATGTTCGACACCGTTAAGCCCACGTGAGGGGAATAAACGCTTCCGTGTATCGGGACTTTGATCAAAACCACACAAATCGCCGAATGCTCATCGCCAGACCACCGGGCAGTGGGACACAGATTAATGTGAGAAGACATAATGTCCCTACCAATTGACACCAACCAGATTACCATCATGTACGTTTATGAGTTTCTTTTGCTAATTTGCCTAAGCTCGCAATCTCCAAAAGCGTTTTAGAGCCCTCCGTGTGTCGGTACTTTGATCAAAACCACACAAATCGCCGAATGCTCGTCGCCAGACCACCGGGCAGTGGGATACAGGTTAATGTGAGAAGACATAAATGTCCCTACCAATTGACACCAACCAGATTACCATCATCTACGTTTATGAGTTTCTTTTGCTAATTTGCCTAAGCTCGCAATCTCCAAAAGCGTTTTAGAGCCTTCCGTGTATCGGTACTTTGATCAAAACCACACAAATCGCCGAATGCTCATCGCCAGACCACCGGGCAGTGGGACACAGGTTAATGCGAGAAGACGTAATGTCTCTAACACTACTCAATACTCATACATGGAAACTTTGTCTTTTTCTTCTGAATTTTTAAAGACACCTGAGTAACCACAGTGAGTAACTCAACTTATATTTGGTGTAGATTTGGGCTTCTTTATAACCACTTTTTCGGTCAATGGTTCAAGCAATAAAACTTGATTAGTTAATGTGTTGTTTTAGGGCAAAAGTAAACATGTGAAGATGGTCAAAGGAACCGCCCCTTTCATAAAAACGTGCCGCATTTTTTTAACTATCAACTAAAAAAGGAGTCATTGATGATGATAATGATCAGGATCAGTTGATCTCGCAGTAAAACAATATGCAGCATAACACCCAAAAAAATCGGTACAAGGAGATAGCGTAAAAATGGGTAGAAAGAATAGATTCCGCAAGCCAGCCTCAGCAAATCCTTTCCAACGGGACTGCACTATAAAACCGCAACCAGCAATTTCGAAGGGCCCAGACTGTGTCAGATAACCGTATATTATATAGCGATAGCTGCTTGTATCTAGCCATAATTAATCTCCGATTTACATGCTACGGTAGAAATATCTCGATCGGTACAGGCAGTTTAAACTGTTCTCTGTTTGAGGTTAAACAACTTAGGGCGAACGCGTCTAACGCCTCCGTGGGTTTAGAGCTTAGATATTGATTATATTATTATTATTATTATATTATTCGTTTTGATTCCCGCGTTAAAAAATATTGTCTACAAGTTTGTTTAGGACAATGCATGCTGATCAATGATTTTATCTGAGATGATCAATGTGTCGGATGGGCATATAAAATCGGTCTTATAGATGACCTCTTTAGTCGTGTCGTAGGAACCAACATACATCCTACTAGATTTTGGTGGCTACATTCTTGTTTACTTAAATAACAAAATGTTAGGTCTACTTTTTGCTTAAAAAGGAGAGACCTAGCCACATTTTACTGGTTAATAAAATGTCGTATGTACTGCCGGCTGCCCTATCATTATCGCTAATATATCCGTTGGTAATTATCTTAATGCCAATTGGAAAGGTGGTCAAATATTTTTTGACATATTATATCATCCTTTTTAAGGATAACAATTTGATCTGCAGGTTAAATGTAAGGTATTAATAGTTGTCTACAAAAACGTTGAACGCAATTTCAAAGGGCAGATGGTACCGCACATGTCAAAAATTAAAAAAAACTAAATGTCACATCAGCACCTTGGCAAACAAATGCAAGTATATTTTTAACACAATCAAAGGAATTTGCCATAGACTCCTGCGCAGCCTATATTTAGCTCGCACGAGACCGTTAACTGCAAAAAGAGAACAACCTTGAACTTAATAAAATAATTGCATAGAATGCGAATAGTGGCCATCTTGATGCTGTACCCTTTTCGATGAAATAACACTTTTTGTACACCAGTTGCATGATGCAGATGCTTCAGCACGCGTCATAACACAGCTAATTTTTTTGTACAATAGGCTAGAACATCATAACTGGTTTATCGACGTCAGATGGTTCATTTGATCCCTATTTTCAAAGCTCATTTGAGTTTCATGCTCTTTTAAGAGGGATTTAGGTTTTAAAGTAGATAAGACAATAATTAGCCTATACAGGTCGTAGCAAAACTAAGTAATGAGGAGAAGAGTAACTATTTATTTTTGAGTGGGAAAAAAGGAAAGTAAAAGAAACATGGAAGTCAAATTAAGTAACCTTTTAGAGCTGCTACCTTTACAGTGACCTCTATATAAAAGACATATTTAAATACTCACCCTATAGTATTATCACTCGGTTTTGTTACTTTGTTCATAATAAAATTATTATGGGATATATCCCATATAATTGTGAACATCATTGTCTTACAAACTTCCCAGGGATGCATATGCTCTCTAAGCAAATAAAACAACACATACGATCTTGTTACGGTTTCGTAACAACAGGTAATGTGTCATAATATGTCGCAAACCGCAGAGAATCATGTCCATTGTTTGTCATATGACAGAAGTATTGTACGTTCCCTTTCACTTTGAGCTTATCTTCGATCAAACAAATGGACCACTTCATCAGATTCGCAAGGAGCATGTCTTGAATTTTTATTTGCATCACTAAAATAACAGGTGACACTTCCATACTAATATCATAATTATAGTATATACCGTAGTGAAAGTGTGTTTGTATGTCTGTCTGTTACCTCTTCACGCTTAAACCACTGAAACGATTTTGCTAAAACTTGGCATGGAGATACTTTGAGTCCCGGGAAAGGACATAGGATACTTTTTATCTGGTATCAGCTTTGGCGGCAATAATAAAAACACCAACACCAGCGAATTTTTTGAAGTGAAAACTTCTTTAGCGGCGCGGCGTTGAGCACTTTTGTAAGATGGGTAAAAACTGTGAAACTCGCGTCAGATTCTCGTGCTGATGGAAAAACCTTGGAAAAACCGTAAGACGGTTGGAGAGTAGTGTTTTGTGTCGAACTCGAACTCGAACTTTGAAAATCTGCCGGCACTCCCGGAGTGCTACCCGTCTTTTTTATATTTTCCTTAAAGCCAGCACCGCTATTAATCAGAATGATAAAGCTGTTATTGAGAACATTAAAGATGAAAGTACATGACAGTTTCCGCTCGCATCTAGATCTGGAAGTCATAATACAGCCGATAACAATCATCCAGCGAAAGTGGAAGGAATACGTCCTGCTAATTAACTCTACGTTACTGATGGTAAATCAGGTAATGATAAGAAATAATCGAATTATAGTTGTTGCTTGAGATCTTATTATCTAATACTATCTTATGACATTATATCCATTTATATTTTATATCTGTATAATAGGCAAATATAATTTATAAAGATACAAGTTGAAAGCCGGCTACAAGAAGTTGCAGCAGACGATGTGTCGTCGCGACACTACTATTTTCTATGAATTCTATGAATTTCTTTGAAAGTGTCGCTAGCTACATGTCGCCCGCTGTCAACCGGAACCTGACTAGATGACGCCCGCAACTCCGTTGCGATAAAATTCGTTTATGGCGCGGGAACCGTACATTTTTCCAGGAAAGTCATTTCCGGGACTCAAAGCGTTTCCATTCCAAATTTCAGCACAATCGGATCAGCGGTTTGGGCGTGATGAGGTAACGGATAGACAGACACACTTTCGCATAATATTTACATATAAATCCGGGCCCTATTATAACATATTATGTTATAATAGGGCCCGGATTTATATTTATATACATATTTTTATTTTAGATTTTCAGCCTAGAATGTGTTTTTTACACGAATTATCATGTTGGGACTGTGAAAACCCAAGTTTTATTTTCCATATTTTTCCATATTTTAGGGTTTTACAAAGATAAGTCCATATTTTGCAAGAAAATGTCACAATCGTCCATATTTTCACAAAAATACAAAAAAAAAATACGTTCCCGCCACCAAGCGGCTGCCTTTTTCGTTCCTCTCGCGTTTTATCGTCGTATTCTGTTTTCAAAGAAGATTATTGAAAAAATAGAAAATAAAGTTTCAGATGCTGAAGGTCCCTCCTGTTACTGACATGGCTAAACTGAGGTAAAAAAATATCGTGAATTGTGAGTTGTGAACTTGTGACGTGCAGGAATCATTTAGCTAATACAACCTCAAAGAAGGCGAAGCGGCGAGAGAGCCCGCATTGTATGTAACATAACTGAATAGCAAAATTACACAATCGGTAAATTAGTACCTACTAAGTATCCGCAATTAAACTTACATTCATCTTGTACCTTAGTACCAATTCAATGACAGTCCAAAGTTAAACATTACAAATATTACACAAGAATCCCACAAACACAACATTTTAGTGACGCAACTGCCGTGGACGTCCTATCTAGAGACTCCCAAACGGACAGTGAAGTATGGCGCGTGAGATTAATATTAAGGCCCCAGATTTTGCAATTTTAAATTAACATTAAAACAGCTATATAACTTCGATGAAGCTCGGTATAAATAAAATTATATTCTCATAAATATTATCCGAAGTCTGAATAAATAGTTCTTTAAACACTTGTGTTTCAAATTAGTCCAGAATTCGACTAGTAGAATCCTACTATAGCTTCTAAACATATTATTGTCTCTGTACAGTCAGCAAGGATAAAGGATTCTCCAAAAATCTGCATGCAGACCAATGAGTAAGAGACGATGCAGACTGCAGAGAACTTAATAACTCCCCCACACCGGTTTCGGAGACGGTGGCCGGCTTCACTGAAACCAGGCCAATTACGCAGGGGTAATTTTATAGTGCCCAAGTGTGTGCGCAGTACACAAGAGCACTCTCTATTGCTTTTACTCTCATAATCCAGTGGGACAGTGTGACACGATTGGCGAGAGATCAGGCGCAGGACCGACTTTTTACATGCCCATCCGACGCACGGATCATCTTTTTAGACAATTAGGTTATCAGCCTGCATTGTCCTAACCAAACTTGGAAATAACATATTTCCAACACAGGAATCGACCCAACGACCTCCGTCGTTGACTCCAAACCACTGGACCATGGAGGCAGAGAACTTTATCAAAGACTACCAACGTACTCTAATGCAACATCTCTCTCTACAAGATATCAATGATATTGACTGATATCTGCAACGTCGATGTAAACACTTTACTTAACGACCATATTGTTAAGTGAGATACCTTCAAAGGGCCTGAATGTTTAACTACGGTTACGTCAATGCTAATGAAATAGTAATTAAAGTCAGAGGCCAAATATTTTCCATTCATGAAATGGGCAATCATAAATTTTTTTATTATACTATTTATTTTTATGTATTTATTTACATAACTTACGAATATTATAAATCTTATTCGCTCTCACTTACGTAAAATAGTAATTTTCACAGAACTCCGTTTGCGCTAAGGAAACCTACAGTTTTCTAAGAAAAAAAAATATCCCCAGCCGAACACATAACCTCCTCCATTTTGGAAGTCGGTTAATAAAAACTGCAAGTATGTCCTTTTCTGGGGGACCCATCAATATAATAAAGTATAATATGTAATAGAATTCAGACAGACTTTCGCATTTCATATCGAAATATCGAATGCAAAAGCTATTTTATAACTTTTTGTTTGATTTAGACTTTAGAGAGTAATAATAAAGACCCAACAGACGTAAGGTTAATACGTTCTTTAATGACAATGAACGTGGCAAAAATGATAATGATTGGAATCTGATGATGTGATGACAGCCATTTCTTGTTTCGTCATTTCACTTCCTCATATTTTGCTTTGCTCTTGCACTTTCGAGAGTTCAAATCGTAGAACGATTAGTTGAATACAAGCAGAAAAGAGATATGGTAGAGTATATCTTGTAGTAGAACACACGCTTACTGTTTCGTCACAAGACTTACTATTCAATAACTTCATTTTTTAAAACCAAGAAATAAGAAAAAGGATTACCTGATGGTAAATGACTCACAACACCAGCGTATAACGTTCCTTGTCCTAAAAATCGCCATCCTAAACCTAAGGCCTAACCTCACTCAACAATACATAACGAGGCCAATCCGAACAGTAAAGACAAGAACTTGGAGTGGTTTCCAGTTAAATCTCGATCAGGCTATACAAGGACTGTTCCGTTGAAAGTAATTCATCAAGTAGACAAGGAAAGTAAACATTACAATACACCTAGTACGCCACTAATAAACCAAATCCTGTTAGTGACGTAACATTCCATTCAATATGTCAATACAATACCCAATATCCGTAAGTCAAAACATAAAGGAGTGATTAGATGATTGAGATAAATGGCTGCCATCAAACGATTTGTAGTTGACCTTTCGGAATGAGCATTCCAGGCGTTGCACCGACGAGAAAATGTCAGAAAGTGAACACTATTTCACTATCTGTTGTTTTGTTTCGAAATTAACTTCTTTACGGATGATTATTTTATGGATGGCTAAAATATCAAACTCGCTTCAAGCACAGAACACATATTAGTACAAATAGTCCTTCAAGACATGTGACCTGAAGACGAAAAATCTTAAGAGGGAGGTGGATAATTGTGTAATAATTTGCAAAGTCCAATGATATTTTAAGAACTAATTTTTTTTCCTATAGTGCATCCATACTAATGTTATGAATGCCAAAGGGCAAAGAGGCAAAGGGTATCTGTCAGCTGTCTGTTGCCTCTTAAACCACTGAACCGATTAAAAAAAAATTGGCATGGAGAGATCTCGAGTCTCGGGAAAGGACATAGGATACTTTTAATCCCGAAAAAAGTACGGTACCCGTGCGATAAACGAATTTTGACGCAACGGAGTAACGGACGACATCTGGTTGAATATAGACGTAGATCTATCTAGATATAAGGCCGGTTACAACGTATGTGTGTACTATCAGAGAAGTTGATTCCTATGCAGATGGCGACCTAAGTAATTTGGGCGCGTTACGTCAAACCCAGCCGACCGATCACAGCTAACATTGAATTGACATAAACCGGCCACATGACTTAGATCCGCCATCTGCATAGGAATCAACTTCCCTGATAGTACATCTGATCTATGCAAAAGATATATCACGGTACGTTGTAAAGTTGAAGCCGGATATACTCTGTGGTTTTTTAACCACACACTTGATGCACGGGAAGTTGTGAGGAGTGTCATCAACTCATCACGTAGTAACTTCAGCACAGGTGTTGAATTTGGGCGGGCCGCGTGTCATGGGCGGTGATGTTACGCCTTCTGAGCGTATAGATGACTTCTTTGTAACCATTTGCTGTCTAATAACTAATTAACATCAAAGTCTTCATCGCAATGAACTGATGTTGAGACGACACGTAAAAATAACCAATGGTTATTTTTTATTGTATCTTCGATATTAGCGTGAGACAGAGATATTAGTATGGTGGAGGATGAAATTAAGAGCGCACCTGACCCTAACTTGACTACATACTTAAACCTAGATCTCAAAATCTGTAAGGTCTAGAAAACTGATTTTTTGACACAAATAACTTCAGTTCACGATGATTAAATGCTCAAGACGAAAACACGATTACTGAAAAAATGCTCGATAGTTTCTTTTTTACAAAAAACCTTGTTTTAGACACATTTTCGCTTGGATCTTCGAAGTTTGCTGTGTTTTCTTTATTATTTTTTAATATCTAAAAAGGTATTGATAAAACCTAAATTTGCTCAAAACACTTTTTTCATAATCATTATAGTTCGTCTTTTATTCAAGTAAAACTAACTTGGCGATGATTCCGCGCCGTCCTTTTTCACCTGGCATATGGAAGACGGGCGTGAGTGTGAAGAGATAAGGACGATGTTTGATTTTTTGAGTCAGGAGCGTTCTTAATAATACGTAGTTGTTATTGAATTCATATAATTTTTGAAAAAATACGTAGTAATCTGACTTTTAGGCTCATTTTTCTCAGATTAAAAAAATGCCGACTCGAGTATGAAGACGTTTGTATTGGTGATACAAATGATTAGGTACTCTGATAATGATTTAGAACAGCCTTTCTCAAAGTGGACGATAACGCCTCCTTGGGGGCGCTGAAGGTCTGAAGTGTGTGGGACCCACACCCAAAAAAATGGGGGCGTTGTGTAGAAGCTTAGGGATGATTTATTTCATCAGGATGCATTTTAAATTGAAACAATAGACAAAATAAGTTTGGGAGCCTCTGATTTAGAAAAAGATGAAACAAACTAATATTGCTCTAACAAAGGATAAAGGAAGTTGAAAAAGTCTTCTTCATCATAAGGTGACCAAAACAGGCACGCGTCGACCGACACACACCGGTAATATCGTCAATACCGAAGCGATAATGACCTGGATTTGTCAAGTCTTAACACCAAATATAGCTATACCTTGAACCAGTTCACTTTTTAAAAATAAAATTGATGTAGTTTTAAATTAGAGATTAAGGACCCCTGAGCCTCCGTGAAAAAGCAAACTAAATTTAGCAAAATTAAATTTTACGCTCTGGCGATGCGTCAAATCCTTAAATTTTATATTTCTAAGAGCCGGGACACAAAAACACGGCACGACGTCGTACGGTGTCGTACGACGTCGTGCCGTAGAAACTCACGTAGAAATTCAAGATGGATTTCTACGGCACGACGTCGTACGACGCCGTACGGCGCCGTGAAGTGGTTTTTTACGACGCGCGTCCGACACGGCGCCGTACGACGCCGTACGACGTCGTGCCGTGTTTTTGCGTCCCGGCCCTTACTTGGGTCTGGGCAGTAGAGGCAGTACTGTCTAGAAAGTAGAAACCCAAAGAGGATAAATATTAATAATAATAATCAATTTACACAAAAAACAATTTAAAAGATTTCAATTTCATAACAGGCAATAACAATAAAGATCATTCATAAGACATGATGAATGAACACGGCGTTGAAAAATGCAACAGAATAAATCTCATCTAACGAGCGATAGTCGAACACTAAAATAGAAATAATTAAATAGAACGGAAGATATAAAACAGATATAGTTTGGCGCAACACCACAGGCGCCACTAGCCACATCACATAAAATGTTCGGGAGATATTTCGTTAAATAGCTCCCATCATCATCACCACAAATGCCTTTGGAGATCTCACATTACATTGATATAACCGCGACTGCCAGAAGCGCTAAGACCCGAGCCACATCACATAACGTTTGGGAGGTATTTCATCATCATCATCATCACCACAAATGCCTTTAGAGTTTCCTTTTTCACATTGATAGTAAAACAAGTCACAAGCCACATTACATAAGGTTCGACAGGACAGTTCATTCGACTAACACCATCACCGCTATTGTCTTGAAAGGTTTGAGTGGCATTTATACATAGAGCTTCTTCTCTATTAGGTCAGGCCTGTCTCACTTCCATACAAACGGCGCGAAATTGCCGAGATATTTACCTACTATTCTGGAAAACAACCTAATTTCAACCTTTTGCATTGCGTTTAGCGTTTATAGTACAATAACTATCTGCCGTCTCGCTTCAATCTGCCAGGGCTGTCAAGCGAGCGGCGCAGCGGCGCGGCGCGGCGTGGCGGCCGGGTACTACATATTACTTTTGTATCGCGGATGCGTGCGTTGCGTGTGCGACAAGTCGAGCGAGTGCCAGCCTATTGAGTCTAGTCCGGTGACCGGACGCTTGCGTTTATCATACCTAAACTCGGGAGTGAAACTTCTACTGTACGGTACTAATTATGTATTCTGTGATTAGGTACTCGATTATTTTAGAAACACCAACCTCAAAGACACCAAATTAGCGAACATTAAATCACTGCTTTTGAAAATAAATCAGATTCCTCTTGTAAAGGGCTAGGTAGCAATCCTTCTGAATAAACTAATTCCCTAACATTTGTCATTAAGTTTGGAATGTCGCGCTGGTGAGTTATGAAATCGGAGTGCTAAAGACTGCTTTACGAGTCCAATTAGCGCCCAACTTCCGCGTCCACTGTCTCGTCGCCTCTCGTCGCGCACGTCAAACACTTCCTTGGTCGTCGTAAAACAAGTTTATTTCGTCTCTTTTGGTTCTTTGAAAACCTTTTAACGGATTCCTTGAAACGCGTAAAAAATTTCTAAACAGTAAACACGGTTTATTTCGTTACTTGTGGGTAAAATAAACAAACAAGTTGTTTTATTTCGGAATGTTCAATGATAACAATAAAAACAACCCCTACTTTACTACCGCACTGTCCGCACAGAACTTAAAGATCGTTTGGCGGAATTGGGGGAAAATCGGCATTCGGCACATGTAGTAGCTACCAATAAGGCGCTTTGCACACGACGGGGCGGGGCGGGCCGGTCAGCCGCGGACATGCCGATTGCCGCGCCGCGCCGCCAGTGCGCGTCGGGCACCTGCAGTGCGGTCTTTTTTCCCGCCGTGTGCGTTGGTAATATAGGATTCCCTTTGTGCTGTCGCTCGCGGCGAAATTGACCGGCCCGCTCCGCCCCGTCGTCTGCAAAGCGCCTAATGTGTCACCCTGAGGTCATCTACCAATAATGATTCGTTTGATCACCGATCAACCAATAGCATCTTCCAACTCCCCGCAATCCTCGCTCCACCAAAGATACCTCAAAATGGAACACTCTGGTTTCCCTTTCCATTTTTGCGATCCTAAAGTACGCTTACTTCAATAACATTAACATTCACAGCATGCCTCATTTATCAGAGAGCGAAACAACACGTGTATACCTCGCAGATATACATTACATTTATCTCAATAAAGGAAGTTATGTACATATATTATGTAAGGCATTCTCGTGTACATTTGAGCAATACTAACCGATGCGGATGTTATCTTCCTGTGGACTTACCGCGGGGTATATTAGGAGCATACGGATCTTAACTGAGAAAATGTTACATTTCCTGGAATTTATCTGGACTTTCTTAATGTAGGTACCTACTTCTCATTATAAAGGTCACGTCTTTACATTGGATAATAATGACCATGATGATCACGTGATTGCGAAACTGTCTATACTCTATAGCGTGCAATATCATGGGAAATCATAGACAAATATCCCCTCCTAGTTTGTATTTGCTGGAGTTGGTCCATCATGTGCCAACATAGAGAGGCAATTCTTTAAGACTCTTGACAGCATAATTAGTGTTTAACACGTGAATATAGGCGTATCTCTTTAATTTAAATAATCAAAATGTCGCAACTTCGGTACTTCCGAAACCATTACCAAAAATATAACTCACAAATGAAAGTAATAAAATTATACTATTAACAGCCGCCGCGAGCTACGGTATAAAATTAATCACTCATAACAGCAGATTATTCTTATGTCGAGACTATTCTCATAAACTTTAAAAGATAGCTGTGGATAAAAATATTGAAATGAGGAAAACGTAGACAACAATAAAATAACACGCACGGGAAATGGTTTACTTGACGCAATTCCAAGCAATCACTAGTTGATTGCTTGGAATAATTGTCAATTTGCATTCGATGGTTCCGATAGCAAAGTTAGAGATAAATATGATTTGACATTAGAAATAAATATTGTTTAAGGCATCGCAAGCGATATCTCACTTTTGACCAGTCTTTGAGGTTATCAAATCCCATTTACCATTACCCAACCCATCCCATTTACCATGTCAAACCCATTACCCATGAGACTTGTTTTCTCACTTCGCCGCCGTAACTATCGATGCATGTCTTCTCAAGTATTCTAATACAATATGGTTTCGACATTGTCTATGTGGAATAAAACTACGAATGATATTCTCATAAAACGTCTAATAAACGTTAAGCGCGTTTAGTGGTCAAAACTTTAAATCGCAATCACCATGCGACGTTTTACATCCAAACAATTTTTATCAAACTTCACTATCAAATCGTATGTTTATCTTAATGCCTCGAGGAATTAAGAACGCTGTATCGAAAGTAAGCACAGAAACCATTCTCTTATTAATTTCGGTTTCCATGTTACCGTAAACATAAAGATACATTACTGCTAGATAATGTTAACTTTCTTTCGCCATACCGAAGTTTCATTAGAGAATGAGGGTCAAGTTATCACGCAGAAATCTTCGCGCGACATTTATTCATATCAATTGCCATCAATTTCGCCCTTTATGGCCCTTTTCGCCAATTCACTTTTCGCCGTAGCAAAATCACCGTCCTAGATGTTAGCTGTGGGTCGATTTTGCTCACTACAATATAATATGTTATGGTTTCGTTATAGCCTTAGAACGGTTTTCTCATTCTTTGGCCTTTTCAGTCTCTACTAAGGCCTATAATGGACCAATATAAGCGATTATGAATGACACGCGGGCAGGGGATTCGTTTATATGATTGTGTATGCTTTGGACTGCTTCGCAATCCTGGTTATCCATCATGGTCTTATATGAAGAGGGACCTTATAATATTAAGCAATACGCGTTCTGCCTATGTCAAAATCGAAATGTTTTCGTTCATCCAGAGTTATTTCACCTCGGTTTATTTTAAAGCGATCCTTATGCGGTTGATACAGATCCCTTTACAGATAAGTAAAATGTACTGTAGCCATTTAGATACCAGATAACGTCAACTCATTTGCGAAACCCCATCAAAGAAGGGAAAAGATAAAAGGAATCCAAGAGAAAGGGTGTGAAATCTACATTCCCTTACAAGTTACAGCTAAAGACGTCTGGAATTTTATCTTTAGAGTCTAGTCTAGACTGTAGAGCATGCCTTCGGTGTGTTATTGGTGCTAATTAAATGCCTGTGTGTTCGAAGTGAATAACAATGCTGATATTAGCAGTACATCAGCTGTCAAACATCTGCGGAGTCACGCAAGGTGCAATGTCGTTCACAACTATTTTACCTTGTATGGAAGTCATTTGCGATCCTAACAGTAATTTACTTTTATAACAAGTAGTTTTATTTACTACATTTTTAAGGAAATGGCTACTAAAATAAGTTAAATGTAGATAAAATACGTTTAAAACATAGGCAGCTGTGATTTTATTTTCAAGTATTAAAGAAATGTTTTAACAAGCTTCCGTTCTACATCCATGTCCGGAGTAAATTACATACATAAGAATGTTTTCTGTGAATATAATGTTATGGCTTAATGCCCATATTATGTCCTATAGCTAAACGTATTGTAATTTGTAGAGAACCATAGTATAGTTTATTTACATTTATAATAAATAGATGCGCTAAGAACAGATATGGCGGACATATTGTACATACTACATGAATATTTAAGAAGGTCTACGGACTGATAGCGAGGAAATACTTCTAAAATTAGAATCCCCAAGTATAGATTAGGATATTTAATTATTGCAGTTAAGTAGAGAGTTATTTAAATTTAAAATTACTTAGAGCCTGTTTCACCACTTTCTGACAAAGTGCCTAATAGGCTATTCACAACTTTTTTGACAGATTCTCCATACTTGATCTGTCAAGTTAAGTGGTGAATAGCCTATTCGGCGCTTATCACGAGATGTTGAAACAGGCCCTTAATCTATCTAACTTTAACATATAGGATTTTCTCATACCAACTATTAGACAATACAACTTCCTAGAAATTATTGCTTTCTCATTTACATCTAAAAGTCACTTCATGAAACTTGTTAAACTTAATTGAATTACGGCAAATTTAAATGACAGGGACCCAGAACTGAATGCAGCCGGCTATGCAATAACAACATTTCAAGTTCCTGAAAGGGGGTGTACCATGAATGATAAATAGTTGTCACGGTGTATGCTAGATCACCCACGCTGAGCACAAATTATAATAACATCGATATACAACCATACAGAACGATCATTCTCATACATTGAACCGCTCAAATGTGGCTCCAGTTACTGTCATACACACGAAGCAAGAGCACCAAAAAATGGATGACCGAATAGACTCTAGAGTACATATGACAACGGAATAAAAATGGTGGATTTCATGGAACGATTCTTTGACTGAGCTACTCTTCCATAATATTATGGTATTTCGATGACCAACAAAGAATTTGATTGGAACTTTGGAGAAGGCAATTTTTCCGATTCTGAACTTGGATGGTCATATAGACTTGAAGTGACTCTTATGATTTTTATTACTGCCTCCAAATTAAGATCAATATTAGCTTTGAACTGATAAGAAGTAGATATATTTTTTTAATTATCCTATACTGTCCCAACTCCCAACCCCCAGAGCATTACATTGGCCATCCTGGCCAACATAACATTTTATACAAATAATGTAATTTAATGCTAGGGAAACCGCAATTAAAATGATATAAACAAGTCACTAAAATTTATTCCCTAACCTTACCTTAGCAAAACTATTAAATAATAAAATAACTATTTTTTTATATTTACGAGATGGATACACTGTAATACGATTTGTCCTAGTCCATCAAGCGCCTTATTCAACAGACGACAAACATTTAACAAATACTTTATCACCATTAATTATTATGACGTGGGTAGATCCAGAATGTCTTAGGTCGTAGAAAGGCTTTCTCACGTCGATTTAGGTAGTCATTTAGCAGTCGTATCGTGACGTGGAAAGTGCTCGAGACCTGGCTCTGAACCTACATCTCGGACACCCAGGGTTGGCACAGTCAGACACTTTTAGCCTGCGTTTCTACTGGAGCTGAGTTTCTACTGGAGATAAGTTTCTACTGGAGCTACGTTACACGGAACGTGTTTTTAAGATCCAATTCCTGCGCTTAGGTAAATTAAGCGATTCCATTGGTTCTCAAACACATTCCTCGCAAAGCAGCTACGGTTGAAACACAACCCTGTCGCAAAACGCAACCCAACCCGATCTTAGAATCAAACATCTTTGTATCAGGTAACTTGTCACAAACCTGAATCTTGTAACAACTGCCAACCCTGTTTGTACATCAGTGCTTTTATAGCAACATTTAGCTTTGATTCTCAATTGATCTAGCCTGTTTTTATCTAACTACTAGCTGTCCCGGTGAACTTCGTGTCACTTTAAAACCTTTCCTGGACTTCTACGAATATTTTAAGACTAAAATCAGCCCAACGCGTTCAGCCTTTTTCGAGTTTTAGCGCGACTAACACATTTGAAAATCCATTTTTATATATAAGATAAAATCATAATATGATTCTAAAATATCAAACGGATCTCAAACGGCGTTCTGATTAGAAGGCAAGACTCTAAAATTCAATTTTATGGTAATTTATCGTTTTACAAGAAACGGGGTGGATTGAACAAGGAAATGTAACACCTTTTTTTTGTCGGGGGTTAAAAACTGCATGTTAAAATAGAGGAGAAATACTAAGTAGAGGGGTACTGGAAGTCTTGACTTTTCATAATCCCTTTTACTTCTATGCTAATGGTTTGTTTACTTTCATCAGATTCAGCTCGCAGATGTTGGATATTATATCTCGCTTGTTTTCACTCGTAATTCGCGTGATATGTATTGTTACATGATGGCTGATAGTTAACGTGGTTTAATGGACTTCATATTGTGTTTAGCTGAGCATTATTGACTATTATCATTATAGGGCTTATGAACGTTTTTATCAACGGCTCCTTGCTGCTAATAACCCTAAAAGACCACTAAATTCTAAAAGCTAAGTATCGTTTAGAGAGTGTAATTTTTATAAACTAAGAATTTAGGCTTAAATAGGCGTAAATGGCTGCTTAATTTTAAATCATATCAGAGAATATCAAAAAACTTTATTATCAAACCTAAATAAAAATTATCGTACATGTATTCTTGTGCCAATTTACCATTACCATTAAAACCTTTGTAGAAATTAGATTCGTAAAGTCCGCTTCCTTACTAATGTGGGTATCTAGGTGTATTTGATTTTAATATGAGTACGATTTAAATTTCTAATGTAAGTGTTCATTAGCATAATAGCCGCTATTGGCTATGTGCTGGTACAAGTTTAATGGTTCTTATGCATAATTGGTTATACCATTTATATAATCTATATAAGAGATGCGTTACGATTTTATAGCTTTGGATCATGGCACAATTTATGGTTAGCCAGTAGGCACTCATAATAATTCTCTAATGATAGTTGGTCCATATAATATGTATTAAGTAACTAGCTGAAATACGCGGCTTAGCGCGCTTGATAAAAATAGACTGTCCTTTCAGTTAAATCACTCTATTTCGTTACTTGCAGTAATGTGTATAGTAAAGAAAACCGCTTCAAAATTCGTCGTGTACTTTTAAACATTTCATCATCATCACACATCACAAGCATCTATGTAGGTATGCTTAAATGTTTAAAAGTACATTTAAGCATACATAGATGACGGACAGACAAAAAAGCGACTTAACACTTGCTGGGTACCTTGATGATGGATGATACCACCGTGGTTGAATTCGAAAAAGATGGCGCGATGAACTTGACACAATCAAGCCAGATTGGTATATGGTAGAGTTAGAGCAAGATAAATGGAAAAACTTGGAAATGGCCTGTAGGCCTATGGGCAAGCCCAGAAATGGGACATCACAGCATTGGCTGTTCAAAAAAATTTTTTGCAGTGATTCAGGAGAAGGATCTCAATGGCTCAGTAATTCATTAATATTATATGCTGTCCCATTGCTGGGCAAACCTTTGGGTTCGTTTGGTGTATTGGGACAGGCTCTTCTATACATATTATAAAACAAAGTCGCTTTTTATTCCCTCATGTCCCTTTGTTCCCTTTAATCTTTAAAACTGCGCAACGGATACGGAAAGAAATAGAGGAAAATGTGGAAAAAACGGGGAAAATTATGTGAAAGGGCTAACTTGAACGCGCTAATCTCAGGAACTACTGGTCCGATTTGAAAAATTATTTCAGTGTTAGATAGTCCACTTATTATAGGCTATATTTTATCACGCTAAGACTAATAGGAGAATGTGGAAAAATCGGGGGAAATTATTTGAAAGGGCTTATCTCGCGAACTACTGGAGCATTTCTTATGTTATTTGACACAGATAAGAAGTAGACCACGGTGAAGGATCATAGGCTATATCGATTTTAATAATTTTGTCAGTGACTAGGTATATAATTTATACCTGTGCGACGCCGGGGCGGGTCGCTAGTAAAAATATATTATGATTTACATCTTTAATTAAGTTACTACATAGTACTATAGTTGCATAATTATTCGCTCCAGCTCACTAGCAGTTGCGCCTCCACTCAACCGTAGCAATGCAGTTTTGACACATGATCAGTTAAGTTAGTACTCGAGCAATAAGCTAGACTTGCTACTAAATACTAAATAAACATGAAGCTGGACATTATATCATTAGATTAGTGATAGTAACCTAGACTTTTACCTAGGTCCTAGGGAACGCTATACTTTTTGGGATAAAAGGAGGTCTACGTGTTAACCAGAGCATGAAGTACCGCCATGCCAAAGATCAGAAGCCCTTCAGTACGTTTACGAATTTTCAATCAGGTCACGTGTTTTTACGGAAGCTTAAAATTTTTAGTCATCCTAAAAACATTAAACAGCACAGCTAAAGAATATTCGCTTTAAAACCTTTTCTAAAACTACTAACAAATTTCTCGAATTCTTAAAGAATACTAATATTTAACCTTAACTACTTAATAATTAACATTAATGAGGTGTAATAAGCCAAGTTACACTTTACCTATTAAATATGCCAAACAGGCTAAAATCAAGTTAATGGAAGTAACGATTGATCCACATACTCCATCAGTTGGAACTAATCCGTATTTGATGCTCGTGTGCGGAAAGCGATGCGACAATTTGATTAAAAGATCCTCACTTTTTATGTCACAGATATTATTCTCCAAAATAATTAAAATTGGATCTTTGAACCCACTACAAGAAGAGACATGATAGTATTAGAATTGAATTTGATGCTATTAAACATCTTTTTTTTTTAAGAAAAAAAAAAGGAACGATTTGCATCACTTGTCATGACGAAATCCACAAAGTGGTCAGAGAATCTATAAATTAAATTGTACCCTACATGAGTAACCTAAAACTACAAAGCCAGATAACAATCAATGACCCTATAGGAAAGAATTAATGGCAAATGCCTTAGACCATTAATAACGTTTCAAGTCAACGAATGCTCGAAACCCATCGATATCGTTACGTCATCGAATCTCCATCGGAAACGGTGGCCTTATTAGTCACCGGCCATTGTTTCACCGGCGCGGTGTAGGAAGACTAATAAAAGTTACCTTTTTAAAACGACATAGCAACCTTGGCGTTGGGAGTAGGATGAGCATGTGAGGATGTCTTGGCCTGATAGATATATCTATAGCCTGAAGGTTATCTTTAAAAAGTTATTAAGTGTTATCGCTTACCAAAACATAACCCCTTTTCTTGATACGAAGAGTACAAGATAATAACAAAATGCAGTAACCCAATCTTCATTAAGGGTGGGTTGCACGAACTAACTTTGACTTTAACTTTAACCGGAAAAATTGACAGATGTCGTATGAGCATATGGGGTGTTTGGACGCCATATTTAACTTTAACTTTAACCACGCCTCTGGTGCAACGCAGCTCTAATTTGTATTCAATCAAAATATAGATTACGAGCTTTTGCCCGCAGCTTCGCTCGCGTTAAGAAGTATCATAATATACCAACTTTCATCCCCTATTTTAACCCCTTGGGGGTAGAATTGATCAAAATCCTTTCTTAGCGGATGCCTAACGGACGTCATAACATCTACCTGCATGCCAAGTTTCAGCCCGATCCGTCCAGTGGTTTGGGCTGTGCGTTGATAGACCACCGTGTCAGTCAGTCACTACTCACCTTTGAGTTTTATATACATAGATAGACCTCCTCACTGCCATTACTCATTTTTGCAGAGTTTAGGTCTTTCAGTACGTACTTCTTATCAATCTCACCAACTGCTATCGAGAAAGTAATTGTTGTTAATTCATTACGGCATCGTATATGGTGTCCATTTCGCTTTCTTCAACAACCGGAACATAAAATGTCTGTTCTGCAAGAATAATACCTCTCACACCGGTTTCGGTGACGGTGACAGGTTCCATTGAAACCAAACCAGTACCCATTAGTACTTTTATAGTACCCAAGTATGTGGCGCAGTACACAAGAGCACTCTCTATTTCTTTCATGACGAGGGACGGAAGACCCAGTGGGACGGAAGAATGACACGACTGGCAAGAGATTGGGCCCATCCGACGCATGGATCATCTTACTGTCAGATATTCAGATCAGCCTGCGTTGTCCTAACCAAACTTGGAAATAACACGTTTCCAACGCGGGAATCGAACCCACGAACTCCGAGTAAAGAGCCACGCTCTAAACCACTGGAACACGGAGGCATTATAACTTACAAGTATGGGAGTTGCACAGATCAAAAACAGTGCCAAAACATTCTTGTAACAGTTACATTTTAATTTGTTTTCAATAATCAGGTTCTGAATTCTGATTGAGTGATTAACTTTCATTTCGAATGAGTTGCATTTTTGAAACTCTACAAAAAAGTACTTCAGCCAATCAATTTGTTTTGAAAGTATTAAGATCATTGACAACCACCTGACAACAGTATATCCAACGACGCAGGCACTACGTTTCATTCACCTAACCGTTCTAACGCAACGGCTTATTTTCCTCAGCTTTAGAACATCCACTTCTTCAAACAAAGTGTTTGCATTAGTTTGAAATGGCGTGACAGTCTATTATTTCAGGCCAGCATTTGTCTATATGCGGTATTAAGAGCGGGTCGTTGGCCTGCGTCAAGGCCACCGTATTGTGCTCGCGTCAGAAGTGATTTATGGAGACTATAAGGTATGCGACTTGTGGTTATTTTGGGTCATTGGGTAAAATTCCTGCTCAATTTTGGCTATGCGACACCTAAAGTATGAAGATGAAAGTTAATCTATGCTAAAATTATAAAGCTGAAGAGTTCGTTTGTTTAAACGCGTTAATCTCAGGAAGTACTGGACGAATTTGAAAAATTCTTTCAGTTTTAGATAGCTCATTTATCGAGGGAAGTTATAGGCTATATAATTTATTATTATAATCATCACTCTAAGATCAATAAAGGGAAAGGTGGAACAACCGGGAAAATTATTTGAAGGTTTCCTTTCTTATCCTTGCTTATCTCACGAGTCACGAACTACTGAATCAATTTTGAAGTTATTTAGTAGACCACGTGACATGCTATTTTTTTGCGGGAAAATGTACGGTTTTCGTAAATTTCTAATTTACGCGGGCGAAGCCGGTTTCTCAACGTGGAGTACGCGAACCCCAATAAGACAGGGATTAATCTCAATCTAAAACGATAACCTTGCACACAACCAAAGACCAAACGGATACGCATCGCAATAAGATTCATTTTAGCTTAGCATAAAACTGTAGTTACTAGGGGCGGATCTTCTCTATTTTTAATGTTTTTTTTAATATAATTTGGAAATAAATATTAAGAAACAAAATTGTTCGGTTCAGAAGATTTTAATATAGATTTACTAACAATTTATTCAAATAAAATGTATAATTATCCTAGTTAATACTTATATTTCGATGAATTAGATTTTTGTCGGAGGTTACAGCCAAAGTATTACGTTTTATAAAAATGTTTATGGTTTAAAGTCTTTTAAATATTGTGCTTTATGTCTCATATTTTTTACATTTCGTTATTATATTAGAACTAGGTAAACCGGGAGTCACGGAATAACAAATTGGGGTTTATCCCCGCCTTAATAGATTCTAGAACTTGTGTGATAAAACATTTAGGTATTAACTCAACATTTTAGATATCACATACCTATTCGGTATCGGAAATAAGAAGAATACGAGACCAAATAGATCTCTACAAGTACATTTCGCTGATGATACAAGAGTGCTTTCTATAAATTATGCCCAAAATTAGATACCAGGTCGAGATCTTTCATAGGCACTTGAAATAGCTTTTATTTGTCTATCAATTAATATAGTTCCTCCAATCCTTAGCCTTGGTCAAACAAAAACGCACCAGAAAAAGTAGACTCTATCTAAAATACCAATATTGAATTAGTATGCCATCAGAGCGGCCGAACTTAAGGTCATATCCGTAGGGTTGCCAACTTAAAGCAATTCTGTCAATACCTGAAATAAGTTTCAGGGTTACTTAATAGACTTCAGAGTTTAGATAATATCATTTTAACCGACTTCCAAAAAACGAGGAGGTTATATATTCGGCTGTGGATATTTTTTTATATATATATATTTTTTTTTTGTATGTTCAACGATTACTCCGCTGTTTGTGATTTTCGAAATTTTTGTTTTATTGTATTAGGTTTCACTCCAATTTGGTACCATGTTCACAAAAGTGGTGACCTGATGATGGGATCCATGAGTAATCGAGGGAACTCCTCGAAATTTATATGGAAACATATGGTGATTTTGGTTTTATGAGAAGCATCCTAAGCATATGCTACCAAAACGCAAGATTTTGCACCGAGAAATACTATGGTTCCGAAGATACTAAGAGAACTCCGGATTCCTTATAGATACAAGTTTGGGAGTTTAGGCGCTGTTTTAAGAACTGAAAGCATATGCTACTATGCAAATTACATTCATCATCATCATCATTATTACCACGTCAGGGTCACCAATGTCACCAAATTCAACCCTATCTCCAGAGCATAAGGCACACATTTGACATTACTCCTGAGAAGTTAAAGTTGCTTCGATAATGTAACATTATGTTTCACTTCGCCGAGATATTCTGGAAAACAACCTAATTTCAACGTTTTGCATTGCGTTTAGCGTTCATAGTACAATAACGATTCGCATCGCATGTCTGCCAGGGCTGTCAAGCGAGCGGCGCGGCGGCGGCGCGGGCGCGGGCCGGGTACTATGCACTAGTGGTGGTTAATATAACGTATAGCTGAAAAAAGTAGCGCGCTATTTCTTCGCAACGAATAGCGCGCGCTATAAAACTATGCATAAGACGCTACGTTATAACGTATCGCCGGGTCACTGACCTAAATTATAATGTTTTAAAATCATCAGTAACTGACCCCCTGCTCCGAAGAGCACTGTACTATAATATAATGGTAACTTCCGTTCCATGTGAATGTATTCTTTCTTATCTGGATACTCTATTATATTTTTAAATGTAAGTAAATAAAATGTTAAAAGAGGTATAAAAAGAATTTAAGTATATTACCAAAAAAAAATTAAGTAATTAAAAACCATTTAAATAACTTATAAAAAAAAGAATTGTACTTATATAAACACATTCCTTTCAATTTCAATATAATATTATTATGTAATTATATTGTATCATTTTAATTTAAATATTTCAAACATAATAAAATTAACCAAATAAATAATAATGCCTTCAAACGATTATATTATTCTAAGTTATATACAAACACGTGTTATATTAACTCACCCACCGCGTTATAATTATTATTAGCGAAATATTTCAATAACGTCGGTAACTTTACAACGTGTCCAATCGATCGTTATAACGTATCATTCGTTATAACGTAGCGTCAAAACTAGCGCGCTTGAAAGAATCGAGATTTCATTCGTTATAACTGTTATAAGTTATAACGTAGCGTCAAAACTAGCGCGCTTGAAATTCGTTATAACGTAGCGTCAAAACTAGCCCGCTTGAAATTCGTTATAACGTAGCGTCAAAACTAGCGCGCTTGAAATTTGTTATAACGTAGCGTCAAAACTAGCGCGCTTGGAATTTGTTATAACGTAGCATCAAAACTAGCGCGCTTGAACGAATCGAGATTTTATTCGTTATAACGTAGCGTCAAAAATAGCGCGTTTGAAAAATGTAGCGTATTCCATCTAGCGCGCTATGAAAATATAGCCGTTAGGAACACCACTGCTATGCACAGAATACAAATTACTCACGGAGGCACTGTGTGCGCTGCGTGTCACGTGCGACAAGTCGAGCGAGTGCCAGCCTATTGAAACTAGTCCGGTGACCGGCTACTTAGCACGTCACATGTGTTCACTTCGATTTTTTTAAATGAATTGTTTAAAATTATCTGCAGGCTGCAGCTGATATTATAATATTTTGTAAGTGTGACTGTAATAAGATACGTAGAATAATATACAGGTGTATTATTCTACGTATAGTACGCGTTTGCTTACTAGGTAACTAAAAAGAGTGAAATTATTATTTTTAACAAAAAATTAAAACCGACTTCCAAGGTAAAACAATAATAACATCCTTATAATATGAACTAAAAAGTATCAAATAATTATTCCTATCTAATAGTGCCTTTTTCCGTATCCGGCTAGGACTCAATCTTCATCATTTTGAAGTCGGTGCCAGTTCCAAAAGTTTCAAATATTCTGTCAGAGAACAGAAGATTCATCTGGTACCGACTTCAAAATGATGAAGATTGAGTACAGAAATAGTTGAGTCTTAGCCGAATACGGAAAAAGGCACTATTAGATAGGAATAATTATTTTATACTTTTTAGTTCATATTATAAGGATGTTATTATTGTTTTACCTTGGAAGTCGGTTTTAATTTTTTGTTAATTGGGCACAAGTAATGAGTTTTCAGTTTTTAACAAATAATCAATGTTACCGTCGTAGTGCAGCAGTGCTCTGGATTTACACAATTATTAAATCCCAATAATATTTAAAAACAAATTTTTGATGGGGACTAAATTATAAGCCAATTAGGACTTTTGAACAACCATATAATTCCTATCCTATAGCTCTAACAAGGTAGTTTTAACAAGTATACTAAGCTCAAAAAATACACTTTATAAGTACAGGCAAGTAGCGACAGCCCTACAACAGCCTTAAATTACAATATCGCCAGCACTGGAACTAACTTCGTGGGAAGCGGGCAAGCGCCATACATAATGAAGCTATTCCAAACACTCGCGTTACAACTAATGATCTATCTATATCCGATCATTAGCGACTTAGCAGAGATCTAAAATTGCATTTTTATAGTTGATCTAGATTTATTTGATAAAAGAAGCGAAAATAATCCACTACATTAATATCTATGGACGTTCCCACCACGTCAGTCTGACCCTGTGCTAAGTACCAGAATAACAACTCATAAAACCCAAATCTGTACAAGTAAGCCTCAGCTACTCTATAGTCTATATCTATATAGATTATAGTTCAAGTAAACCCCGGATTAAATATTAACATATAACTTCTATCGGTCAATACAAAATAAAAGAAATAAACAAGATATTTAACCCAAGTGTAATAACAGAATCTATCTCTACAAGTAGGCCTTAATTTTATTTCAATTCTACTATGGAGCCAGCCAGCAACCTCCTTGTAAAACCCGTCATGTGAAACTAATGTTGAATCGTTACGCGTATTACGGGTAATCAAGTTTTCGTACGACTTCATAATTACTATATTTTGGTCGACTAATTGGTCGTTGGCAGGTGATAGACTAAAATAGAATTTATTAGGGAACCAGAGGGGTAAAACATGCATGCTTTTAAAGTTAAGTTAGTCTAAACTCATTGATTATTAGATTCATGTAGAATAATTATTATTATTAAATACCTTTTCATTTAAAACTAATTTCTTCTAGTCGCCGCCATCATATTTTTCCCATCTGCATCTGTAACAATAAAGAACCGTTAAATTATTTAAGAGCTAAGACATAATATTAGCATAAGTCCAATTTCAGTTAATAAATTGTTGTGATCTATAGTATAATATCACGAAATATGAAGATCCACTCTTCGCTAATTTTAATCAAGCAAAACTAAAATATAAAGAGTTTTCGTAAGTTTTCTACGTGCAACTTTTTAAAACACTAATTTCATCATCCACATAAAACTAATATTTTTGGCTGAAACCAAATCTTTTTAACGTATAAGGAAGCGTATTTTATGGAGATTATAGTAACCTGAATAGCATTCCTCTATCCAACATTCTAATAGAGAAGAGCGAGGTTGGCACGTCGCCAACGCATCGTATATTTCTGGACATCCTTTTAGATGTTTTATTGTTGCAACTTTAAAGTGAACTACATACTACCAGAATGTCCACTATTAATAGACACGTTATAATGCATCAATTGTTTGTTTTGGAATCTGAAGATCCTTTCTGAAGTTTTAATGAAGATCTTTTTAGGCAGTTGCGTCATTACTACTGCCTACAAGTCATTTTTAAAGGAAAAACAAGAAGAGTCATTATTGTTTCTCACTTCTATCTCAATTATTATATTCCTCTGTTCTAAACACACCTTGCAGTTTCTAATTGTACTATCAGGGAAGTTGATTCCTATGCAGATGGCGGATCTAAGTCATGTGGTCGGCTTATGTCAATTCAATGTTAGCTGTGATCGGTCGGCTGGGTTTGACGTAAACGCGACCAAATTACTTAGGCTGCCTTCATATTACGTCGCAAGCACTGCGGCAGCAGCGCTGCTGCCGCGCGGCTGCCGCACTACTCGCGACATAATGTGAAGGCAGTCTAAGGTCCGCCATATGCATAGGAATCAACTTCTCTAATAGTACATGCACAAGACGAGCTTGAGGGCCTGTTTCACCACTTCCTGATAAGTGCCGGATAGGCTATCCTTAACTTAGCTTGACAGATCATAGAGTATGGAGGGAGAGCATCTGTCAAATAAGTTGTGGATAGCCTATCCGGCACCTTATCAGGAAGTGGTGCAACAGGCCCTAAAGCTCCATATTAAATGCCAACACTTATGAAATTTTGAGAGTCTCGCCTCATTTGGACCATTCTGTTAGAAGATGATGATTCTGTTAGAAGCGGTTCATGTGACTAATATCCGCGTGAAAGTTTGTCTCATCAGAGACATCCTGGAATAACTACTGTCAACCTTAATTTACACCCTTTTCAAGTTGTCGCAGCGTTTCCAGGAATTTTGTAAATTATTAGCATCATTTTTCTATGACAGTTTGAAAATCTCGTAGCGAACGTTAATATCGTCATAAAATATGCACGTTACTACCGTATCCGATTAGAACGAAAAAGGGAAAGAGCAATTTTGCCCAAAATCGACACAATATGATAAGAAGTCTTAAAGTCGAACGAAGATATAGACAACTAGATGACGCCCGCAACTCCGTTGCGCCAAAACTCGTTTATCGCGTGGAAACCGTACATTTTCCCTAAAATGATAAAAAGTATCCTATGTGTCAGTTAGACAAAGGAAATCCGCCATTTTGTCACTAAAATCTGTCTAGTATGTCCAACCTTCCCGTTTCTACTATTAAGGCCTAAGCCTGAAAGTCTCTGTCTAATAATATACTCATCTATACTTATAAAATTACATGTCCTGACTGACTGACTGACTGATTCATCATCGCTAAGCAAAAACTGTTAAAGTTACAGCCACGAAATTTGGTGAGTAGGGTTGTTTTATTAAGTAGACACCCACTAAGGAAGGAATTTTGAAAATTTTACCCCGAAGGGGGTGAAATAGGGGTTGAAAGTTTGAATAAAATTTCGTCATTTCTTAAGTTAGGAACATGAAACCCATCTCCGTTATTATACTATGCTAACGCGGACGAAGTCGCGGGCAACAGCTAGTCCCACATACCCTATTTGCTTGTATTGGCCGACCAACGACCAACGTGTAGGCCGCATCCTAACCGTCGCATGACATTTATGCGACCCCAATACAAAGACCTGTAAGTTTGACAGGCACCGAGACCTGCGACTGGTGAGCAGGTATGCGCCATATTACGTAACCCTGGTCTTTAGATTTCCTGCTATTCAATTACGGGACCAGTTCGTCCCACAGACGATGCCTTAACGCCCTACTGTATTGTTGTACGGTCCATTGTGAAACTTACGTAAGCGTTTAGTGTGTAAGTTGTAACATTAACCGCTATTTCAGGTGTCAAATTTGTAACACCTAGTGGATAAACCCTCGCTATCCAATTTTAAAATGTGTCTGTCTCTGTATTAACTCTTTACACCCAAACCTCTAAACCAATTTTGATGACATTTGGTATGCAGATACTTTCGAGTCCCGGGAGGTCCTCTCCCGGGACTCGAAAGTATCTGGTATAGGATAGTTTTTACCCCGGAAAAATCTACGGTTCCTGCGCGATAAACGGGTTTTAGCGCAACGGAGTTGCAGGCGTCATCTAGTCACCAATGAATCTGAAATTGCTTGAAGAGGGAAAAAAAAATAGAAATTGCTGGGTTGACTTTAAGGTCATTTGGAGAGCTTCAAGCTGGTAAGAGTTGCCTTTTAAGTTGCCTTAAGCGATGAGTGGAGCACCATGGATTTTTAGTGGGTAGACTACGCAGGAGTCCCACATATCCCAGCCACATCCCCAATTTGCCGGGGACGCGTTAAGAATTTCCCCATGTTAAAAAAAAGGCCTGCGAAAAAAATTCCCAACGCTACGCAACAATGCAAGAATTCAATGCAAAGGAATTATGCGGACAAAGTAAAAGCTTATATTACGAGTCAAAAGTTCGCGTCATGATATCCCTGAGAAGTAATCTAATTACAATGAGTATTGAGTAATGGTTACCTAACCTGACATTTCACCGGCCATTACCAATTGGCACGACTCGCCTCTTAAATCTGAATTTCAAATACAGATCTCCGATAACAATTTACATTGGTAAAGTTGGGAGATCTTGGAAATATCTGCAATCCTTGCAAAATGGCAGAACTTGGAGTTTTTTGAAATAGTAGTCGTCAAACTGTTACTAAAATATAAAGTAAAGGATATTAACCCCATAATTTCAACTTATTAAGATATTATTTTGCAAAACATTCGTAAACTGCGGTTTGCCGACTGCTGCCGGATGTTTTGAAGTTTTCGAAAAAGTGGTATAGAAAAATGTCTTAAAGGGAAACATATTATCTAGAACAGGGATCACCAATTAGTTTCGCTCGGGGGGCATTTTAAGAACTGAAATAAACTTCGCGGTCCATTTACCATTTACATACTATGAGAAAAGTGTCAATTTTTGTACTTACTGATAATTATCTCTGTGAAGTTTGGAATGAAATTGGTGCAAACTGCTATGGACATTAAAATCCTGAAGATGTTCATCAGTAAGTCCATACCGAAATTTATTTTTAACGAAGTTCATTTTCGAAAATGCTTGGTCCGCATACAATGGGTCGGCGGTCCGGATGCGGACCGCGGTCCGCCATTTGGTGACCCCTCATCTAGAATCTAGATGGTCAGATTAGTCAGTCCGAAGGCTGGATTCAGTTTATTTTCAAGTGCGTTAATAAAATCCTCTCCGCTGCGCTCCGTTCTTTTGCAGTTATATCTAAGTTATAACAACATGGGCCAATGTACCTATGCAGCGTATGCATAATGCAAAGATGTTAAAATATGTAAAAATGCTCAAAATCGATTCATGTGTTCTGTTCCACACCCGTCGCATGATCATAATCAAAAGTTACATTTACCGTCTGACAATTCAACGTGATTTTTATGGTAGACACAGAGTATGATATTATGTATAAGGTCTACCAGAATCTGATGGCAATTTTTGACAGCAGATTTTCAAAAAATATCCTTGGTCATTGGATAAATTTTTATATTTGCATGTTTAACACACAGAATCAGCCGCTATAAGAAAAAACCGGCCAAGTGCGAGTTGGACTCGCCCATTAAGGGTTCCGCAGCAGCAATAAGGTTTATTTCTATAAAATTAAAAGGTTTTTGATTTATTTTTATATTTTAGTTGATTTAATGAAATTTAAATTAATAGGTTAGACGAAAAATTTTTTTTTTGTTTCAGTTGTATCTTGTACCTATGGGGACCCCTAAAATTTTTAATATTTTTTCCATTTTTGTATCAAAATCTTAATGCGGTTCACAGACTACATCTACTTACCAAGTTTCAATAGTATAGCTCTTATAGTTTCGGAGAAAAGTGGCTGTGACATACGGACGGACAGACAGACAGACAGACAGACAGACAGACAGACAGACAGACAGACAGACAGACAGACAGACAGACAGACAGACAGACAGACAGACAGACATGACGAATCTATAAGGGTTCCGTTTTTTGCCAATTTGGCTACGGAACCCTAAAAAGGATCAAAATGTTTTATTCCAATTACCCCGGTATTGCTATAGTCAATTATTCATTTTCTCACTTTTTGCCATCAGTTTCTGGTAGACCTATACATATTATTATACGAGTCTTTTGTATAATTATAATAATAACTAGCTGACCCGACAGACGTTGTCCTGTCTTAGCGATGATTATTAAATTCGAACTGGTATAATTAAGAGAACAATAGATTAAAATGTATTATCTCCATGCCTTTAATCAAAATAGATTAAATAGTTTAAGCGAAAATCAGTTTATTGTGCGGGAACCGTACATTTTCCGGGACAAAAAGTATCCCTTGTCCTTTCCCGAGACTCAAAGTATCTCCATACCAAATTTTATCAAAATCTATTGAATAGCTTACGCGCAAATCACAAAAGTATATTGTGCAGTAACCGTACATTTTTCCGGGACAAAATGTATCCTATGTTCTTTTCCGGGACTCAAAGTATCTCTCCACCAGTTTTCAGCCAATTCGGTTCATTCGTTCTTGAGTTATAAGTAGTGTAACTAACACCACTTTCTTTTATATATATAGATAATAATATCTATGGACGCTTCACAACACGTCAGTCTGGCCCCGTGCTAAGTATCTAAAGGACTTGTGTTACAGGTACCAGACAACGGAAATAATAGTTTTATACTATACATATATTTAAGATTTTTATTATATCATACACATATTTAATACACCTCCAGACCCGGGAACATTGAAAACTTTTTTGTTCCGTCGGCAGGATTCGAACCCGCGACCCCCGGCTTGAGCTACCAACACGCTCACCACTGAGACACAGAGGTCGTCAAATTATGTAAATCAAGTAAACAAAGTTCACAGAGGTGACGGACATTAACAAGCACAGACTAATTACAATTTACAAGCTTATTATAGAAATAAATAGTATAAACAGGCCGATTAAGCTAAATCTTACAAAAGTCTCGATATCGTTTCGATGTAGATTCTGTAAAAAGTACTACAAGATGGTATTTTCATAAAATACCAGACTAATTTCATAGTCCATTGAAATGTTACAATTTTAGGACCGAATATTGCATTTATTAGAGGACGCAATTTTTTTTTTGGGATATGTTGGGGGGTTCAATAGACGCTTAACCTCAAGTTTGTGGGGTCACTACCCTTGTCCCCCGGCCGCCATCTTGAAAAAACCCCGAAATCTCCCAAATTCATGAAAAATCAACCTACCGCATTTTCCAGATTGGGATGCTGGAAAACAAAATGTTTTGATATCATATGGACCGTCTAAGTGGGAACCCTTCAGCACGGTTTGGTCGGTTTCTAGAGACTGGTTGCTCTCCTGGAGCCTTTTCACTGATCGCATTGGCTTAATTTTTGGCTGATTTAACCACATTATTCTGGTTTTGAACTGGTCTACAGGCTGTTCTGGCATAAATTCGGTCTATTGTGACTAGAACAGGCATTTAAAAGATTTTTAGTAACTTAGATAGCAGGAAAAATAATTACTTGCAATTACAAAGAATTTTGAGCCTCATACCGCAGAAAGACTCAAAAAATGTTTTTAGGTAAAAATAGTCTGCACTAACCATAGATTAGGATTCATTATTATTAACTTGACCATTGGCAATAAAAATGTTGAAGATTTTTTCTCATTAGAATGAAATTTTCAGTTTTATAAAACGAAGTAATGATTTGTTGCGAACGTATGTAATACGAAAGTTCTATGGCCATTGAAAAATCAATGATTTTTCATAAAGACAAAAAATCCAGAAAAGTTTTTATGTTTTATTAAAGACCATAAAATAAGCTATTATTTATCTATTTACTGTCTTCAAAAATTCCTGATATTTCAAAAAATACAAATATCCTTAGGACGTATTGATGTGTGTATTTGAAAATCGACCAATTTTAGAAGCTCATAGCTAGGCAACGATTGGAGATAGATACAAAGTGTAAAGGACAAAGTTGTAAAGAAAAAGTGTAAAGGACAAAGTTGTAAAGAATTTTATTAGCTTTTCTTTGTAGTACAATAAAATTTCGTACGAAGCACCGTTTTCGTAAATTAGTCTAAGAACCAAAAAATTGGTCCTTCTTTTCCCCCCCTCCCCTCCGGCGCACCTCGGAGGGGTCAGGACTTTTAGTATGTTTATCTCCTAACTCGTCCAAACAAAGTGGCGTAGTCATAATTTCTGCTTTCGACTTTTCCAAGCACACCCCCATTTCGAGCATTTCTATAATCTATTCATCGTTTACTAGGCTATTAGCGCGTAGTAGGCGTACATTATTTTCGGAAACTATTTTTTCTGTTACGGGTTCCAGGACTCAAGAATCATCAAAATCAGTTGAGCTGTTTAAAGCGTGATAACTGATAAGTAATAGGCATACAGACAAACATTATTAAGCATTTACAATATTAATAAGCATTTTACATGACGTGTAATACAACAAAAAGTCTTTGTTTACAACGTGCGTGTGAAAATGTAATCCTGCGAATGTTATATTCAATGTGATATAGATAGCATTCATCTGGTCATCTGCATGGGAAATACGCAAGGGTACGTTGACCCATCAAGGGCATTACCAAGGATTTTATGGTGAACAGATCGAACTTCGAAGGCTTTTAGAAAAATTGATCATTTTCCAGGGGGAAAGTGAGATTTGGGAAGATTTAGCTCGAGTCCCTCCCTCCCTAAAACATATCACGTAATAATTAATGGACGCTCACTCACCGTTTTGTTAAAGATTTTGAAGCACTTTCTTTCAGCGTTTCAATTGTTGTAACTTGTAAGTACTCAGTGGTAAGTCCAATGCTCTATATCCGTTAATTTTATCGGCGGCCCCTTCGGTACGAGTACAAGCTATTATCTACTACCACTTTGCCTTTCCATGGCACACTTCTTGCCAAATAGAAGGCACCAATGGAGGACATAGTGGTGAAGTATAGAGTTAAGAATTAAGATGCGCTGATGTGGTGGACGGTGGTTCAAAAATTTTACAACTAAAACCGATATAAGCTTGACATTATTCAGAGTTGAATGAAGCCGATGATAATGCAATTCTACGCATGGTGTATTACTGTAATTCGTTTATCTCGCAGGAACCGTACATTTTCCGCAAAAAGTAGCCTATACAGTTCTGTTCTGCTCTATATTATACGCCAAATTATATACGAAGGGTATCTTAGGAAGATACGAAACCGAATTTTAGTCTGGTTTCAATAGCAGGCAATAACTTTCCATGGCATTATTACGAAATAGATTATCGGTTTACCGCGATGAATAATTTACTTTAATTGAGAGTAATCTAGAAAATTCCAGTTATGTTTCATTCATACCATAACTTGTGCAATGGCCAACGAGTCCAACGACGCGACATGGAAAATGTTGAATAACCTATGTTTATTTTTGAAATGTATAATATTGTGTTCACTTTACAAGAATATATCAGCTGCTCGCGACTTCGGGCTGCAACAATTCCAAAGAAACCTTTTCCGGCTGCAGGAAATTGCCTTTCCAGTGGCCAAATTTCATCTAAATAGTAATTAGTCTCTGAGCATATTCGATGGAAACAAAATTAAGTAAGCTGCTAAAAGAAACTTATCCATCCATTTTTTTTAAAGAAGGCAGGTCGCTATAGCCCTGATGTCACTGCGACCCATGAGGATCTATTGTGACTCCTTCGCAATAGAGAATCATCCCCAACCCATTACTGCTCATAAATTGAACGACATGGTTGGGGTTGGTGCTATACATCCATACTACTATGTGTAATAAAATGTGTCTATCTGTCTGCAAAAACTGCTGAACCAATTTTGCTGTTTGGTATGGAGGTACTTTGAGTCCCAGGAAAGGATATGGGATACTTCTTATCCCGGAAAAAATGTATGGTTATTGGTTCCCGCGCGATAGACGAATTTTGACGCAACGGAATTGCAGGCATCATCTAGTTTTCTATTTTAACTTAATAGTGGTATAACAAGACTAGTATTGTAGAAGCAAACTTAAAAAGTAGGAACAATATCATCGTCATGACTCATAATATCTAAAGCAGCATTGTCTTAATAAGACCACTTACCGATATGGCCATTTATTCTGCTGCGGTCTAAATAAGGGTATTGACCGCGTTAGAACCTTTAACTGACATACATCTAGTATTGCGTTCTACAACCTAACCTAAAATGTTGTACACCATATGGCCAACTGCCCTAAGACTTAGTTGTGGCGTTTTCTCTTGCGACTTTGTCTGCTGTTTAGCTTTCTACAGAACTAATATTTAGAATTTCTATTTCTCTATGATAAAAAAATCCTGTACTAATATTATAAATGCGAAAGTGTGTCTGTCTGTCCGTCTGTCTGTCTGTTACCTCTTCACGACCAAACCGCTGAACCGGTTTTGCTGAAAGGTATAGAGACACTTTAGGTCCCGGGAAAGGACATAAGATACTTTTTATCATGGACAAATGTACGGTTTCTGTGCGATAAACGAATTTTGGTGAAACGGAGTTGCTAGACTAGAGTCATCTAGTAAATTCCATGTTATATTTATCTGAAACTGGCTATAAGGTACAAATTTAGGATTGCGGTTGCGTTACGTTGCATTGCCGCAGCGGTGCCGACTGCCGATCCGAAACATACCACACACGTAACGCGCTGTTTTGACGAAATGATGGACAGGAGATGGTGGTGGCTGGTGAGGTTAGGTTATATGGCGCTGTCATCATCATATTTTATTATGTCGACGTGCGGCGTAGCAACGCAGCTACGTCGCAACTCGCATACAATGCGCTAATGTCTAAACACACAAGGCTGAATTACGCCGGCGTAATTTCCGCCGCAAATGTCAAACGTATACAGAACGCGACGTAATAGTGTGTGACCCCTAGTATTCGGCCCGTATTTTGTATGCAATTTAAACGCGACGTAAACGCGGCGGAATTTACGCCGGCGTAATTCAGCCTAGTGTGTTTAGACCCTTAGTCCATTCTACGCAATGCACCAGAGCAGTGTGGCCTCGCCTTTGATTGGCTCTCAATAAATAACTGCCATTGACGTCCCTAAACCTATAATACATGTTACCATTTACCAGTTTTTGTCTTGTCCCACCCATCTTATGCAATTAAATGTATATTATTTATCGACTTTCTAAGGGAACCACGAGATAATAAGTTTTATAACACTAGTTTTTGTTGACTATTCGCTTTTTATTGATGTCATTGAAACCTTGGAACAGGTAGACTTAATTAAGAAGTAGTCTTGACTCATACAATGTTATAGAGTACTGAGTACGGAGTACCGTACAAAAGCCTCACACATTTTTAAATTAGAGTTCAGTGTCCATTAAATATCTCTGAGTGCGGTCGAAAATGCCTCAAATTAGAGAGAAACTACGATAACATGGCGCGCCCCTCCAAAATTCAAAACGTTTGAAGTGCGTTGTCTTGCGCGGTCGGCTAGTTATGATTAGTTGACCAACAAATCTTGGTAATAAGTGACGATTACGAGTACTGGTTGATTGGTTGAATACCTACTACATACAAACTCTTTCATATGGATGTAACTACACACATTGAAACAGTAATTTGGAGGGGCGCGCCATGTTTAATCGTAGTTTATCTCTACAGCAAACTACATTACGGTAAGGGGAGTCCACAAATTACGTGAGGAGTTTAGGGGGGAGAGGGTCGAGTCAAATCTCATCTAATCTCATGTTCGGGAGAGGCAAATCTCACGATTTTTTTTCTCAACAAAATAATACTATTTTGGTCCATTTCATCCACAATGCACGTATGCTTAAGATTTCATCGTAAGCGTATTCGTTATATCGTTAAACGATTATGATCATTCACAAATTCGTTCGAAAGAAAATCCACTGACTGTCAAACCAAACGTTTACTTAAGAGATTTAGGGGGGCAGGGGTTGAATAAAATCTCACGAAATCTCACCAGGGAAAAAAATTCAAAATAATAACTCACGTAATTTGTGGACGCCCCCTAAGGTCCGAGCAGAGGGCGCTACTAGCACGTACAGTATGGCTCAATTTATACCACCGCAGACTGGAATGGAAGCGACTTTTTGCAACGAAACTGTGCATAGCATAATGAACTTTAAGTATATCAACAGTAAAACATACAAATAAAATTATAAATACGAGTCAAAAAATTCGACACACATCTTCTTGAGACTTGTTACCGTCGGTAGAAATTAGAATCCGCGGGAAGTAATAGACACAGACCAAACATCTGGATGTCCCTGACAGATTTTCGAAGCGCATTTTTCCACGGCTCACCGTAACTGTATGGATGTCAATTTAAATACCAAATACCGTATGTACCGAATGTCAGCAACTGGTAATTACCATGAGAATCGGAGCAGCGTCACTCATGCATTATTCATTCGGTTTGGGAGTTTCTAAGACAATATGGGGCAAGCGGTAGCGAGACAGATGACTTAGCGAAACCGCCTATGGAACGTAAAAAAATGTACATAATATTAATATCTTCTATATCTATATACATATTATAAAACAAAGTCGCTTTTTCCCTCATGTCCCTTTGTTCCCTTCAGTCTTTAAAATACGCAACGGATTTTGATGATTTTTTCAGTGTTAGATAGCCCATTTATCGAGGAAGATTATAGGCTATATTTTATCACGCTAAGACTAACACGAGCGAAGAAATATAGGAAAATGTGGAAAAATTTGGGGAAAATTATTTGTAAGGGCTAACTTGAACGCGCTTATCTCAGGAACTGAACTTTGAAAAATTCTTTCAGTGTTAGATAGCCCATTTATTGAGGAAGGCTATAGGCTATATTTTATCACGCTAAGACTAATAGGAGAATGTGGGAAAAACGGGGGAAATTATTTGAAAGAGCATATCTCGCGAACTACTGGAGCAATTTTTAAGTTATTTGGCACAGATAAGAAGTAGACCACGTGAAGGATCATAGGCTATCGATTTTAATCATTTTTTCAGTGGCTGTATATTTTATACCCGTGCGACGCCGGGGCGGGTCGCTAGTAATCAAAATTGTGTCCAGAGAAGATTTATATTAGAATCGAAGTAATACGAAATTCATCGGGTCATCTGGTTTAATATATTATTATCATCATTCCTTGCAGGCCTTTATATGCCCTTATCAACTCTATTATATCGAGAGCCTTCACTATGAGTTATAACTTATAACTTCAAATCACGGCGGAGTTATGCACGAAGCTCTTTCTGAAGTATTTTGGCATCTTATCTATTCAACTTCAGTCGGAAAAAAATCAAAAACCCTCAGAAAACGGGCATTAATCCATTCTTAATAGAGGCGAGCGAGTTGACGGAGAAATACGATACCTAATAGCAACTAAAAAGTGACTTTTTAATTTGTATGAGCAATCTCCAACATTAAACCACAGCGAATTTGCGCACACGTCCACAGCAAGCGAGGTTAAAAGGGAAAATGCAGTTTCTCGATGGGACGATATAATTTCTCTCTTTAACATATAAAGGCCTGTCCGTCTGCTATAAAGGTCACACTGTGGAATCTAATTCGCTGCAGGACGGGAACGCCGTTATTGATTTATGAATGGACCTACTTAAATGTTTATTCGGATTAGGATGCGATAAATTCTAACTCAACTGCGCTAAAGGATAGTTATGTTCTTCGCGAGCTTGTACGAACAGCTCGGTAGAGAAAGAGAATTTTTTTATAAAATAAACGGGAAAACGAGCAAACGGGTCACCTGATAGAAAGCAACCATCGCCCATGGACACTCGCAACATCAGAAGAGCTACAGGTGCGTTGTCGGCCTTTTAAGAGGGAATACGCTCTCTTCTTGAAGGTTTGCAGCTCGTATTGGTCCGGTAATACTGCTGGTGACAGTTCGTTCCAGAGTTTTACAGATTTGTTATCACTGCGAGAGTGACAGTGTTTATATGAAAATGCAGTTGAAGGTTTTTTAGATTTTTAAATGACTGTTTTTATTTGTTGCTAAAAATATTTCATTAATTTCAATGCAATACCTAAAATTTAATCCTGTATCATGATAGCAATATGCAAATTAATATGAATGTGTAATTAGAGTATCCATACTAATATTATAAATGCGAAAGTGTATCTGTCTGTCTGTTACCTCTTCACGCCCATAACTGCTGTACCGATTTTGCTGAAACTTATGGAGAATGGAGATACCTTGAGAGAGTCCCGAGAAAGGACTAATAAACGTAACAAAATGTACTAAGGAAGTATAGTATCTAACTCGCAGCTCGTACTTGTTAAATTACAAACCATCCATGATCCAAGTGTTTAATGCCTAATTCTTAATTAGCCGTAATCCCTGTCTAAGTACCGCTTACCTAGGGCTTACCTAGGCGATATATAAATGGATTTACCAAAATGCTTATTCGGACATCGCCAATTCTGACGTCTAAATAGGATTACACCAATTTACGACTTAAACCAGTTTTAAATTTGGATCAATCACTACAATTCTTTTTGAATCATTGTCGTATATCACTTATTGGATTGGATGAATTTGGCGTAAAAAGTCATGCTGCCGCACTCGGACACGAATACATAATAATAATAATAATATATAAATATATAAAATATTCTTGGCGATACCGAGAGTCGAGACCACATACAGGGCACCCCGAGAGTCTTGTTTCAAGTCTCGTTAATTTTTTTAATGAAGTTTTTATTCGAAAAATCAGAAAAGGTCTACTTTTACAAAATATAAAATCTGGTAACCATTCAAACTGCATTCTATCATAAATTTCTTATTCTCTTTATTATATTATAGAAATAAATCATTATTTACAACTAAGCGAGACGAGACGAGAAAACCGGTAACGAGACGAGACCGAGACTGGAACGAGACTCAATTTTTTGAGGATTGACGAGGCCGAGACGAGATTTTTGTTACTCTCGCTTACTCTCGTCTCGTGTGAAGCCCTAATCACATCGCATTGCGATGTCATTTATATTTTGAATTTTGTCGCAGATATTTGCGATGCCATGTGTGGCATATGAGTTATGTGTGGGAACTCTGACCCCAAAAATTATCTGTCAAACTCTTCATTAAATTGAAGTTTCATCATAAAATGTCTGAGTGCAGCCGTAATATAAGTCAATTTATACAAGATTAATTGGGATTCCGATACCATTAAAATGATCATGCAACTATTAAGTAACAACTTCTTTGGTACACATCTCATGAAAAGCTCCATTTCCGCAAATAATAGAAACAACACATCAAAATTATGCTAACGTATCATTGTAGTTTTAATTACAATGACACGATTCATTAAGACACTCATCATAATTATCGCAACAATGCCCTTTTAGTTCCTGCCATAGAAAATTACGGTATCGCAACATCAGGCGCGTAATCTTGAGAATAAAAACTAAGTTAACTAATTCCTCCTTTCTATTGTTTATCTTTATACAAAACACAGATGTAATTGCACAGTTTGCCTTTTGTATAATCAAAGTATTCATATATACAGGGTGCAATTAAACCTTCCTGCCAAAATTCTTCCAGGGCTTAGGTATAATTAATTAGGAGAGTCCATTTAACAAAAAAAAAATTGGGTGTTATTTTTTTTAATGAGCGTCGTTTCGTCTTAGCGTGATAAAATATAGCCTATAACCTTCCTCGATAAATGAGCTATCTTACACTGAAAGAATTTTTCAAATCGGACCAGTAGTTCCTGAGATTAGCGCGTTCAAATAAGCCCTTTCAAATAATTTTCCTCGTTTTTCCCCATTTTCCTCTATTTCTTTGTTCCTATTAGTTTTAGCGTGATAAAATATAGCCTATAGCCTTCCTCGATAAATGAGCTATCTTACACTGAAAGAATTTTTCAAATCGGACCAGTAGTTCCTGAGATTAGCGCGTTCAAACAAACAAACTCTTCCGCTTTATAATCTTCTTCTAATAAATATATAAAATTCTTCTGTCACGGGGTGCGTAATCGAACTCCTCCGAAACGGCTTGACCGATTCTCATGAAATTTTGTGAGCATATTGAGTAGGTCTGAGAATCGGCCAACATCTATTTTTCATACCAAAAATTATTTATATGGCAAAACAACGTTTGCCGGAACAGCTAGTCTAATATATAAAATTCTCATGTCACGGTGTGCGTAATTGAACTCCTCTGAAACGGCTCGACCGATTTTCGTGAATCTTAGCGAGCATATCGGCTAGGGTTGAGAATCGGACAACATCTACTTTTTATATTGATAAGTGCATTTGTTGACTAAATAATAGTAAATTATTATATCTCGAGACTGAGGGCGACCATTGTTTGTGCGACGGGATAGCGATAGACGTTGCTATGGTAACATATTTATTTAGTCACTTCAAAAAAGTAATATGGGCGAAATAGGTATTTTATATTGTGGCAAAGCAACGTTTGCCGGGACAGCTAGTATTAGTATAGAAAAGTTCCAATATGCCAGAATGCTTTTGCAGCTTACATTCTTTCTGCCAGAATTCTTTACCTAAGACCGATTATGGAAAAATGTGTAGTTAACAAAAGTTAATTTACATTTTAAGGTCTAATCTTAGAAATCTAAAATCAGGCCGTCAAGTAACGTCTTCCATAAAAGCAAACATGACACAGGTTGTGCAAGAATTTTCGGCGTAGACAGTGTTTGGTCAACTGTTCCTACTTCTAACGTTTGTGTTGTTCAAACGTTAACTTCAAACAATTGCTTTTTGGCTCCAAAACTAATGAGCAGTTGTGCAAACAGCTCAGGTTTTATTTTATGGTAATCAGGTCAAACGCTTGGAATTTTCTCGAAGCTGAGGAAAGACGCTTCCTGCACATTGATTTCGGCTATTTCCTTTGACCTATATACCAACATTTTTGTAAATTAAAACCAGAGCAAACTTATTAAGTGCCTGCTTTTTGGAAGTATATTGAGAGTTTTATCCAACAACGTTGCTGATTGCCAAAACTTGGAAGTTAAATAATTAAAAGCGCTATTGAAAAGATAAGCTCCTGTCGAAAAACCCCAGACACCGGACTCGAAACGAGCGTAATTAATTTGTGAGTTGTGAGTCGCAGAATTTCGGTGGGCAGAAATTCTGCTGCATTCAGTTTCATACAAAAGTCCTGTTTGATTCACACGAGCGTAATTTTGTGAGTCATGATTTGTATGAAAAAATATTTACGCGACCGAAATTCTGCGACTCACAACTCACAAATTACGCTCGTTTGGTTTCACTCTTAAATGCGTCCGCCTGAACACGCAGTTTCGCGACTACACCGCAAGATCACAAGAAATTGTATAAAGAACAGCACGCCCGCGCCGCTATTGAAACATAAATCGTCACATACAATAGGCATGATGACTATTTTTTTTTCTTATTAGTAATTGAAAGACCTTTAAAAAATTGAAACATCGGTGAAAGAATTACTCTGATAGCTTAAAAATTCACCAAGATATGACAATTCAAACATCTCATAAAATGGACCTGCCCGAAACGCTTCATACAAAATGCTACTCGATTATGACGTCACTTTAGACTTGTTTGTAGGCATCGCGGAAGATTTTTGTTCGGTAGCTATATTAATTAATGCGTTTATGAAAGTAGTTTCATAACAAAAGTTGCTTCAAATTACATAAGTTATCGAATTGTATACAAATATTAAGAAATTTTATTGAAAAAAACATCGACTTGAATATCCAACTTTGAAGGCGCATAACAAAAAATATACAAAAGCTATCAAGCTGAAATTTTGGAAACACTTATTTTTTACCGTTATTTCTTTATTTTAAGGCAGGGATCAATCTCAATCCAAAACGATAATCTTGCACACAACCAAAGACCAAGCGTATACGCATCGCAATAAGATTCATTCTTTTATTCATTTTAGCTTAGCACAAAACTGTAGTTACTAGGGGCGGATCTTCTCTATTTTTCATGTTTTTTTAAAATATCTTTGGAAATAAATATTAAGAAACAAAATTGTTCGGCTAAGGATATTTTAATATAGATTTACTAACAATTTATTCAAATAAAATGTATAATTATCCTAGTTAATACTTATATTTCGATGAATTAGAATTTTGTCGGAGGTGAGTTTGTAAATTAATTACAGCCAAAGTATTACGTTTTATAAAAATGGTTATGGTTTAAAGTCTTTTAAATATTGTGATTTATATCTCATATTTTTTTACATTTCGTTATTATATTGGAACTAGGTAAACCGGGAGTCACGGAATAACAAATTGGGGCTTAATAACAAAATTCGCTAATCTTTGACCTTGTCATCATTCCTATTGCCTGTCATCTCGCGCTGTTAGCTGCCAAACAGCTCGTTCACGCGGACACATATAAATCCAGCCTAATAGTACATGAAATAGGCACAAATTCTGTCCATGTTTTACGAGCAATAGACGCTAACAAATTGCCAATAAAACGTCGATGTAGAACGATTAAACACGTAAATTGACATACGAATCCTCAAGTGTTGATACTTCAACTATAAATCCACAGAGATCTACTTTCACCATCACTCAATGGTAGCCACTGCTTTCTTGTCGATCTCGAAATGTAACGATCATTATAATAAATGTTGTTCGCATATCTAAACGTGAAGAGCCATATTTCCCGATGGACAGACAGTCTCTGAAACGATTAGCTTTCAATGTTGACCGAAGGTATTGTCAGCGCAAGCTAAAATGGAAGGGGGAAGCACTGAAGCAGGGTTCAATTTTTAGGTCCCTTTGATGGGATGGGATGGTATTACGTATTTTTAACATGCTTTTATATAAGCACATACAGCCCTATGTATGTAAAGGAATCTTTGAACACGATTTTTACCTATCTCCAATACTCTAATTAATTCATAACTTTGCATACAATATTATTATTCAGAGCCAATTACAATGCAATAATATTTTGTTAAATTTTTTTGAGAAAAAAAATATTACTGGTACCTACTACAGATTTGTCCGTCTTTGCGTAACCTCGTGGGCCACTAGACGATCAATTTTATTGCGCAATATCATACACAACATTTAATTTTATTGAACAACTTATTTGACAACAAGATTGAAATGCGGACGCGTTCGATATTAGCTCTAGAGTCTAGACGGTCAATAATATTGCGCAATACATAATATCGCACAATAAAATTGTTCGTCTAGGGGCCCGCTTACAACATATCGATTTATCAATATAAGATGTTCTAAAACTCAGTGCTTATTTTAAAGAAAACGTATCACTAAATGCAGTACATTGAAATGGACAATAATTTTCTGGAAAGAGGTCAAGTCTAGACTCAGAATATCAACCGCTAGGCTGTTTAGAATCTAGATGAATATCAGGTATCCAGGTATCGACATAAAACAACACACTTAAATAACGGAAGCGGGCACATTGTTCAAGTTTTCTGCACAACAAAACACAATGCAGTTATAATTTTCCACTCCTTTGTTCCCTACATGCAAAGAATATTATGTTCACTCAAATCAATATTATTATATTATAATACTAGCTGTCCCGGCAAACGTTGCTCTGGCATAATATATTTGCCATATTATTTTATTGAAGTGACTAAATAAGTATGTCACCATGGCAACGTCGATCGCTATTCCGTCGCACAAACAATGATCGCCGTCAGTCTCAGGTTGTAATAATTTACTATTATTTAAGCAACAAATGCACTTATCAATAACAAAATACGAATCCTAAAAAAAAAAAAAAATTGTATATATATAAAGTACCGAGTAGCCGATTCTCAGACCTACTGAATACCTATGCATATAAAATTTGGTAAAAATCAGTAAAGCCGTTTCGGAGGAGTTCGTGGACTAACATTGTGACACGAGAATTTTATATATAAGAAGAAAGATTATGATCTGATACTGCAGTTTTAGGTGGTCTTAGTAATACTACTACAGACTAAATCTATTTTTAATATTATACTAATATATTGGTGTAGGATAATACATTTTTCGGGGAAAAAATATAATTTTAAGATCACGCTGCGACCAATAGACCACAAATAAATGGAAAACATCGATGAAAAGGGAAAAATTATTCATCTTAGTTGTTATGTTTTGACGCGAGTAAAGAGCCTTTAGGGTGTGTATGGGTCCCCCTATAATATAGAGTTTGCAGTAAAAGTAGCAGCGCTGAAAAGTAACTTTTTGTTTTCACGGTTATACTGTATTTTTTTTTATGCAATAAGCAATAATTAAAATAATGCAAACGAGCAAACGGGTCACCTGATGGAAAGCAACTTCCGTCGCCCATGGACACTCGCAGCATCAGAAGAGCTGCAGGTGCGTTGCCGGCCTTTTAAGGGGTAATAGGGGAGGGTAGGGAAGGAAATAGGGAAGGGTAGGGAAGGGAAAAGGGTAGGGGATTGGGCCTCCGGTAAACTCACTCACTCGGCGAAACACAGCGCAAGCGCTGTTTCACGCCGGTTTTCTGTGAGGACGTGGTATTTCTCCGGTCGAGCCGGTCCATTCGTGCCGAAGCATGGCTCTCCCACGTCTAAATTTTTGTGTGGTTACTACAAATTGAAATACCTTGAGATGTAAACTACAAAGGCAGCTGTGACACAGTTAATGCTAGTGCGGCTGACAATGTTTACCCATATCAGTGTACTTTGTATAAATGTATTCATTCCTCGCATTGTAAAAATTGTAACAGAATTGAACAACAAAAATTTATCTTATCTTATCTTTATATGGAAAAATTCATGACGCGTGGCCTCTTGCCCATACAAATTACAAAAAAAAAATCTCTTTTAGCGCTGCTACTTCTACAGTAGACTCTTTATAAGGAACAGATAACCACACTAAAGTATTATTATTAAAACTTAGTTTCGTTACACATTGTATAATATGTGTCCTTGAACCTAGATCGATTTTCCAGTCTTGTCTTAGGTTATCTCGAAAGCTACTTCAGCTTGTAGGGCGCCTGCGTGGGAACTCTATCAATATTTTAGAACCTAGATACCTACATCTAGAATTCTAGAGAGACCTAGCTCGGATATTAAATATTTTAAATACTTAATCCGCGTTGTGCCGAAATTTGTGTATAGCGAGGGATTGTCCGAGAAAAAAAATCCTCGTCTTTCCCGAGACGCAAAGTATATCATGTAACCAATATTTCATTCAATATTGGTACATACTTAACTGTATACCAATTTTATATATTGGTATACATTATACCTATTCAAAATTGGTAGAGCTACACCGATTTTGGTGAAACTAAACAGCTCTTTAAGCGTGCTTGCTTATTTAGCATGATAAGGTTACAAACAGATCAAACAGACAATCAAGCATAAATACTTTTGCATATATATATGTTGATTTGCAATAAATACCCCATTTTCAAGATTCAGTTATAAGTTTTTGATTTAGGGATAATATCATCAACATACAATTAACTCTGACACAACGTTTAATTCCTAACTTTTACGTAACATATTTTGCTCAAAATATGCCTTAGTTAATTTAATTAACATAATGGCTATTCTAATGTCATCTGACCGTCGACAGTAGAGAATCTATAATCGTAATCTCAAGAACCGTTAACCATTGTTCTCAGTTTCGGTCATAATAAGGTAAATACTTATTGTGGTCTACCGATACACCAATACCGGGTCTTCACGTTGGCGAATTATGGACCAAGATATAACAAAAGTATACTCATGTTGGCCCATGTTGGACCAATAGAAGCGATTGCGAACCTTGTACAAGGAATAAATTGTAGAAGGAATACTTTTTTTATTGCAACCGTTCCCATGGGCTAATGTTGGATCTACACATCAGTTGGTCTTTTTTTATTAAATAAGGGGCAAACGAGCAAACGGATCACCTGATGGTGAGCAACTGCCGTCGCCCATGGACACTCGCAACCTCAGAAGAGCTGCAGGCGCGTTGCCGGCCTTTTAAGAAGGAATACGCTCTCTTCTTGAAGGTTTGCAGGTCGTATAGGTCCGGAAATACTGCTGGTGACAGTTCGTTCCAGAGTTTTACAGTGCGCGGCAGAAAGTTACGCGAAAAACGCACGGTAAAAGACTGCCACTCATCAAGGTGATGAGTATGATATGTTTTTCGCGTGGGACGATGGCGAAAAGTTACAGGTGGTATGATTCCGAACAATTCCTCAGAGCACTCCCCGTGATACAACCGATAGAGGATGCAGAGTGAAGCTACATCTCGGCGTAATTCCAAAAGGTCAGGGACCGTGCACAGCGATGACACTGCCACTAGTGACGAGAAGCCGAAACTTATGCGAAAATTTTATTGTCAAGCTCAAGTCAAGCTACGGAAAATTTTAAGATTTCTTGAGAAATTTGAGTATTTTCAAGAATTGAAATGCATTGTTGTATTATAATACATACAAGAAAAATCTAACAATGTAAAATTTTACTATTTTCCTGCCAAAAGTATTCACATGCCATGGCTTATGGAAAAACGAAAGAAATGGATAAAAGCCGGTAAAAACTTACGTAAGTGTTCCGTACTGTAACAGATTTAATTCTTTTCATTATTTAATTCAATTCTTTATCATAACATAAGACAACACAAATTGGATAAAATGACGTTCGGAAATTCTTGCTATTTTTCGGGGTACTTTTGATGAAGCCGGTACAAGTTTCCGAACGCAATTCAAGCGCGGGCTCTGCCGCGCCACCTACAACTTAGATGCTTCGAAGATTTTCTCCCGCCGACACATCGCGCGCGCATGGGAACAGTAAAGAACTTATTCTTCCCGTCTAACCTCGAGGACTCTTTCAAATTCCCTGGGACGTGGACTAGTGCCTGTGGATTGTGTGTAGAACAAGTGGCCTAAAATAAAACCTCATCAGCTCCCGCCAACCCGCCTACGCAAGCCGAGGAAGCGTCGTGCTTGGTGAGTCAATTGTTACCCCTGGTTAACTTTTCTACATATATTTTTTGATCCATCGACCCGGATTTTCATCCAGTTTGTGTTGTCATGTTCTTTGCGGTATTTTCGTACCCATTTCGTAACTTAATTTCATATTTCTTTCGCATTCACATCCGCCATCTTTGTTCATCAAAATGCCGGACGATGCACAAGATAAATTATTATTGGTCGAGCAAGACATTTTCGAAAGAGATCTAATCCTCGACGAACTTAGACGAATCTTTCAGCTCGCAACTACTGACAAAATTCAGTTTCTTTCGCGTGCTAGTGATTTAACGAATCACCAAAGAAAGTTCGACAAGGTTCAAAGTAAAATCGAAAAAACGCTCATCAAAGCTAAATTATTCGAAAAGGAGGATCACATTAAAATGAGAAACGATTTTAGCGATCTATATTATGCTATTATAAGTCACGTAAATTCTTATAAGTCCGCCGACGAACAAAACCGTCGTTTGAGCCGGGCATGTAACGCTCACGAAGTTACTAATCATAGGAATTTACCTATTTTACCTTTACCAGAATTTAATGGCGATCCTACTAATTGGCCATCGTTTTTTGATCTATTTTGTTCGTTAATACACAACAATAATGCCTACACTAAAACAGAAAAATTGCGATACCTACTTCTTTCAGTCAAAAATGAACCTTATGATTTGATTAAGTCGATCCCTATTACGGAGGAGAATTATTTACTTGCTTTAACCACTTTAAAATCTCGTTACGAAAACAGACGTATAATTGCATCGAAACATCTTGATCGTATATTAGACTTAGAAATTTGTTCCGATCGCGTAGGTCAAAGTGTACGTAACTTGCTAAATATCTATCAAGAAAACATCAGAGCGCTCGAAGCCATGGACTTTCCTGTAAATGAATGGAGTTTTATTAATTTGAACATATTATTACGTAAAATCTCTCCTGGTTTAAGAAAAAATTACGAACGTTCATTGTCAAGGCCATCGGAGATACCTCATATTAGTACATTGATAGAATTCCTCGAACGAGAAATCTCGGCCGAGGAAATTACAAATTCAACAATTAGTAATAAACAACCTATTAAAAATTATTATAGTAATTCTCCTACCACCCGCAAACAGATTGGCGGGAAACCGAGTCGTGCGTATGTATCGAGCATGGCGGCGGTCGCATCGCGATCTCGACCTAGTTCGCCGCGTAATAAGGACCGATTTTGCTTGAAATGTAGTGGACAACATACATTACCTAAGTGTTCTGAATTCTTAAATCTTTCTCCGCAAGATAGGCATACTTTCGTAAAGAATAAAAGCATTTGTTGGAATTGTTTAAACGTCGGACACGACTTAAAAAATTGTAAATCTAATTTTGTTTGCCGCGTATGTCATAAAAGGCATCATAGTTTACTGCATTTAAATTTATCGCAATCCTTTTCAGCGGTAAACGACACTGAGAATAATATTGGCGTCTCGCTTCCTCTTACGGAAGGCGAACGTAAGGATGATGCAATTCATAATAATTGTGCTACGAATTTTCAGTCAACCCGTTCAATGGATACTGTTTTACTATCCACGGCTGTCATTGATATTTATTTTAATAACAACAAAATATCGACTGTTCGGTGTATCGTCGATAGCGGAAGTCAAGCTTCGTTCATTACTGAGGCCTGTGTTCAGCGATTGGGTTTGCCGCGAAGGCAAATTAATATACTTTTAGGAACCAGAAGTAAAAACATTAAAAAAAAAAAACAAATATTTATTACGCTAAATCACATTCAATTACAAATAATTAAAACTATTTACAAATTACAAAAATTATAAACTAAGGAACACATTTATCACAATATTTAACAAAACTTAAATAGGACTCACGATTACAAATCACACCGACAGTCAAACCAGCAGAGCTTCCGCACGCAAGAGGACCCGAAGTAAAAGTGGATCTCACGTGCTGACGCCCTGTTTTATAGCCCGACGACAAGGGAAGGGGAACGGTCCCACTACAAATGCTAGTGGGCGGGGCTTATTCTGGAGAAACTCCTAACACGGCCTCTCCTGACTACGCATCGCCCACGACTGCGTTCTGGATATCTGGACGAGTCTTGCAACACACGGCTGGCGCTGGATCCTGACGTCTTGGCGTAGCGACGACTGCAGACGAGCCTACGACGACGTTTCTGGCTCGCCACTCTCGTTCTCGCGAACATCCTGCGACGGTCCTGGCTCGTCACGCGACGGTCCTGGCTCGTCACGCGACGGTCCTGGCTCGTCACGCGACGGTCCTGGCTCGTCACTCTCGTTCTCTGCGCCAGCACCATTTTCGTCTGTAGGACACAAAAATTAATGCTACACACCCGTACGTCTCTTACAAGGCCCCTTGCATCCATCCTTCGTCATTCATCAACATCCAACAAAGTTTTATATCAACAAAAGCTATGGTCATGACCCCATCAATAAGCATGCTGAATTTGGCAACGTCCCGCAGTCCGTGCCCCTAGAGGTGTCCCGCAGTACACCCGGACAAGTGTTTGGCAACGTCCCGCAGTCCGTGCCCGAGGATCGTCCCGCAGTCCGTCCTCCTAGAGGTGTCCCGCAGTACACCCAGACAAGTGCTTGGCAACGTCCCGCAGTCCGTGCCCGAGGAACGTCCTGCAGTCCGTCCTCCTACAGGTGTCCCGCAGTACACCAAGACAAGTGCTTGGCAACGTCCCGCAGTCCGTGCCCGAGGAACGTCCCGCAGTCCGTCCTCCAAAGCATAAACACGCGGCAAGCGTCCCGCAGTCCGCTGCTAAAAGGGTCGTCCCGCAGTCCGCCCTCACGTGTCTAGCCAGCTACTCACGCTCAAAGAATGCAGCACAGGTCTCCGGACACCACTCTCCACGCCACGGCACCATATGCTGCGCAGCCGCCTGGGTTGTCTTTCCGAAGGCGCCGCTTAGAAGTCGTAGCTCGTACCGCCCGCCTGGCAGTGTACGAACGACCCGGTAGGGCCCTCGCATTCCGGGATCTAACTTTCCGGTTGCCTGTGAAAACTTGATAACAAAAACCAAGTCATCAACATTATACGCCTTGGGTAGCCGCCGATGCCGGTTAACGTAGGCGTCTTGTGCAGCCCTGTTTCTTTCCAGTAGCTCAGTTGCACGCTGCCTGTGTAGCTCGCGCTGCCCCTCTCGATTAGTAGAACTTTCAATCGCCACATCGCGAACAAGGGACCGAACAATAGGAGTTGTAGCTTCAGTTCCAATCAGAAGGTTTAGTGCTGACATCTGCGTGGTCTTATGTTTCGTGATGTTTAGAGTTAGTTGTAACTTCCACAAAGTTTCAGACCATGCAGCCGATTTGTGATTAACTTCGATTCGAAGCATGTTAAGTACGGTCCGGGCGTACCTTTCTACTTGCCCGTTTGCGTGGTGCATTTCAGGTGTGATATAATGAATCGTAGAGCCCATATCGTTAAGAAATTTAGTAAAATCTGAAGATTCAAACATTCTACCTTTGTCGGTTACAAAAAGTTTAGGTACACCAAAAAGTGAAATAGAATTAGTTACAGTCTTCAATAACTCTCCTACATCTTGTCTAAACATTGGGTAAAGTAATATAAATTTTGAAAAAGAGTCTACAATTAAAAGAACAAATTTATAGCCATGAGATTCGGGAAGGGGTCCTAAAGTGTCTAAATGTATTATCGAAAACGGTATCTCGGGTTTTTGCCACGAAGTAATATTTTGAAGAGGGGCTCTAGGTACTCTTTTCTTAGAAAGGCAAACAAGGCAGTGACTAATGTATTTTTTTACAAAAGGTCTTAGACCTGGGAACCAAAAATGTTTCAGGATTAATTCTAAAGTCTTATCAAAATCAATGTGGTTATGTTCGTCGTGAAAGACGCGTAAAAGGCTTAGCCTGTGGCCCTTAGGTATAAAACAAAGTAGCCGCGACTCCTCACCTACAGGTCTGTATTTGTAATACAAAATGTCATTTCGGAAGATATACCTGTCCGAGTCGAGGCTACCTTCGTTCAGCCTCTGAACAAGTTGTCGTGTTTCATCATCGGCCTTTTGTGCTATTTGAGCCCAGTTACGTGGCCTAGTAATGTTATTTACCTCCAACGGGGGGTTTCGACTCAAATAGTCCGCGTGAGACATCATGCTACCCTTCCTATATTCTATTTCAAAATTAAAATCTTGCAAATAGACCCACCAACGTGCTACCCGCGGGAGTAGGTCCTTCTTTCGCTCGGTGGCTTTGAGGGCATTGCAGTCTGTAAGTATTTTAAATTTAATTCCAATTAAATAATGTCTAAAATTCTGCAATGCTCTCACAACCGCTAGAGTCTCCAATTCGTAGGAGTGGTACCTGCTCTCGGCACCCTGGGTTACTTTGCTAAAATAGGACACTACTTTCTTGCTACTATTTTCGTGAGTTTGCATAAGAACTGCTCCGTAACCGATACTACTTGCGTCGGTGTGGACTTCGGTAGGTAAGTTCGGATCGAATATGGCTAAGATAGGCTCCGTTGTAAGTTGCGTTATGATTTCCTGACGAACGGCTTCCTGCTCAGGACCCCAACGGAAAACTACCCCCTGTTTTGTAAGCATCGATATACATCGCGTAATCGTGGCGAACCCTTTTATGTAACGCCTAAAATAACTGGAGAGTCCTAAAAACTGTCTGACCTGCTTGACGTTCTGAGGGACTGGAGAGTCCACCAGGGCTTTGACTTTAGTGGGGCTAGGTTTGACGTGACCCTCGCTTATGACCCTGCCTAGGTATTCGATCTCGGTCGTTAAAAATACACATTTACGAAGATTTATTGAAAACCCGGCAGTTGTTAAAGTTTGTAATACGTCACGTAACAATTCTATACCTTCGCTAACCGTGTGGCTCATCAGGAGCACATCGTCGATGTAGACCAGGACGTTACCGGCGTCAATATGCTTACGGAGCGTTTTATTTATCAACCTTTGATATACAATCGGGGAATTACATAATCCGTACGGCATTTTCACGTACTCGTAATGGCCATCCGGCGTTACGAAGGCGGTTTTGGGTATGGAAGATTCACTAACACGAATCTGGTGGAACCCAGTTGCCATATCGAGGGAAGAAAACCGTTTGACCCTCTTATCGCCTAGTCGGTCAATATGATCGTCGATTAATGGCAATGGATAACGTTCCTTGACGGTAATTCTATTTAGCGCTCGGTAGTCGACGCACATTCGGTCCGATCCGTCCTTTTTCTTCACCAGAATAATCGGACTAGAATATTCGGATTCGGACTCCCGTATGATGCCTTTAGAAAGGAGATCGTTAATTATATCTCGGACTTTAAGTTTCTCAGTCAAAGAAAGTTTATAAGGACGGTACACTATAGGCACGTCGCTAGTTAAATTTATGTGCATTTCACCCGTGGTTACTGTAGTGGTAGCGGTACCAGAAATAAAATATTTCGAAAAATCATTGATGACTTCCAACAGACAATTCCGCTCCATACCCTCTAGTGGGGTCCTAATCTCCTGTAGATTCGAATCGCCTACCGTATTAACATTAGTGACGAGTGTAGGAGTGTGTGTAATATACTGCCTATCCCTTGTTCTAACGTAAGTAATGCCTTCCCGGTTTAAAACGTCAGTACCCACTATAATAGAAGTATTAATGCACGGTGCCGGTACTACAACTAGATCCGCTTCAATTGAGATATCTCTAAATTCAATCGTGAGCGTAACGTATGAGCTAGCGGATATCTCGTGATCGCTTAATCCCTTCAGTGTACATTTGATCGGTTTTAAGGAATGCGAAAAATATTTTAACACATCCGAGGAGATTAAGGACACGCCGAGGGCACCACTATCAATTAAAACATCGACAGGTATGCCCTGTACTACTGCCGTAGTCATGTCACGGCTACGGTTGCGATCTAAATTTAAATAGTCCTTGCAGAGATTAACGTTGCGCTTCTGCGGTTGCGATCTAGCTTTAGCAAAACAAGAATTTTCTAAATGACCGGCTTTCTTACAAAACGTACATGTTTTACTTGCATCGAACGATTCACTGACTGGCGTATTGCTATTTATGTTCCTTGAACAATTAAAACTCTTGTGCCCCGTTTGGTTACAAGTAAAACATTTAATTTGATGTTTATTCCGTGTATGAGATTCAGTAAAACGTGTTTTCCCGTTAAGCGGTTGACTTTGTCCCTTAGTATGCACTTTATCATGTTTTGGCTTTTGGTATATCGATAAAAACGAAACGATAGTATCGGGCGACAAGTTAGCATTCGCCGCGGCGGCGCGCACGTGTGCGTCATTTATACCTCGTATGACGATAAGCGTCATGAGTTCCTCGCTTATTCCCTTAACTATTCGTAGCCGTAAGATTGTGCGTCGGGCGTATTCACTATATGACAAGAATTTATCAGAATTCGTACACATCGTTTCGAATAAAATTCTCGCGTAATCTAAGTTTTTAGAACACAACGGCTTGAACTCGCGTTTAAAACTACTCCACGTCCTATCACAGGTGACCCACTCATTCAACCACGTTTTGGCGTCGCCTTTAAGACAATTAGCGACCCGGGACAAACATTCACCGTCTCCCCATTGATTAGCTAATTGTGCACGGTCAACCTCCTCGCACCAAGTATCGATGTCATGAATCGTTGGGTCGAAATTCGATATGTAATAGTTTTGTGAGCGACTCGGAATTATCGACTGCAACGCGTCGGTGATTATCTGCGTAGGAGTGCGTTCAGGAACGCCGCTTACCGTTCGCCCTTTCGACGACACTCCTATAGAATTATTTTCGATCGCATCTAATCGTGTCAAAATAGTGTCTAGTGTATTATCGAATATAGAACGCCTACTGTGCGACTCCGAAGCCTGCCCGTCTCGTGAACGCAATTGTAAAACCGTATTCGAACGCAAACGTGATCGGTCTCGCGAATTTGATCGATTGCTAGCGTCACGCCGTGATTTATGCCGATACAAAGGAGGCGTCAGTGTACGTTTACGCGAATTACGACAATTAGAATCAACAGAGGAAACCGACATAGAACGAGAACGCTCGCGGGATACGCTACGCAACGTGCTATTGCGTTTACGACGCGCCTGGCGATGCCGACGTGATTTGTCTCGTGATCTACGCGGTTTCATTGTAATAAAACACAAAATTCACACAATAGAAAATAAAACCTCGATAAAAATAATCGAGGGTAAATTGAAAAAAAGTTACAAACGGCCAAATATTATGTCCAATGTATTCCTTAGTGGTATGGAAAAGCAAAACGGTTAAGGCAAATGGATTCTATCCCACTTCTGATTTTAGGAACCAGAAGTAAAAACATTAAAAAAAAAAACAAATATTTATTACGCTAAATCACATTCAATTACAAATAATTAAAACTATTTACAAATTACAAAAATTATAAACTAAGGAACACATTTATCACAATATTTAACAAAACTTAAATAGGACTCACGATTACAAATCACACCGACAGTCAAACCAGCAGAGCTTCCGCACGCAAGAGGACCCGAAGTAAAAGTGGATCTCACGTGCTGACGCCCTGTTTTATAGCCCGACGACAAGGGAAGGGGAACGGTCCCACTACAAATGCTAGTGGGCGGGGCTTATTCTGGAGAAACTCCTAACAATACCTATTTTCGGAATAGGCGACACGGTCCCGTTGCAACCTAAGGGTATGGTTACGTGTGCGATTACACCGCGCGATAAACAACAACCTTTTATTCCAGTCGACGCGCTTATTTTACCGAGCTTAATGTCAAAAATACCTAGTGTGTCATTACCGTTCTCGGAGTGGCCACACATTCGGGGACTCAGTTTAGCAGATCCAGATTTTCATAAATCGCAGCCAGTAGATATGTTATTAGGAGCGGATATTTTATCGCAGATTTTATTAAATAATACAATCGCGGGGCCGCCAGGTACCCCTATAGCTATTGATAGTGTATTCGGTTATTTACTGTGCGGTAAATTAACCTGTAATGTTAGTGTTTCGACTCCACTGCAAGTATGTTTTAGCTCGTTTGACAACGGCAATCTTCAGAGGTTTTGGGAGCTGGAGTCAGTTTCAGATGAGCGTAGTTACACTCCCGACGAGGAATATTGTGAATCGTTTTTCCAACAGACATATACTCGTGACCATACTGGTAGGTATATTGTCGCATTACCTTTCAAGGTCAATGCACCGCCTCTTGGTGAGTCGCGTCAGATTGCTGTCGCGCGTTTCAATAAACTTGAATATCGTTTAGAACATAATCCCCAATTAAAGGTAGACTACCACTCGTGCCTCCAAGAGTACTTAGATCTCGAACACATGGAGCCGTGTGTTGACCGACCTTTATCCGGTGCGAGTTATTATATTCCGCATCACTGTGTGATAAAGCCTACTAGCGAAACTACACGCACTCGAGTCGTCTTCGACGCCGGTTGTCGCTCGACTAGTGGTTTTTCATTAAATGATTTATTGTTGTCAGGTCCTAAGCTTCACTTAGATATTGTTGACGTACTTTTAAAATTTCGCGTTCACGCAGTAGCTTTATGCTGCGACATAAGACAAATGTATAGGAACATTCTTGTGCGTGAAGAGGATAGGAATTTTCAGCGCCTCCTCTGGCGACGGTCACCAGAGGAACCCTTACGTGACTATAGACTGCGTACAGTCACATTCGGTATTAACTGTTCGCCTTATCTCGCACTCCGTACAATTCGTCAATTAGCCTACGACGAAGCAGATCGTTTTCCACTTGCTTCCAGCGTTCTATTAAATGACGTTTTCGTTGACGATGTTGTCTCAGGTTCAAATACGCAAGCCAATGCCCTCGCTTTACAGCAGGAATTAATAGGTATTTGTGATGCTGCAGGGTTTTCGTTACGCAAGTGGCAAAGTAATGAACCCGCGCTACTCGCAGCTGTTCAGCCACCTGATCTTCACGGTGGGCGGCAGGAGAACGTTCCCTTCGCTGAGATGGAAAACGTTACGGGTGTTAAGGTTTTAGGTTTGCAATGGAATCCCAAATCCGATTGTTTTAATTTTAAAGTGCAAGTTACATCCCACAAGTGTACTAAACGCACTATCCTATCCGAAGTAGCTAAAATTTACGACCCCCTCGGGTTCTTAGCCCCTGTTATTTTATTTGCTAAACATTTAATTCAATTATTGTGGTCAGCAAATATTAGCTGGGACGAACAGCCACCCACGAACGTAGTCCACTCGTGGACTTGTTTTACTAACGAACTATCACTTTTATCACAAGCTAAGTTTTCTCGTTACATATTCGATACTAACGACATTAATTCTATACAAATTCACGGATTCGCAGACGCTTCTCAAATAGGATACGGCGCCTGTGTTTACATTCGTCATTCGGGACGATACGGTGAAATTAAAACCTATTTAATAGTCGCTAAAACGCGAGTAGCTCCTTTAAGGACACCCCTTACCATTCCACGTCTCGAATTGTTAGCAGCTCTCTTGCTATCAAAGTTACTTGAAAAGGTCATACACATATACAGTGATCGTATTAATGTCGATCAATTATATGCGTGGTCGGACTCCTCCATTGTATTAGCGTGGCTTCGTTCCTCTCCGCATGAATGGAAAACATTCGTGTCTAATCGCGTTAGTAGTATTATATCTCGCGTTCCCGCGGAAAGCTGGCATCACGTTCCATCAGCTGACAACCCCGCGGACCCCGCTTCGCGTGGTTTATTACCCGGGGCGCTTATACGAGACGAACAGTGGTTTTGTGGCCCCGCGTGGCTACGATTAGACGCCAGCTCCTGGCCTATACAAGGACATAATGTGGATACGAACGAAGAAAGAGTACGTAAAGATATAAGTCAGTCTAGTTTCAATATCGTACATTCTTGCACTGTTTCATCTTCGTCTATTACAGACTTTGATAATTTTATATCGCGATATTCATCTTTAGAAAAACTTGTTCGTATAACTTGTTATATATTTCGTTTCTATTATAAATGTAAAAGGCGCTCACAATCTTTTCCAAACTACATAACTGTACCAGAATACAACTTTTCACTTAATCGACTTATTTTCGTGACGCAACAATCCGTTTTTAAGGATGATATTTCAAATATTTTACAAAATAAATTAGTTTCAGTTAGTTTACGTCGTCTTACGCCCTATATGGATAGTGACGGATTTTTACGTGTTGGAGGACGTATTCATAAATCGCTTTTACCTTTCAATGCTAAACATCAATTAATTTTACCAAAACGTCATCACTTGACTAATCTTATAATTGATAATACTCACGTTACTGATTTGCACGCTGGACCTCAGTCCGTGCGACACTCACTTTTACAGCGATACTGGATATTGTCAAGTCGCGATATCGTTCGACAACGTATACATCGCTGCATTCGTTGCTTTCGCGCGCGGCCAACGCGTATACAACCCCGCATGGGGTCGCTACCTGTATCTAGGTTACGTCCTACTCGTGTATTTCAAAAAACATCTGTGGATTTCGCGGGTCCCTTCTATCTTCGTACTAGTACTTTACGCAATGCTAAAATTGTAAAATGTTACGTCGCAGTTTTCGTTTGTATGAGCGTAAAGGCAGTTCATCTTGAAATGGTTTCGGAGCTTTCCACTGATGCCTTTTTAGCCGCGTTGCGACGCTTCATATCACGCCGTGGCTATTGTACCGATATTTACTCTGATTGCGGACGTAACTTTGTAGGTTGTGATAATTATTTAAAGGATTTGTTTAAATTTATAAGTAGTGATCCCGTCCAAAGTGTTTTAAATCAACAAACTTTAAAACAAGGTATAACTTGGCATTTTCAACCTCCGTATGCTAGTCATTTCGGTGGTCTATTCGAAGCCTCTGTAAAGAGCTTCAAATATCATTTGCAACGTGTCGTAGGTACTCGGGTACAAACGTATGAAGAGATGCACACTCTAACGTGTCAAATCGAAGCGGTGCTAAACTCACGACCGCTCTGCGCTTTAAGTTCAGACGCGTCAGATCCACTTCCCTTAACGCCCGCTCATTTTTTGATCGGTGAACCTATTACGGCTCTGCCTGATGTTTCTTTGGTAGACGAGAATCCAAGTCGCCTTACCCGCTGGCGTTGGATTCAGCAATCACTTCAACACTTTTGGAAGCGTTGGAGCAAAGAGTACCTACACGAACTACAACAGAGTGGGAAATGGTTTCAAGACCGTGGTCCGGTGCTACGTGAGGGCACTATTGTTGTTGTGTGCGACGAACAATTACCGCCGCTTCAGTGGAAGCTCGCACGCGTACATGCGTTGCATCCCGGCTCGGATCAGGTCAACCGAGTAGTTACCTTAAAGTTAGGCAATACACTGATTAAGCGGCCTGTAGTTAAAATATGCCCGCTTCCCTTGGAATAGGTTTTAATAGTTATTTCAACTCTTTACTTTAGTTTAGTTTTAGTTTACTATTTAGTTTTCTTTTCGTGTTATTAAAAGACATTACATGCTTTTAAGGTGAGCGGCATGTTCCGTACTGTAACAGATTTAATTCTTTTCATTATTTAATTCAATTCCTTATCATAACATAAGACAACACAAATTGGATAAAATGACGTTCGGAAATTCTTGCTATTTTTCGGGGTACTTTTGATGAAGCCGGTACAAGTTTCCGAACGCAATTCAAGCGCGGGCTCTGCCGCGCCACCTACAACTTAGATGCTTCGAAGATTTTCTCCCGCCGACACATCGCGCGCGCATGGGAACAGTAAAGAACTTATTCTTCCCGTCTAACCTCGAGGACTCTTTCAAATTCCCTGGGACGTGGACTAGTGCCTGTGGATTGTGTGTAGAACAAGTGGCCTAAAATAAAACCTCATCAGCTCCCGCCAACCCGCCTACGCAAGCCGAGGAAGCGTCGTGCTTGGTGAGTCAATTGTTACCCCTGGTTAACTTTTCTACAGTAAGTATTTAAAAAGTTCTATGAATGTTATGTGCAGATTCGTAAAAATACTGGATTTAGTAGATTATAACCGTAAACTCATTTTTGATGAACACAATATGAAACTAACCTATAACCGTTGCTTCTTTTAGTAAACATCCAAACTGGCTTCCATCTAAATTGATATGCCAATTACGCATAAATTTGCATCAAAAGTAAGGAAAATTTGGAGAAGTCCTGCCAGGAATTCAACACTGAGGATAGTATTGAACTTTAACCGTCTTGTCAAAGTGTTGGTTCTCAAAAGTATGATTCTTCAAGTGGGAAAAAGATTAATAGTGCAGTCTCTGAGTGTTTAGTGTTACTGTGTACTTATATGGTGTTTGCACTGATGAGGTCCAGACTGAAATTAGTTAAAAATAGTCACAGACAGAAGTTGTGAAGATGGTATCGAGTGAATCGCAGAAGGTTGATGAAATAAAAGCATTTATTTTAGTGAACTTGTTTTATTTTATTATTCCACAAGCATTTTCAGTAATTATTATAAATATTTTTGCATCGTCATTATTTTATTGCAATATTTATCAAGTTTTTACTTTCTATGCTGATGGATGCTACTAAGAGTATAGTAATTACTTTTTCAGATATTGTCTTAGATATCTGAAAAAGTAATTACTTAGCTTTATACATTTTTATTCACGCTTTCGTTCTTTGTTTACGGTTAGAAACTCATCCATACTCAATATTATAAAATATGCGAAAGTGTGTCTGTCTGTTAGCACTTCACGCCCAAACCGCTGAACCAATTTTGCTGAAATTTGGTATGGATTTACTTTGAGCCCCGAGAAAGGACATAGGATACTTTTTATCCCGGGAAAATGTACGGTTCTCGCGCGATAAATGATTTTTGGCGCAACGGAGTTGCGGGCGTCATCTAGTCTTTTACTTTAATCCTTCGATCGCGGATTCTTGGAAATTTGTTGTTGTTCTCGCGGCCGCATGTGGCCACTTGGGAGTGTAAGTATTAAATCATTTTATAGTCTAAAACATAAAAAAAACACTTATAAACTAGCCGGGGTCAAAGAATGCGAAGCCAAAGTCACTCACAAGTTACTTCTTTTACTCGCATCGTGTCGCTGCTGTCGAATTACGACGCCCTCTATAGTTTCTGCACGGTCCCTATGGCAGTCAAAATTCGAGCGGCCCTTCGTTGGATACGATCCAGAGGGAGCAGTTGGTATTTTAGCGCCCCTGCCCAGAGATGAGAACAATATTCCATATGAGGCCGAACCTCCGCCTTGGTATAATAAAATTGGTTATACAATGAATATACAGTTGGGTATATTGGTTAATTGCTACTTAATTGCGTTGGCCAATACAAGCGATTAATTAATTGGAAGCAAGGGAAAACGGTACTATCACTAAGACTTTGCTTATCTGCCTCCAGACTGTAGCTTAGAAAAAATTGCTAAAGCTAGACTTCTATTTTCACAGATTGTTATTGATGTTGCCGCTAAAACAACAAAATATATTAAATACAAAATAAAATTAATATTTAAAGGCCTCATACAACTTTCGGGGCCTATTTGTGCTCTTAGATTAGAGAAATACACGTGTACGATTCCGACTCGCACTTAGCCGATTTTTTTCCATGACTGGTTATTATGACCGTTTCATGATGGTCATAATAATTAATGACCATCATCATAACAACTTGGACCTTTATAGTTTAACGGGATAAAAGTTATTGCTACATCTCCCATCTCAATTCTTGATAGCTGTCCCTCCCTTTAAAGGCACTAGAAAGTTGGCAAATCGTGAAACATGTGAGATTGCGACCGCAACGAAACGCATGCAAACGTTGCCAATTTCATGTCGTTTAATGACTTTGATACGGTCGGATTACAGTGCAGCAAGGATGCTTTGGCGCGTGCTCGAAATCAGTACTTAAGAGGGAACGCGGGTTCAGTAAAATTCGAATGAAGAAACTATTGCCGTCACGCTTCACCTTGCGCCGGCACGTGTATTGTGAATTGTGATAGAGACAGGTACAGTAAATCGAGGTAACGTATTCCTCTGATTCCTCCTTCAAAATACCTGTCTAATAGGCATGACGAAACATTTTTTTTCTTGTTGGTAAGTGAAGGACTACTCAAAAATAGAAATATCAGTGAAAAAATGACTCTGATAGCGTAAAAACTCTCCAAGATATCACAATTCAAAACTCACATAAAATAGACCTTCCAAAACGCTCCATACAAAATGACAAATAACTGTGACGTCACGTTTAAGTAGTTTATTCGATAGCTATATTAAATATTGAGTTTATGAAAGTGGTTTCATAAGAAAAAATGTTATAAATTGCATAAATTATTGAATGGTACACAAAAATTAAGGAATTTTATAAAAATAAATTCAGCTTGACTTAACTTGACGAAAATACTTTGAAGGCTCAAAACTAAAAAAAAATTGCTGAAATTTTGGGAATACCTTTTTTTCATCGCTATGTCTTTATTTTATTTAAAAAATCAGCTAATTTTTGACCTTGTCGTCATCCCTATTATTTATTTTTTAAATATCTTCCGGAAGAGTGAGTCTATGCCTCTACGTTTTTATTTTATCTTAAAGATCTTTCAAATTTGTTTTATGGTCGGTGAATTGGCGGGGTACGGGGCGGTCATTTTTTGCGATTTTTGAAGGGTCATATTTTTCATTTATTAGTAAATTTTGAAAAAATCGAACGTAGAGGCATAGCTTTAACAGATCCCAATATTGTATAAAAAAATGATTTGTCTAGACGCATTGTCCAGGGAGTAAACCACCACCACCACCAGCCACCATCTTACCAGATTGCAGCTAAAGTGATTCTAGTGACAATACAGAGCTAAAGCTGCTTTGGAGAGCTAAGGCTGCTTCGGAGAGCTAAGGCTGCTTTGGAGAGCTAAGGCTGCTTCGGAGAGCTAAGGCTGCTTAGGGGACTAAAACTGCTTAGGGGACTAAAGGCCGCTTTGGAGAGCGAAGGCTGCTTAGGGCACTAAAGGTTGCTTCGGAAAGCTAAGGCTGCTTCAGAGAGCTAAGGCTGCTTTGGAGAGCTAAGGCAATTTCGGAGAGCTAAGGCTGCTTCGGAGAGCTAAGGCTTCTTTGAGGACTAAAGGTTGCTTTGGAGGGCTAAGGCTGCTTTGGAGAGCGAAGGGCGAAGGCTGCTTCAGGGACTAAAGGCTGCTTCGGAGAGCTAAGGCTGCTTTGGAGAGCTAAGGCTCCTTCGGAGAGCTAAGGCTGCTTAGGGGACTAAAGGCAACTTCGGAGAGCTAAGGCTGCTTCGGAGAGCTATAGCTGCTTTGGAGAGCTAAGGCTGCTTAGGGGACTAAAGGTTGCTTTGGAGGGCTAAGGCTGCTTCGGAGAGCTAAGTCTGCTTTGGAGAGCTAAGGCTTGTTTGCGAGTGTATGGGTTTCTTCATACACCATAGTACAGCCGCAAAACAGTTATTATGCAGCCTATTTTATGCCTATACAACTACTGTACAGCTAATATAACGCAAAACGCTATATAATTTGTGCCCATTTCAGGGGTATAAGGGCTGTATAAGCGCTTATACAGCCTTTATGTGACCAGGAAATACAGCATTAAGAGTATAAACGAACTTTAGTAGAGCTGTTATACAGCTTGTGGTGCTTCTTGGGCGGTTCTGCGCGAATTACGAATTATCGCTGGGATTACTGAAAAATTTACGGTTCAATACGATTTAAAACGTATTTCAGCACGACGATTTCCTCTTTCCCATCTTTAAGTACCCCCCAAACGATCAAAGTTTGACAAACATGTTTGATGTAATTTACATTTTCATCAAATAGCAGCGCAGACGATCAAACGTGCATCAAACAAGTTTGTCAAACAGCTAGAATCGGTTTGAGATCATGAGATCTTGTTTGACAAATACAGCGGAACACGTTCAAACACGTTTGTCAAACGCTACGCAAATCCAAATTTTCTTTAAACATGTCGTACATCGTACAGCTTTGTTTGAAGCGTTTGTGAAACACGTAGTTTGTTTGACAAACGCTTCAAACAAAGCTGTTTGAAAAACACGTAAAATTTGACAAACAATTTGATCGTTTGCGGGGTACTTAAAGATGGGAAAGAGGAAATCGTTGTGCTGAAATACGTTTACGGGGTACTTTACAGGCAGATAATGAATTTTCAAGATAATAAATGAATAAATAAATTTTTTATTAATCAATTTCGATACAACTTTATACAATGAGAGGGACACAATATGTATTTATACAAAGTACACTGATAGGGAAAACATTGACAGCTGTACTAGTATGAACTGTGTCACAGGCCACAGCTGCCTTTGTTAACAGCACAAGATATCTCAGTTTGTAGTAACCACACAAGGAGTAGGTACAGTATATCCGCTTGCAAATAGTAACAAAATAAATATTAACATAACTAAAGACAGTAGTAAAATATTTCATGCAGTAAACTATAAACAATATGATTCAATTAAAATTGTTATCATTCATTATAATATTATGACCATAAGATTTTAAGGTTTCAGGTACACTGTACAATCCATCAAATTCTAGATAACATAAAGTTGTATAGGTTTGTAAAACTGGGATGAAATACAGTAAGTAACAAAATAATAAATAAAGATAAGTACATTTAAAAATCAAATTCATTACAATATTTCAAAATCAATTTCCTTTTAGTCGAGATAAAATTATAAAGTTTCGTAAAATTAGGATTAATATTATTAATAAATGTTTAAATATTAAATTAGATAGATCAATTGGGGGGGGGGGGGGGATTCAGTTTTATTATAATCTAGGGAGGTTAACCAGTTTATAAGATGTAAATTACATTTCCTGAGATTAAGGGGATATAAAATGTTGTCTTTATGCGCAACATTATAAAGATGTAAAGAGATTACGTGGAATGTCGCCAAGCAGCAGAGGTATAGTGTCTGACTGCTGGACAGATTTTTCTTGTGCCTCTTCTTGTTATTTTTACATAAGGGAGTTCTTTATGCTTCCGTAGAATCGTATTTAGGATGTATAATTGCCTAACCATTAAGATTTTGGACTCTTTATATAAAGAAAACGAGCTGTAGCGGCGCGGAAGTCCATAAATAACCTTCAGGATAGCACGCTGACCACGCTCCAGTGGAAGCAGGATACGGGTCCCACGGCCTCTCCACGTATTGTATAAGAGACTATGCTAGGGCAAAGTATACACACCTCAATGTGTTGAGATCTGCAGAACTCCTTAGCTTCCGAAAAACAGGAATCAATTTTCTTAGACGCGAAGTAAGAGCTTGCACGTGAAGAGTCCAACTGAGCCTGTTGTCTAAAATAACACCCAGGTACTTTATACTGGTTGCTGACGCCAAAGGAAAACAATTAGAGGTGTCCCTATCACAGGAATGAGCTATGATGCTGAAATCCTGGGGTAGCCGGGCATTAGAGAGTAAAGAGAACGGTATAAGTATATTTAGTCTTGTCGAAATGTCGATTCACAAACAAACAGTCCTCAGAAATATCAATTTCCTCCTAATGTGGACTCAGTATCAGGAATATGTGTTTTGTAACATAAAGTAGAGTATGGCAAAACGCCAGTCACTTTTAGATGATGTTCTGTGATTGATGATACAATCACAACAATACAACAAATAATAATAATAACACTACATCAAATAAGAATACCCGTGTTGTAAAATCAACAACACTAACTTAATTTTCAGATATTATCGATTCGTTCCGTTTTGTACATTTGATTAGTGATTATTATTATGGAACAGATCTTAAGAATGGCTTGTAACAAAGTTACATAATATTGCAAGCAGGTTAAAGATTTGGAGGACAGGGACAGTTAAAAGGGCCCTAGTAAGCTTGAGTCGAGTATGTTGTCCGGGCATATTGGGCACTTATCAGTTTGAATCCATCTAAAAAAGAAGGAACGCCCGAGCGTTTGGGCATGTTTAGACATTGAAATGAATGTTGGCTATCATTAGACAATTGACAGCTTATCTAATATCTATACTTAATGTTATAAAGCGGAAGAGTTTGTTTGTTTGTTGGAACGCGCTAATCTCATTGGTCATTCATCACACACTTACTGGTCCGATTTGAAAAATTATTTCAGTGTTGGATAGCCCATTTATCGAGGAAGGCTATATTCTATCACGCTAAGACTAATAGGGGCGAAGAAATAGAGGAAAATGTGGAAATAGCGGGGGAAATTATTTGAAAGAGCTTATCTCACGAATTACTGGAGCAATGTTTATGTTATTTGGCACAGATAAGAAGGCTCATTTTTGTGGACTAATTTGTCCATAAAATATCTAATTTACGCGGGCGAAGCCGCGTGGAACGTCTAGTGTTAAATAAAGAGATTGTGGGCTTATTCTATTCCCTATTACTGTAAGTAGGGCAGCGGGGTCCAAAAATATTATGGGTCAGCACGATGTAGAATACCGCTAGCAGAGTTGTGGTGGGTTTTATCTTCCTGCAACTTTGCATTAAGGCGTTCCCTACGGAGATTCCGTAATTTACCGTATTTAGGGGCTTATCTATACTTATTATAAAACAAAGTCGCTTTTTTTCCCTCATGTCCCTTTGTTCCCTTTAATTTTTAAAACTACGCAACGGATTTTGATGATTCTTTCAGTGTTAGATAGCCCATTTATCGAGGATGGCTATAGGCTAGGTATATTTTATCACGCTAAGACTAATAGGAGCGAAGAAATAGAAGAAAATGTGGAAAAAAACGGGGAAAATTATTTGAAAGGGCTAACTTGAACGCGCTAATTTCAGGAACTGCTGGTCTGATTTGAAAAATTATTTCAGTGTTAGATAGCCTATTTATTGAGGAAGGCTATAAGCTATATTTTATCATGCTAAGACTAATAGGAGAATGTGGCAAAAACGGGGGAAATTATTCAAAAGGGCTTATCTCGCGAACTACGGAGCAATTTTATGTTATTTAGCACAGATAAGAAGTAGACCATGTGAAGAATCATAGGCTATCGATTTTAATCATTTTTTCAGTGGCTATATATTTTATACCCGTGCGACGCCGGGGCGGGTCGCTAGTAAACTCATAATTTGAAAGCTACAGAGTTATAATAAAAATACAGCAATACTCTTCAGCATATCAACATTCCTTTCCACGTTTTAAATTTTCTATTTTTGTTTATTATACTAATGATATCAGCCTCCAAAGTAAAACCGATTTATTAAAAATCAAGCATACATCCAGCATCTCCTTAGTATTTACAAATTACTGTTATTTGAAACACAAGCCAATAGATCGATAACATCATAAACTAGATATTCCATGTTTTACATTTTTTTAGGTCAATTTTAAACTAAGATAAGTAAAAAAATAGGGTTTTAGTGCGATATCGGCGACGCGGCAAACGCGGCGGTCAAGGTCGTTTGGTCAGGGGATGGCCTTAAGCGAGGGGTGGTACACCACGGGGCTTATGGGACGCCAGGGGAATCCCACTCACCCCGGCCGATGTCCCCAATCCGCGATGCAGAAAGCATTTCCCCGTCTAAGAATTATGATCGGGTCGTGCTAGATAATTACATAAATCACATCCTTCTTCTGTAGTCTAGAAATTTCGGCAGCGCATCTATTTAGGACAATATAGTTTACATAATTCACCATTTAGCAATTTACGTTCTAACTACTTCCTTTTAGAACCATCCGGTGCTTATATAGAAACTAAATGGTTCTGTGTAGATCCATGTTCTTGATAACGTACAGACAGACCGACATTACATTCGGAATGGTCGAGAGAAAATTTTGAGGTTTACAAACTCTATGGGCCGATACGTCGAAATATACGAAGAGTAACTGAGTCAAAAAATGGTTCCACGGAATACCCACCGAGGCGTAATTTTATTTTGTTGTCACACACGGGTTGGTCAAGCAATTTTCTTTGCCCTAGCTAGGTGTTCATGGGAGTAACTGGTGCTATATTTAACCGATCTAAATTATGAGAGTTATCGTTCTATAATATGGTTTTAAGAGCCCGGGCTACCCTCGAAATTCTCATACATACGTAATACCAAAATCATTTTGTTATACGAATGTATTGAACATGTTTGAGTTATTTTTCAGCTTAAAATAGTAATTACCTAGGTTCCTGAACAAAAATTAACTTCAAAATATTTAAAGACTAAAAAAAAATTTTTTGTGTATATTTTTTTTACTAAATTTACTACTAAATATTTAAACACTAAAAAAATAGAGTAAAACACTAAAAAATATATAAATAAATAGTATATTTACTACAAAATATTTAAATACTAAAAATGATGTTGGCTGATACGATTTAAAAACTCGAACAACAGCGAGAAATGAAACTATGGTGATACATAATATGAGTACAACGATGATTAATTAAACTTAAATTTAATGTTTAACGGTGCGGATTTGTAGAAATCTTCATTTAATTGCAGTAATAAGTAATTAATATTCGTCTCTGAGTGCGGTAGTTAGAGTTCAATTTCCAGGCCTCGAATCTCCTTCGGAAATCGGACTCCTAGATGCCGGATCATAATAATTAATAAGATACTCTGAAGATACTCTGCCGGTTTTTCTCGCCGGCTTAGTTCCTGAGCCAGTGGCAGGCACCATAGTCTCGACGTTCAGAAAAGATTTTGTAAAACTCTAAATAAAATTATTTGATAGAGTTTCATACTTGGTCCCTGTCGGATCTCTTGAACGCCTTACTTGGCTCTGATTTTGATCATTTTGACATTGATGCCGTTGACTGATTGTTACGTAAGTTAAGTCTGCTTTCGAATATGCATAAGCCATAAACGTTTTAATGGCGTTTTGAATAAGTGTAGCACTTTTACGGTGCGTCCACATTTGTATCATTTGCGCGATCAGATCTCCGATCAGATCTCCGTCGCGATCATCGCGCCGTATCAAGTATGCGTATCATAGTGTGGACGCCTATTAGATCACTCTGCCGATCATGCGTGTATTTGATACGACACGTATCAGATACGCGGTTAATAGCGATCGGGGCGTATCATGATACGCGTATCATTTTGACACGCTTCGATGATACGCGACGGAGATCTGATCGGAGATCTGATCGCGACAATGATACAAATGTGGATGCACCCTTAGGTTGCCAACTTTCTTGACACAACTCAGTTACAATATCAATATTCTTAAATGAAAATTGTCGATATCATTCGCATGACATAATGGTTTTTAAGGTACGCTCACTTTATGGACACATCTGGGTCGCGGACTACGCCATATTTTTCCAATTTTTGTGACCGATAGGGCATAAAAAAGTTATGGAAATGCGGCCGACCCCGCTGCGCAATTTGAACGTACCTTTGCTCTAGATCAGCGGTCGGCAAACCGCGTTCTTCTTAGTTTGCGAGTTGCAGGCCGCAAATGCTTTGCAAATAAGTTATAAATAAATCCCAAATGTGGTCTTTAGTTTATTTAGCGACCTTATTTTGCCAGCCAAAACTTTGCCAACCCCTGCTCTGCATCAACGGCACTTTTGGCTTCGCTGTAGACGACTAAAAATTACAAATCAAATCGTTAAGCTCTTCTTACTTGGCTAAGTGAACGTACTTAGTTTATTGGCTGGCAATAACCATTTCCTTCTTGAGCACATTCTAGCTAACGATCTCAGGTTTCAATGTTAATTTGTGCATAATTATGTGAAAAACAATTACCTTAAATGTAGTACTTACACAATACAAATGTACATACAGTAGCGTAACACAGCCCATAATAAATGTTATAGCCGGCGAGGAACGCGTCGCCAAATCCTGCGCAAAATTTATGTAGTTGTCAGTAGGTATGCAAAATTAATTCAAACCATCTTCAAACCAATAAGTGTTTGTACTTTGTAACCAATCAGAGGCTCACGAGATGCGTCCGCGCATGGGTATCTAGTTCATAGTTGTGTTGTGTAATAGCTGGCGAGTGGCAACATTAGCTCACGTCGCGTAGGTACAAACAGCGCTTCATAATTAGTGATAACATTAATATTATATTTTTCTTCTTATGTGTGTATTCTGTGTCACAGACACAAGTAAGACACGCGTGCGATGTGGTACAATATTTTGCTACTAAAATCTGAAATCACGTTAAGGTGTGCGTGCGCTTCAACCAGGCGGTCTGGAGTGAAAATGCTATACTATATGTAAATTATACTGTGACTCTTACGCAAATTACATAAACCTTGCTTATTTAACGGCATTAAGCAATTTATACCCTACAAGATCTTGCCCGCGACTTCGTTTGTGGTTGCGTGGAATTTTATTCGTGCAAAAACCGTACATTTTTATACGATTGAAACAATCATAAATCCTTATTCCTTACCGAGGGTTCAAAGTATCTCCATACCTTCAAGAAGACAGAGCTCTCGGCCGAGCACTCGGTATTAAAATTTAAAGTTTATAATTGAACTAGATGACGCCCGCAACTTCGTTGCGCCAAAATTCGTTTATCGCGCGGGAACCGGACATTTTTTCGGGATAAAAACTATCCTATTTCCTTTCCCGGGACTCAAGTTATCTCCATGCCAAATTTCAGCAAGATCGGTTCAGCGGTTTGGGCGTGAAGAGGTAACAGACAGACAGACACACACACTTTCGCATTTATAATATTAGTATGGAAGTATGGTTGTGGAAGTATGGATTTGAACAGAATTAAACTTAGACAGAAAGTTGCGATTAAAAGTGTAAGTATAAGTAAAGTATAAGTACCTAAATAGGCACGCACGTCGCACAATGCACACCCATATTATACAGGGTGTAACAAAACTAACTGATAATACTTAAGGGTGTGTACTGTGTATGTGTTCCTAATACAAATCACAAAAAAATGTTGGTCTTTCAGCGCTACTACTTTCACAGTGAACTCTTTACGAGAAACACATTATCACTTATTTTTGTTACACCCTGTATTATGTATAACAATAGGTATTTAAAATCTTCCTGTGTATGTCTGCCATATAAGACTTCGTTCTTTTCACTTCACACTCCGATGACCACCTCCCTTAAGTCATAAATTACGTAATTTGTAGAGATCAACTACGATAACATGGCACGCCCCTCCAAATGACTGTTTCAATGTGTGCAGTCACATCCTTATGAAAGAGTTTGTATGTAGTAATTATTCAACCAATCACAGTACACGTAATATTTCAGTTAATGTCACTTATATAAAACAAAGTAGAAAATTGTTAGTTACAATAAATTGTAAAGATACTTCTGTATAAATATAAAAGTTTTACACTTTCCAGAAAATATTAAAATGATGTTTCGAAATTAAAATGATGCATTATTAAGGTTTACTTACTTGCTATGATTTTCAACAGTTACATGTTGACTATCAACAAAATCTTCAAGGAAACAATGTCAATTTCCTTACACAATCGAATTGATTCTATGTCTACCTGAATTTCATCAATTTGTGACTCAAAAAAAAAAAACACTCGTGCACGAATCCATCTTTTTATGAAGGTAAAATAGCCAGATCTTATCCTTTAAAATATCGTAGTCCAACTGATGAGATTTATACAATTTATAAGGTATTTGTAGGAAAGCACAGGTAAAAATACATTAACAATCTTGAATAGAACAATAGAGTAACTTAGTTATTGTTAAATTATATTTTTTGCAGTTTTCAGTTGTACAAATCTCTTTTGTTAAATCAAAAATTAATCTTTGAATGGGTTCAAAGTTTTTGTTTGTTTTAGAAGTGTATAATTTGATTCTGGTTTCGGTATTTTTCCAATGTTCATTCGTTGGGATCTTTGATATTTTCTTCAAATCGTAAACCCCAATTTTTATTAAATGTAAGGAACTTTGTTCATCATCTGCATTGATAGAGACGAATGTTGTGCTTCCATTCTTTTGCATCCGTGAAACTGACGACGATAGCTTTTTCTTTTTGCTTTTTTGGACGTCAAATAGATCACCTAGCCTTGCAAGCGGTGATGCTGATCTTTTTTACTTGGATTGGATTATTTCTGAGTCGGTTGTTTCACTATCAGGAGATGTGAAGTAGAAGGCTTTGTAAGTATTTTCTTCAAAATTGTTCTGTAAAATTAATTAAAATAACTGTTAGAATACTAAAATTAAAAAATACATGAGTCGTATGAATCAAAGAAAAATAAATAAAGATATCTTACCTCCATATTTATAAACACTAAAATTCACAGACACTGAGTATAAACTGTAATAGTTATAAACAGTAGCTTCACTGTACTGCACTTAAATGTATCGTTCTAAAAATTATTTCTCTCTTATATATTTACTATCAAACACAACTATTAGTCACTGTAGATCAGTGGTGCTCAACTGGTATTGCTCCAAGGACTATTTTGAAAATCCCGATAAGACACCCACATTTATTTATTTTTTGACCCATATTGTTCACGGGCGCCTAGATAACAAGCCGTGGACTACCAGCTACCGGTTGGGCACCACTGATGTAGATAGTAAACGCATTAGCTTATCACATAAACCATTAACTATCTAGTTTAAATAACTATTGCACATTATCTAGTTATAAGAACCTAAAATACTTTAAGATCTGCGGTTCCTCTTGTATATGACACAGTCAAGTTAACTTGACGTATCGTTGGAATGCAATAACATGTCTGCTCCATAATGACATTATCAAACCATGCGTCAAGTTAATGTGACCGTGTTATAAATAGAATATCCCAATGTAATAGTGCATTTTTTTATGATCATTGAGTTAAATATCTAAAGATATTATATTTTGAGTATAAAAGTATTAAAAACCCCAGTCAATTGCATGTTAAATAAAATTGTCTTACCTTATTTATTTCACTTGCGTGTGAATCATATGAAAGAGTGAATGGATAAGCATTTTTTTAACGAATAATATACTTTACAACTAAAATCATACTTAAAAAAGATTCATCCAAGTCTAAAAAATAGCGTATATGCCGCGAATCGATTGCCAATGCATATTACGACTCCTACATATCTTATAAGCAATTTGGACCCGGACTCAAAACCAGGATCTCACTGGGTAGCTATTCACATAGACAAATATGGCATTGGTGAATATTTTGATACATATGGTCGCTTCCCTACGGGAATGCACAAAATGTTTTTGAATAGAAATGCAAGGAAATGGCGTTATAATACTATCAGGCTACAAAATGAATGGACTTCTGTGTGTGGAGAGTACTGTTTAATGTACTTGTTATACAAGTTTCATAACAAGTCATTGTCAGAGTTTCAGACTGAATTTGGTAGTGACACACTTAAAAATGATATGTTTTTGAATAATATGTTTGAATCTTGTTTTATGAACTGTGGTATGTAATACGAAATAAATAATTTGTTTGAAAGTAAACCAAAGTTTTATTTTAACCTTAGCTTTAATTATATTGTTTTAAAAAAGACTCAGTTTGCGCGCCGCGTCGTCGTATGTTTACGAAGTCCATCGAATGATCAGGTGACCTACATAATTAATTATTAGGTACTTTTAATTTGCAATAATTCATTAGTTAACTATCATTCATATTTATTTAAAATCTTGTAAGAAATTAAGGTGACGTAAGCCCAGGTAGTCATTACGAACAATAGGACACCGAGGCGAGCATAACAATGCAATAAGTAGCGATTGTAATTATGAAGGAACAATGGAGCGTGGTGATAGTAGATAATGAGGGTTAAACACAAAAGCTTACTTTGAAACTAGTGCAAATACGCAGAAACGGATCGCATATATCGAACGGGCATGGTCGAAAACCCCTATTTTGACACCAAACTCTTTTTTTTTTAGGCGACGTTGCCACTCGAACCGACAAAAAGTGATCGAGAAAGTTTGCGAGCCGCGAGCGGGGGGAGGGGTGGACCCAGAATCGTGATCCAGAATCCGCGTAAACACACTACTAAAACTACAGTTGTCCTTCTCATTTTATTGTGAGATGTAGTCTGTAGAAGAAGAGCGCAAGTCTTCTTTAAAGTAACTGTAATGCCCGGGACACACGAGGCTAGTTTTTCAAGCCAGGATAGCAAGCTAGTTTTTACCAAACTGTCCTGGCTTGCTGACCTAGCTTGGAGCATGCTACAAATGAAGATAATTTTGTCCACACGAAGCCAGAAGCACTAGATTGCTAGCTTACTAACACTAGCTTGCTATCCTGGCTTGAAAAACTAGCCTCGTGTGTCCGGGGCATAATACTCACATTAAAAAAAAACTTAGTCTTCTAGATGTCATGATAAATCTCAATGAGCATTGTAATTTGGGAGATGAGCTCTTTTTCTAAGTACTTAGCTAGGAATTGTTTATTTGTTTGTTGTTTAGCTCGTTTATAATGTTATTACATCATATTATTTTAAAGCTAATTATTATAGACTCAACTTAAAATAATAAGGATTGAAAACTCTTCAACGTTGTCAAGCGCAACCTATGAGGCAATTTAATTTCTAAAATTGCATCAACACTTGTTTCATCAAAAGTTGACTTATCAAGTCAATAGTTAATCAAATGATGAGACTAAACAAAGAGGCGTAATGTTTTATGACAGTGCATGTCTGACCACAGGCGTCTCTTTGTTAGTTATTATTCTGTAGTCTGTTGTAATAATGTATTATGTATTAACCCATCAAGCCCCGTACGAGCACCGGTGATCGCGACAACAATAGAATACAATAGCATTTCCGAGAATCCCCGATCGAAGGACATGCTAGGAAGTTACATGCAATTAGTAGTACTACCGTCTCCGCGGTCTACTCTACATATCTGCTAAGTTTCACTAAAATCGGCTCTGTCTAAAGTAACTTTGTGCTCCTTCATACTAGTATCTCTGCTCATCAAAATCCAGAACTATACTAACAGACTCCAGTCTCCAGTATTTCGAAAAGCGAAATAGTCAAAATTTATATATTTTAGAATCTAACTAGATTATTATGCTCGCAACTCTGTTGCTCAAAAATTCGTTTTATTGCGCAGGAATTGTACCTCCTATGTCCTAACTCCTATCCTGGTACACCAAGTTCAGTTCAGCGGTTTAAGCGTGAAGAAGTAACCGACAGACAGACAAACTTTCGCATTTATAATATTAGTATGGATAATTAATAAATAAACGATAGGGTCAAAAAGTGAATGTCCTCAACATAGAGAGTAAGTACTGTGCTGTATGTACTCTGCAAATTCGCCACTAAAAATAAGTTTCCGTAGTGTAGCGGTTATCACGTGTGCTTCACACGCACAAGGTCCCCGGTTCGATCCCGGGCGGAAACAAAGTTTTTTTTTTTTTTATATCTTTTAGTACAAAATTTTACGAAATAAATATAATTTGCTATTAATCCTTCAGGCCCCGCGCGAGCACCGGTGATCGCGACAACAATAGAATACAATAGCAATTCCTGGAAATTCCGACTGAAGTATTAATACCAAAATAGCTACTTAACGTTACTTCTAAAATCATACTTTGGTTCTAACCATACCTAAACTTTCCTGTGCAAAATTTCTTATCTGAGATCGTTAAGCGGAACTATTTTAATTTCGTAATCATCGCCGTTAGTACTCTATAATCAAAGAGGATGTAAACTGTATACTACGTAACAAGAGGTCGGACTTAGAAGAAAAAAAATAAACATCCGTTATTTTTTTAATTTGAAACTGAAGTTAAAATTTTTAAGTGCAAAACCTTTCACTCTAAACATACCAAAAATTTTAAAAAAATAAAATAAAAAATAAATAAGCTCAAATAAATGTTTTATTTCAATAAAAATTATTGTACACAGCTAAATAAATAGACTAATAAGGTAAATTAAACAATAAAACAGATTTAATCCACAAGCTTTTGTTGATTTCTATTACTCAATATTATAATATTACAGTACAGTTTTATGTATTTTATTTATAAATATAATAGAATAGCTGTCTATGCTACTCTACTAACTACTTGATTGGCTTACACAGTAAACTCTATATAAGGAGGGGATTAAAGCTGCGCGTCCACCAGGTCAGAATCGGGGCGTACGGTGCGGACTGCGCGTCGTGTCGTCATATATATTTTGTTAGGCGCAGAATGACTTTCCAGTACTTCTAGTGCAGTTCACAGTAGTCAGTACCATACATACAAAGCAACAAATCCGTCCGCTGCATACCTACGCAGTATGCTCCGATCCCGATCCAGTAGACGCGCACCTTTATACATGTAACACACTTAAGTATCATTACTTTGTTTTGTTACACCCTGTATACGACAGCTGAAATCTATCGCGTGGGCTCAGGCCAGCTGCATACCACCTCACGTCTTGATCAGAGGATTTTTCCTTGGTGGCCGTACCACTCATAATCCCATACTTTCCTTCTCCAGCTATTGCTTGCAGACTAAAATGTTGCAAACTAGTATAGGGACCTAAAAATCTGAAATTAATGAAACATTTTTCATTTACTACATTTCCATACAGTTTACATAAATTATTAAGTATACTTATCAACCTTTTGTATTATTACAATAAAACAATATACACATTTTAACATTTTCCAAATTAACTGCATACTGATATACATTATATTTTCTATGAAATAATAATCTATCTTTTTCATATTAATATAGTTTATGTTGTAAATTATTGTACAAATATGCAAATAATACTGCGACATACTTTGTATTAGAACATGGTATGACATAGTTATGTTTTGCTTCAATTTATCAATTTACGGTTACATTTACATTTTACAATGGCTTACCTTTCGTTTTTCATTAATTAATCCACTTAATTTACAATTTTTGTATGAGTTGCTACAAAATAATTTTCACAAAATGAAAATCGAACTTTGAATTTTAAACTCCTTCTTCGTCTTTTTTATCATGTAGTTTATATTCTCTATGGTCTTTTTTATCAGCCAATCACAGTCGACCTTGCACAGATTATCTGATTGGGTACAGTTACTACGTTTAAATTTGGAACCCAAATTTTTTTTTGTTCGGGAATTTCGTCCACCTGCTCTATAATCGAATAATTCAAATATCGAAAACAAATCCATTTATTTTTTAATTCACTTACGCAAAGGCAAAGGAATGCATCGAAACAGCCACGCCGCGGATTATCGGTTAGTAACCTATGCACGTGTATCTATTTTGGTTCTAGTTTGTGGTAATACTATGAAGACATAAATGGTGTCATCACAAACGATAAGGGGCTTGAGTTATGATAAACACTGTAACATGAATGATTTATCATTGTAGGAAATCATAGTAGACATCCAATAAAAAACGTTAATGATGAATGAAGTAAAATATCAAATATGTAATTAGGCGCGCCGTTTTTAAAAAGCCAAATATAAGTAGTTCTTGACTATGTAGGTTAGAGTAGAATAATTGATACATGTAATTTGTAAGAGCCATCGCAAACAAGGCGACTTGTCGCCGCGACTAGACGCCGAGCTGTCGCTTGCGTCGGCGACTAGTCGTTGAGATAGACGCCGTGCAGGAGCCAGGAAGCCATCATTAGTAGTAGAGTTTTCGAGAGAGACGGCCGTGTTGTTCATCTTGTGAGTGAATATGGAGCTTCCTGTCAAGCCTGATTTGTCTTCCCTCGTTCACTATACTCATTCGAATGTAAGTTCCAAACAGCGGACGCGCTTCGACGTCCGAAATGAACACATCAACATCGAACGTATCCATTTTGAGATTCTCAATAACAAAGACGTGCACCTTCCTAGCGCTCACAGCGCTCAGAACACTAATACTGTCACAGCGAGACTGACGATGCATATCATGCGCTTTCGCGCGACTGTCGTCGTGTGTGCGCGTGCACAGCGCTACCAGAGTCCAGACGCAGCGACTAGTAGCGAGCGCGCGCGACTCCGCGACTCTGACGAGCGGAGTGTGTGTGCGGAGCTTCGAAAAAAATATATATGAAAATTGTCGGCCGTAGCCTGTCGTCGCGTCGAGTCGCCGAGCTGTCGCTGTCGTACACTAATAGAAAAAGTGCTATGGCATTTAACCATTTTGGTGTATTGAGAAAAAAATTAACTGAGCATACTATTTTCTGCCCTATTTTTCTTCCGATGGTAGGTATGCACCCAGTATGTATAATCAATTGCAGTTGGCAAAATCACAATTATGATCACTTTGGATGGGGGATGATAGTGTTGCGTCTATAGCCTATAATAATTTTCTTCTAATATGTATTAGATCTAAGACATTGATGTCATATTTTAACATTATAAATTGTTGTTACTTTAACACCCAAGAAAATATTTACACAACCCTTGATCATGGAAAAACGAGACACAATAGCCTTTCAATTGTTATCGCTGTCCACTTGGGCCTTACAGGAGTAGCGAGAGGAACAGACATAGGATGTGACTTGTGATGCGACATAGGTTGATTTAAAATCTTATATCTAGTCTCAGGTTTATTGGATTAGATTCTCAAGCATTGTATGCTGTAATGTTTTTCTTTTGCTCATTTGTTTCTTAGTTAATTAGGTTGTATTATAATTATCAGAGAAATTATTTATGAATAAATTCATAAATCATAGGCCAATGGTTGACCTACATTATTTGGTCAGCTATGCTATGTTAAAACAATATTAGCTGCAATTAACTCGACATAAACTGATTGAATAATACTGATATCCCTATGAATAATAAAAACTAAGGAAGAGTAACTCCGTCAAAAAACATGCTCCAAAATACTTGTCAAAAAAGTGTACCTTAGGTACACATTTCAATACATTTGCAATATTTAGGTGGCCTTGAGCAGTATTAAGGCTAACGTTACATGACAGTTCGAAAGGAACCAAATTTTAAACGGTAATAGTATGGGAGTTACGTTTCCTTAGTTTTTATTATTCGTAGTGATATCCTATCTGCCTATGAGTCTTTTTCTCTGCTAGTACATTCAGGTCAACACAGACCAAGTTATGTACACTTTTGGAGGAATTCACCTTCAATCACCTTTTCAGAAAGTTAATACTGAGTTATTACATAGAAAAGTAGTAAATATATATTCATTCTTAGACCTATACCACTTACTTATACTTATACCACTTCTTATAGTACCAATATCCAGATTGACAGGAATATTTAGCCGAAGATTTCGTCAATGACAGACACCAGACTATGCAACTGACAAACACTTTTACATCAAGCCCCATAAGGCCCATATAGGCCGAGATAACAAAAGATTTCCGGGAATTGGTGATGGACAGATTAAAGTACTACCATACCATTTTAAGCCTAATACAAAGAAATTAGTTTTAGTGTCAATTCCTAGTTTTGAATTAATTATAAATAAATAAAAATTGCTTTATAACTGTAGCCTCATTATGAGTGAATTGGATCATCTGTGTATATTTAAATTCATAGTAAACTTAAGGCTATTAATCCCTTGATCCTGGATACACCCATGGCCTAATTGGATAGTGACTATTCAAGGTTCTACTCATACTTACACCATTTAATTCTAATAAGATGCAAAAACTTTTTAACAGTGAAAATATGAAACTTTTTCTTTGTATTAGAAATACAATAATGTTTTAACTAATACACAAAATCTACAGAGTGTGTAAAGCCCTCAGAATATATAGCCAATCAATAAACTGCACAAGTGCATTTTTATAAATTCATCAATAACATCCATTCCAGTGTTGTATTTCAGATTTTTTGTATCTTATGGAATTGTTCATGAAATTATGCAAATTTTAACGAAGCTTGTACTCACCCGGCGACAGGTGGACACTTCAAGACTTTTTGCCGTGAACACTCGAAACTTATCACAACACAAAACTTTAACACAGTATTGTACACGTCAGATAAAGTTGCAGTTTCTTATAAATATTCAATAGAGGTTCTAGATTTAACTGCACTAGTCCACTTGCACGCAATTGCATCAATATCCTTCGCAAAACGACAAGTGTGGGAAACAACTTCGCGATCACGAAATAAAACTTGAAAGAAACTTTGTTGCAACGAACTGTCAAGCTTATCAGCTTGTTTTGAAAAGCTACATTTTTATTTATACTCCGTATGGTCCATAAGAATCAATCAAGTTAAATGCATTATGCATTTTGCAAGCAAACTTTAATTAGTACCGTACACAACAAAAATTAAAGAATTACAAGTGCTCCGTGGACTGTGCTTCCATCTGCGGATAAACAAAGAACTAGAACTACAGTTTTTGGCATTGACAGCTATCCTATCTGACAGCATGTTTCTCAATGTCCAGGTGGACGAAATTCCCGAACAAAAAAAATTTGGGTTCCAAATTTAAACGTAGCAACTGTACCCAATCAGATAATCTGTGCAAGGTCGACTGTGATTGGCTGATAAAAAAGACCATAGAGAATATAAACTACATGAGAAAAAAGACGAAGAAAGAGTTTAAAATTCAAAGTTCGATTTTCATTTTGTGAAAATTATTTTGTAGCAACTCATACAAAAATTATAAATTAAGTGGATTAATTAATGAAAAACGAAAGGTAAGCCATTGTAAAATGTAAATGTAACCGTAAATTGTTAAATTGAAGCAAAACATAACTATGTCATACCATGTTCTAATACAAAGTATGTCGCAGTATTATTTGCATATTTGTACAATAATTTACAACATAAACTATATTAATATGAAAAAGATAGATTATTATTTCATAGAAAATATTATAATGTATATCAGTATGCAGTTAATTTGGAAAATGTTAAAATGTATATATTGTTTTATTGTAATAATACATAAGGTTGATAAGTATACTTAATAATTTATGTAAACTGTATGGAAATGTAGTAAATGAAAAATGTTTCATTAATTTCAGATTTTTAGGTCCCTATACTAGTTTGCGAGTCTGCAAGCAATAGCTGGAGAAGGAAGGTATGGGATTATGAGTGGTACGGCCACCAAGGAAAAATCCTCTGATCAAGACGTGAGGTGGTATGCAGCTGGCCTGAGCCCACGCGATAGATTTCAGCTGTCGTATACAGGGTGTAACAAAACAAAGTAATGATACTTAAGTGTGTTACATGTATAAAGGTGCGCGTCTACTGGATCGGGATCGGAGCATACTGCGTAGGTATGCAGCGGACGGATTTGTTGCTTTGTATGTATGGCACTGACTACTGTGAACTGCACTTGAAGTACTGGAACGTCATTCTGCGCCTAACAAAATATATATGACGACACGACGCGCAGTCTGCACCGTACGCCCCGATTCTGACTTGGTGGACGCGCAGCTTTAATCCCCTCCCTATATAGAGTTTACTGTGTAAGCCAATCAAGTAGTTAGTAGAGTAGCATAGACAGCTATTCTATTATATTTATAAATAAAATACATAAAACTGTACTGTAATATTATAATATTGAGTAATAGAAATCAACAAAAGCTTGTGGATTAAATCTGTTTTATTGTTTAATTTACCTTATTAGCCTATTTATTTAGCTGTGTACAATAATTTTTATTGAAATAAAACATTTATTTGAGCTTATTTATTTTTTATTTTATTTTTTTTAATTTTTGGTATGTTTAGAGTGAAAGGTTTTGCACTTAAAAATTTTAACTTCAGTTTCAAATTAAAAAAATAACGGATGTTTATTTTTTTTCTCCTAAGTCCGACCTCTTGTTACGTAGTATACAGTTTACATCCTCTTTGTCAATGTCAATCTATTTTATTTTTTCTTATTATGGCACTTCGGCCATAAAACCATGGCCGGTGTCGAGTAAATGGAGGGAAACAATGTTCTAGAATAGTACAATTTTTAGCATCGTTTTCATATATCGCCAGGTCTAATGTCTACTCAAAGTCTTAGTGAAAGTCAAGTCGGTCGATTCAGTAAAGTGGTAGACGCTTTAAGCTGTGCGTCCACTGGATCGGAATCGGAGCATACGGAGCGGACGGAGCGTCGTCATTTACGAAATGCCGATGGGGTGCGTCCACTGCATTCGGATTCCGCATCGGCAATTTAGTTATTAATGTATATATGATGCAGGAACTTCACATGGCTACCTATTTGTATTTGCTATTGGCTATTTGTTGTATTTGCCAACATTATTGACGAATACGCAAACAAGCAAATAAAGGCAAATACGACCTTCCACACATGGACGTCAAATACCAAACTTTTAGTTGATTTTGTTTACTTGCCTATTCGACTCCTTTGATGTGCGTCAAAAACCGACAAAGGTACGATACGTTACGGTATACGTGGTGGTACTCCTTTGATGTGCGTAAAAAACCAACAAAGGTAACGTACGGTACGTTACGTTAAAGGTACGGTACGGTATACGTGTATTTGGTATTGGTCATATTTGTCAAATAGGCAAATAAGGCCAATATTTATCAAACATACCGTCTACACATGGGTAGCAAAATATCTTTGACACATGGGGATTGTTTGGCAAATACATCAAATACGCAAATACAAATAGCTATGTGAAGTGCCTCCATGAAATGTGTGCGTTAACGCTTTGGAGTTAAGGTTGGATTTGCTATGTTCAGTTTTGATACTTTGTTTCGATGCGCTTTGACTGTGCACTAAATTACAAACTAAATACATAAATTAATACATCACTTTCCTACACTTGTGCATGAAATTAATGAATATCTAATGGTTATTATCCTACCCTACCAATATTACACATTAAAAACCCAGTTAACACATTAATTTTAGGAAAATAATACAAAAACACAACTTCACTCTTTCACATTCCCGGCAAAACTCATTGTCAAATAGAGATGTTCAGTGTTCTTGATACGGTAATTGCCGTAATATACGGCATTCAGGCATCCCAGGCATCTTAAATACTAATTAGTAGTAAAATATCTTTGCACCAAGCGTTCCATTGCATTAATAAAATTTAAATCATAAACAGAGTAGAAACACCACGAAAAGAAACGTCAACAGAATTTAACGAAATGCAACCATATAGTGCTCCAAGGCTTTAAATGAATTTTGTAAAGGAGAACTGTCAAAAATGACGTTTTTATATGACAGAAGCGTTAGGCTGGGTTGCACCAGAGGCGTGGTTAAAGTTAAAGTTAAATATGGCGTCCAAACACCCCATATGCTCATACGACATCTGTCTATTTTTCCGGTTAAGGTTAAAGTCAAATTTAGTTCGTGCAACCCACTCATAGTTCCTTTTCTCGCCACGTTCTAAAGCCTTGTCGAGCTGTATTGGCGAGATTTTAATTTTATTCGATTCGATTTTGGATTTGGATTTGGATTCATAAAATTTGGAAACATAATATAATTATTTTGTAAATATTGGGGCGCACTTAGCACATAAGTCACAAAGCCAATTGCATGGGCGACCGTATGCCGCTTTAACTAACAGATCTAACGCAATGTCTTTCTCATTAATAGACACCGTTGAATCCGAGGTAGATAGGATTATCGGAAGCCTACGGGACGACTGCGCAGTTGTATGGGATAACATCTCGTGTACAATTTTGAAAAAAATTAGACATATTCTGGTTCCACACTTAACCCATATCTTTTTAAAATGCTTATCTCAAGGACATTTTCCTAAATGTTTGAAAAAGGCAGTCGTGGTACCGATCTACAAATCCGGCGACAAATAGGAAGTCTCAAATTACCGCCCTATCTCAATCTTGCCATCCTTGTCAAAAGTATTAGAAAAAATAATCAATAACAGGCTGGTCAATTACTTAGAACATATATCAGCATTATCAAATAATCAATTTGGATTTAGATCAAAACTCTCAACAGCTGACGCCGTTCATAATTTGACAAATCATATAGCCCGAGAAATGGATAAAGGTAATCACGTAATTGGAATCTTTCTTGACCTTGCAAAAGCTTTTGATACAATATCTTCAGAAATCCTTTTACACAAACTCGAATCCTTAGGAATAAGGGGCACACAATTAAACTATTTAAAAGCTACCTAGAGAACCACACTCAATGTGTTAAAGTTGACAATGTATATAGCTCATTTCAAAATAATACAAAATATGGTGTCCCACAACACACACCCTAAAATACTTCCCGTATTTTAGGGTCAACACTGTTTTTAATATACATCAATGACCTGTGTCAACTAAAACTAGACCGCGGCATAATCATTTCATACGCCGATGACACAGCACTTGTTTTTTCTGCTAACAAACATCGCGAAGTTTTCGAGTATGCACAGCAAGGTTTTAATATCGTAAATAATTGGCTATCGACTCATTTATTAACATTGAATGCCGAAAAAACTAAATACATAAAGTTTTCGATGCGTAAACCAACCCCAGCAATTAGTAACCAAAAACTATATGCACATCTTTGCACAACACTATCTAACATAGCATGCACATGTCCTAGTATTAATGGGATCGAGAACATAAAATATCTAGGTATAATAGTAGATGAAAATCTATCCTTTAGGCCTCATGTAGATAAACTATGTGAAAAAATACGTAAATTGATGTTTATTTTCAAGAAGCTTTGTCATGTACTAGACCAAGATTTAATCAAGCAGGTGTATTTTAACGCTGTTCTTTATAAAAGAATAAATGCCATGCTAAATATATATGCTGCTAATTACTTAAGGCGAGGATGTCCGACGCTTGGCCCGATGTGAGGGGGTGGAGGAGGGGAACAAACGCGGGGGGAGTGCGCGCGCCCCGCACTACCCCGCATACAAACCGAAAAACTTTTTGTTGAGAATTGAACTCTCGCGCGCGCAATCATGCGACTGCTAACATGTCACAGCCTACATATAATCAGTATAATCGTATTATTTATTCAATGGCGGTTGTGCATCAAACCTTTACATTGACTTATTTATAGACAAATGTATTTGGTTGCAACTAAATTTATTTCAATTAATTTATTTGTAATTAGTAATTACTTTTGGGTAAAATATGTAAAGTTGAAATACATAGAGCAATAAATAGCGGTCAAATCATTATTGTTTATTTATATTACAATATCAAAAGTAAAAACAGTCAAAAATCTTTACAATAGTATTTACAATTAAATACGATCAACAATCTTTTTAACTTTTACAACCATATTTACAATTTATTATACCATGCCTACTGTATTATACAATTTTTAGGGTTCCGTACCCAAAGGGTAAAAACGGGACCCTATTACTAAGACTTCGTTGTCTGTCCGTCCGTCCGTCCGTCCGTCCGTCTGTCTGTCTGTATGTCTGTCTGTCTGTCTGTCTGTCTGTCCGTCTGTCCGTCTGTCCGTCTGTCCGTCTGTCCGTCTGTCCGTCTGTCCGTCTGTCCGTCTGTCCGTCGGTCCGTCGGTCCGTCCGTCCGTCCGTCCGTCTGTCTGTCTGTCTGTCTCCAGGCTGTAACTCAAGAACGGTAATAGCTAAAGAGTTGAAAATTTCACAGATTATGTATATCTGCTGCCGCTATAACAACAAATACTAAATACAAAATAAAATTAATATTTAAGGGGGGCTCCCATACAACAAACGTGACATTTTTGCCCTTTTTTGCTCTATGTCAATAAAGGCAACAGGTATGTACTTGAATTTTTCTCAAAGTCCTTAGTTATATGTGTACTTTAATATTTAATAATTTTTATCCTAATTTTTATCCTAATTTTGCTCTATAATGGTACGGAACCCTTCGTGTGCGAGTCCGACTCGCACTTGGCCGATTGTTTAGTTTTTACGAGTACAATAAAATATATAACTATACAATACAATACTTCAAAGTTCAGACACAGTATTCGAATAAAAGTATTTATTAAAACTTCGTTTATAATTCGTCAAAATCGTAAATTCGAGAACGAGAAATGGCTTCCAAGGGCTCTTCGATTAAATCATACGCGTCTGCGTTAGTTTCTTCCTCCATACACACCTGATTAATTGTACCAGTTTCTGAGCTAGTTGGGCCATCAGAAGATTCATGGGTTGATCGGCATGGTTCAACATTTTGTATAGGGTCTTCTTTTAAATTTACTTTTCTGATTTGCATTCCACGAGCATGGCGTGGATCCAATATTTCTGGTAACAGACATTCCATATAAAAACGCACAAGCTTAGGCATCATTTCTATTTTCCAAAATTCTTCATTTTTGTCAATACGCGTTACATGTACAGGCTCATTTGGTCCTGCCCATATACCAAACAAACAATATTTTCGTCCAGTAACGCGTAGTTGTCCTTGGACCTGGTAGTACCAATTACTTTTGGTGTTTATGGAATAAGAGAGTGTTTTTTTACTGTATTTCAGAATTTGAATTTTATTTTGCAGAACTGCAGTATTGAGCCCCGTTTTATACGCAGTGATGGGGCACTTAATTTCTATGACACCGTCTTCTCCAATTAGGCCGTCAGGTGAGGCACCAATAAATGGATACTCTTCATCAATAAAGAGCCCGCAAGGCTGAATCGATATACCTTCTTGTTCTTGCATCTGCTGCAGCGCTTGTTTTTCTTTTTCAATACCGTGTGCCACGGATGTAATATTTGCCAAATTCTTTTTATATAAAATGTTTTTCACTAGTGGAGAAGTGTCTATTTCTGGATTCCTTTTACAGATAGGGCCAAAATTTGAGGCTGTTAATAAATGTTTTCTTATTTCCAGCCATTCACTTGAATCTCTCTGTAAGATTGTGGACTTTTCAACAGCATCTCTGTCTAGTGCTTTCAAATTATTAATAAAGTTCTCCTTTGCTTTTTCCATTTGTTCTTTGTCCATATCAGGAGCAGAACTGCGTTGTCCATAATCGTGCTGTACGGTATTATGAGCTTGAATTTTTCTTATTTTTTTACCGGGTGCTCTCTGTTAAATTTTCTTTTCAATGATTTTCTTTTTTCATATTCCTTTATTTTTCCTTTAGGGCTTTTAAGAAGAAAGGATTTTTGAACGGAAGATATTGCTGATTCATTATTGAAGGATACTACTGCTGCAGAACATCGTGCTTGGTAGCCTCTACGTTGAGAGAAATTTATTCTTTTACCACCAACAAATTTAGCGATAACACTGTTCATCCTTTCTACAGTATTCGTGTCAACATTTTCTAAAAGACTCCTAGATTTTGCTGCAGTTGTAGCAACAATAGCGTTTATGCGGAAGAGGAAGGTAGTGTTTTGAATTGAACCCATTTCATTATTTTCATTGTGATCCTTTTGGCAGTTATAATTTTGACATAATTTGTGGTCTCCGTATGCGTGTGCCACTGAATTTAGAATGTCATTGTATAAAATAGTTGTGCGCATGTCTTTGGGTGCGTCACTTTTATTGTGATTATGAATTATAGAATTTACTATCGCTTTCCGCATACTCATTATTCTTGAGTCTTTTAAAGTTTTTCTATATTTTAAGTCATACTTAGTTTCTTTGGCAATAGCTCGTAACTTTTTACAAAAATTACGAAGGATATGATTCCGGCATTCAATTTTTTCGACAGAAATACCAACGCTTTTATATGGATCTGCATTAACTATTTTGCTATAGGTAGAGGCATCTCCGTCAGCTATTACTCTTGCATAAGCAATGCCATACATCTCCAGGGAAGATTTGAATCCTTCGAGAATAATTTCTGATTCCATAGAGCTCGAAGTTCCTGTATAGTTTTTATAACACTGATGTTCTTTAGGAGCAAAATTTTTTTTTCCGCTCGTGCACAAACCGTACAATATTTATTTTTTACCCCTAAATATAGGACCTCCCCAAACCTTTTACCAATAATCACGGCTGCACCCGATAAAGCTTTGAAATTGGAACCGTAAGACCTTTGGCACCAACATCCGTCCACGTATACATCAACTAAAGGCACACCATTTTTAACCCGACCTTCGTTGATGGCAGCTTTCTTTTCTCGTTCAGCTGCAGCTTCCATGGATGCAACTGCAACCTTTTCCCACTTTTCATAAACTTGATCTTGAAGTTTAACATGATATTTTCCAGAAAACACAGGAATGTTCATCGCCGAAAAAATTTCATGGAACTGTGAATAACCTATACCTGAAGATACTATTCCGGTGGTAGCAGCTATATTAACATTTACGTTCTCTGTGTCATTGGTGTTTTCGGAATTGATTATGGCTACTTCTCGGCAAACTTTACATTCAAATTTAAACTTAGATAATAATCCAATTTTTGTTTCTCCAACTAATTGAAAGTAACTATGTCTGCAGTCAAATAAACCATTATGGTGTGCTTTTTCTTGAAGTTCGGCTAGGAAATAGTTTATATCAATTACTCTTCGCCCATGGACTGGTTCAAAATTTTCACTTTCACTGTTACCTTCTACCACGAAAAAGTCGTTCATATCAGAACTGCCGTTACTGAAACAAGAAATTAAAGTCATAAAACATATACACAATAAAAATTTCTTTATAGTGTAAGTTTTTATTGTTTTAGTTTCACTTACTCGGTATTCAAAGTTTCTTCATTTATAATAGCTGTGTCCAGTGAATTGCCATCTTTTAGAACTTCCACTTCCTCATTGCTGTTATTTGCACTAAAAATAATAAATAAAAATTACTTTAATTTCAAAACTTATGCATAAAATTACTTTTAAATCTCACTTACTCGATATTTAAAGTTTCTACATTAGTAATAGCCGTGTCCAATGAATTGCCTTCGTTTAGAGCTTCCACATCCTCATTGCTCTTATTTGCACTAAAAATAATAAATAAAAATTACTTTACTTTCAAAACTTATGCAAAATATTAGTTTTAAATCACCAAAAACTTACCGTGAGCTCGTAAAAACGTTTAGATCAACTGGATGTAAAGGAGTAAAAGACTTATTCGAGATGCTCTGAATAGAGTATTGTAGGTTGTTTGCTGTGTCATTTAGATTGGAATCGATATGGGTAGAAGTCGCTGGGCTTTTACTGATTTTACTAGCACTGAAAAAAAAAATCGGTCGATTAAAATGTAAATAAATATCAAATTAGTATGGCCCATAAAGCTATAATATTTGTATTATTCTTTTGTTACACCACATGTTTTATTGCCATATCCCGAACAAAACTTGGAGCTTTACTACTATATTGTATCCCGTCCTTTTTATAAATACTAACTACCCATCGTATTTATACTGTATTACTCCCAAATGTTAAAATTGTATGGAATTTGAAGAAGAATATAATATTTGAAGTCGGTACCAGATATAGCTGAATCTTCAGTCTGCCAGAATATTTGAAACTTGGAACTGGCACCGACTTCAAAATTATGAAGATTGAGTACAGAAATAGTTGAGTTTTAGCCGAATTCGGAAAAGGGCACTATTAGATAGAAAACATTATTTATTACTTTTTAGTTCATATTATAAGGATGTTATTACCTTGGAAGTCGGTTTTAATTTTTTATTAAAAATAATAATAATTTCACTCTTTTTAGTTACTTAGTGAATTTAAATTATTATACTAGCGTAGTATCGACGCAACTTAATATTTCTTTCGAATCTCAGAAGTATAGGCAAATGTGCGCTTGTGGTACATACTTAGAACTTGAATCATTAATTTTGAAACAACATTATAATAAGTATATTTTTAAAATAGCTATGAAAAGTAATATAAGGACATAACGTGATAATATAATATTAAGCTATTTACGCACGCGCCGCGCGGCGCCTCGCCTACGGCGTCGCTGCGTCGCCGACCGCCGTGTATAAACAGCCTATTGGTGTTGTTATGAACATAATAATTATTATTGTCTCCATACCTATGCCTTGTACTATTATCTATTCTGTGCCATGAGACATTGGTGACCTTAACACGACGTGGTAATTATGATGATGATGATGATGATGACGATGATGATGATAATGAATATGAATTGCATAGTAGTATATGCTTTCTGTTCTTAAAACAACGCCGAAACTCCCAAACGTGTATCTATAAGGAGTCAGGAGTTCTCTCATCATCTTCGAAACCATGGTATACCTTGACCCAATTTTTAACTTTTTGGTAGCATATTCTTAGTACACTTCACATAAAACCAAAATCACCATATGTTTCCATATAAATTTTGAGGAGTTCCCTCGATTACTCATGGATCCCATCATCAGGTCACCACTTTTTTTAAAATGGGACCCAATTGGAGTGAAACCTAATACAACAAAACAAAAATTTCGAAAATCGGTTCACAAACGGCGGAGTAATCGTTAAACATACAAAAAAAAAAAAAATATCCACAGCCGGATATATAACCTCCTCGTTTTTTGGAAGTCGGTTAAAAATGCATTGAACTAGCCGCCACGCGTGGCGGGGCGGCGGCGGCAAATTTTAGCGTGCTATAGTTTAGACATAGACCGTAGGTACTGATATATTTAGACTGTGACATTTCAAACCAATATGAAAAAGCACATTAGTTTGGAAAATTTGGAATGGTTATTTTTTTATGATGACGTAAGTAAAAATCAAAATTTAAACATAAATAACACCTACGCACTTTTTATTCACAAAAAAATCTAATTTGGCTTTCGAAAGTGAAATACCTACTAACAATTTTTGTGCCTTCTAACGAGTGGCGGCGGCGTAAACATCAAGTGTCACAAATTGACCTTTGGACCGTCCTTACAGCGCACGTAATAAGAGCGAGTTTCGAAGTGCTACTGATACAGCTGATGTGTGGGCCATCGTACACTGTATGTCAGTTATGATTTTTTGAATTGAATTAGCATAAGTACATAAAAATAATAAAAAATAAATTTAATAACAACTTACCGGTTCATATTTTCTTTTCCTATCTTCCTTCTCGCTAAAGCTGATAGTTTTTTTCTCTTTTTATTTCTTTTATCACCCATTCTGGTAAATCAGAGACCTGTCCAACACTGCTCGTTTTATTTCGCGTGTGCGTAAAACGGTGCGCCAGAGACATGCACAGGTCTGACTCTGGCAAGCGCCAAATTGGTACTAACTGGTACTAGCGGACTGTGTTACGCACGGCCGGGAGAATAAAATTAAAATTTCGGGATTATGTTGTAATTACTAATAAAATTTAAAGTTTTAATGCACTTCAATAGGTGTGATTGCTATGGTTTTTTCTTAGCAATATTATGGTATAAAAATTTTATAAACCTTAGAACAAAATTTATTTAAGAAATGAGTTTTAAGTTTTTATTTTGGTGCATTTTGGTATTTTTTTTTTATCGAATGAACTTGCACCAAACATGTAATCGATAGGTGGAATTGCTAACTCAAACTCTCTAAAATGCAATATATTTTTTACAGCAACAGTAATTGGCAAAAACATACTTTTAAATGAAATTTTACAAAGTGGTCGCAAGTGCTTTTGTCGGAAATCATCGCCTTAATTTGTAAAAGAAACCTTAAAAATTACCTTCAAAGTATGAGTTGAGGAAACAGAGAAACTTTTAGTGGTTTTGCAATAAAATAACATTACTAAAATAAGATTAAGTATAATATTGTGTAATAATAACATTTTAATATAGGTCATTAAAATCATAAGTTAATATGTAACTTTAAGGCATAGTATAGTTTGTATTCTAATATTTGTTTTAGAATTAAGCCTTAGTTTTCGCCTGAAACACAGGAAATCCTAGTTCAGGCAACACTTTAATCATTTGTATTTAGTTTTTAAGTAGCGCTAACGATTTGTAACTCGCCATTATGAATACTAAATAAATATATTATTATTATTATTATAATCCCCACATTCCCGACAAGAAATCTCACAATATAATACAGTTATAATATGTGTCGCAGTCGTCTGGTTTAATCTGCGATTCGATTGAATGACTAGCGCATTCATTGAATGCCTAAAGGACAACTCGTCAAGACGTTGACTGTAACGTACGTCTTGACTAAACGTCATATAGCGAAGTCGATAAATGGGATGATATATTTTTTTCAAGTAGCCGTTGACGGGGTAGTTATAGGTAAATCCACGCTTTCATATTATTTTATTAGTTATTACAATTAAAGCACTTTAATGTAATTAATGTAATCGATAAAATATCAACACAGTGCTATCAGCTGTGTGAGCTGTTTGACGCCATATTTGTTTTAGTGACTAGTAGCGCCGCAGTAGGAAGAAAATGAAATACGTTCACTGATTTCATGTCCGCTATCTTCAAAACGCTATGCTACAAATCGCTAACTAGTTGAACGTTGAGGGACGATCGTTCAATCGACGTTCGGCCGAGTCATTCAATTGAATGCAGTCATTCAATGAATAAGCTAGTCAATCGAATCGTAGATTGAACCAGATGAATGCGATATATGCACGACGTGACAGGAAGGGGGGGGGGGGGGGGGGGGCGATTTTAGAAATCACGTTAGAGCCCGCGCGCACTTAGTTGCACGGCGATTTATTTGTCTCTTTCGAAAAAATTGCCGCCATGTCGCAGGGGTGCGCGCACGAGAGCGACAGCAACGCAACCTTTTTCGATTTTTCTAGACAGTCATCAATATGGATTTGGTCGAGACGGCTGTGGTTGTTGTACTCGCAATAAAAAACCGAAGAAAGCGTCGCAAAATAGAATATTGGGTGCATCCATTATGGAGCGATCGCCTGACTCTTGGGAAATTCCATACTGTGTTTATGAAATTGAGAGCATACCCAGAAAAAATTTACGTTTTCTTTAGAATGAGTGTCGGCCGCCGGTCGGCGACTTTATCGTTGCCTATGCGCGCACTTGCATAGAAACCAATAGGGAAGGAGACAGTTGCGTTGCAACCAAAAAAGTTGCACAGAGTTGCGTCGCGTCGCGTCGCTACGTGCGCGCACTTTCATACTAGCTCCTAGACTTGACCAAGAGACAAAAAAAAAGACAGGCCCTGCGCGCACGAGCAACTAAGTTGCTCGTGCGCGCAGGGCACGTTTAACACGTTTAACACGGTCAAATTAACTAGACGCACGGTATAATGACGTCATTACGGAGCTCGCATGTTATTGTATTCCAGCGGTGCGTAAGTTAAAGTGACCGTGTTGTAGGTAGAAGTCCACTCCTTAAATATAATAATATACATAATTATAGTTTTACTTTATTTTACCTATATTTTAACTAACAAATACAACATTTCAACCAAGTTGTGGTTGAGGGACAGTCGAAACTCGCTTCCTGGCGATCTTACGTCTGGACACTCGCATTTGTTGCAGTTTATTGTAAACTTCACCCCAAATTTCGCTCTGATCTTCAATGGGAATTGTTTTTCTAAAAAAAAAGAGAATAGAAAGTTAAATAACTGAAAATAAAAACGCATTGTATAACAGTATAATAAGTATCAAGAAACACTAATCAGAATGCAAAATATTGAATGGATCAGATCACTGAAAGTTTAAACAATCTTTTCTGAAACAGGTATCTATTTTACCCCCAATTTTCCAGCACTGAGCAGGCTGATGTTGAACTATTGCTAAGAAAAGAACACTCTTGTTGTCAGTTTTTGAACAAAAAAAGCTAGATCAAAGTTGGTCTACCTTTTTTTTTTTTTTTCCAAAGGGTCTAAGCTACTGGTCTGGTTAAGACCATGGTAGTTTAATCGTGGTTATAACTAGTCTGTTGCTAGTTGGTTTGGAGATAAGCAATAAGGGGGCCTGGCCCTAAAGTCCAAAGAAAGTGGATAATAAAATGCAGTCGAAGGCATGTCGCACCAAGTTTAACATTAATTCATAAATCATAAAATATTATGCCTCCGACTGCATTTTATTATCCACTTTCTTCTTCTACATTTTTCTATGTAACCTTCTATTTATCCTGGCATGAAACTCGTAAGCAAGAGTCGTATCAATTAAAACATGGATTCGATGCCTCCGGCAGAATTAGGTCTTGTTTTGTTCTTTTTAGTTAACATTTTTGCAGTCGGGTTTTTTGATTTTTAATTAATTTATTTTATTTGCGACTTTTTAGTTGTAGTCATCTAACCATTTCGACAATCAATCTAATAGAAAATTGAAAAACTACCGTGCTGATATAACCATATATCGTAGGTACACTCAGAAAAGTGTACCTACAATACGTTATAATAGGTACATAGGTTTGGTACTGTTTCAATGTATGTTTCTAGTTTTAAGTACCAAATCATTGTTTTTTTTATATGTATACTTTGTCATTGAATTTTCATCTTGTTACAGTAATGTCAGTTAATTTTTTGACCGACTTCCAAAACAGAGGAGGTAATACGTTCGGCTGTATGTTTTTTTTTTAATGTATGTTCACCGACCACTCAGCCGTTTGTCGTCCGATTTTCAAAATTATTTTTGAGTTGTATTGGGTTCAACTCGAATTTGGTACCATGTTCACAAAAGTGGTGATCTGATGATGGGATCCTTGAGGAATCGAGGGGACTCCTTGGAATTTGTATGGAAACATATAGTGATTTTGATTTTTTCTGAAGCATTCGAGGTAAATGCTACCAAAAAGTAAGATTTCGTACCAGGTCATACCCTGGATCCGAAGGTACCGAACAGAACTTTTGAATGCTTATAGGTACAGGTTCGGGGATTTCGGCGTTGTTTAAACAACTGAAAGCATAAGCTGACACATAAATTTGATTAGTCATCATCATCACAACCATAATTATACCATGGCTCATCACACTATGACCCAATTATTGGTACTTTTCGTGATATTTTCCATCAGAGCAGGTGTTTTTGATGATGACTTCGCTGTTTGAAGACAGATTTTCAAAATTATTTTTGTGTTGTATAGGGTTCAACTCTAATTTGGTACCATGTTCACAAAAGTGGTGATCTGATGATGGGATCCTTGAGGAATCGAGGGGACTCCTTGAAATTTGTATGGAAACATATAGTGATTTTAATTATTTCTGAAGCATTCGAGGTCAATGCTACCAATAAAGTAAGATTTTGCACCAGGTTATACCCTGGATCCAAAGGTACCGAACAGAACTTTTGAATGCTTATAGGTACAGGTTCGGGGATTTCGGCGTTGCTTAAACAACTAAAAGCATAAGCTAACACATCAATTTGATTGGTCATCATCATCACAACCATAATCATACCATTGGTCATCACACTATGACCCAATTATTGGTACTTTTCGTGATATTTTGCATCGAAGCAGATGTTTTTGATGATGATTTCACTGTTTGAGGACAGATTTTCAAATTTCTCGTGTTGTTGTATAGGATATAATCTTAATTTTGTATACTTAACAATTACGAAAGCGGTGAGCTGATGATGGGATCTATGAGTAATCGAGGGAAATCCTTGATATTTATCAAAACACTCATAGTGGTAAAAATGTTGTTTCTAGTAAATTAAAGATAATATTATGTTACGAATAAGAGAAATTTCATACAAAGGTGTCTCTTGGTCCAAAAGCACTGAACAGAACTCCTGAACCTTTAAAGATAAAAGTTTGGAAATTGCAGCATCGCTTAGATAACTGCAAGCATTTACCACAATTTCACTTACAGTAACATAATGTGAATAGTTAACATTCGTGATCCCCAAAACCCGGGTTTTCCCGGGTTTTCGGGTTTCGGGAAAACCCGGTCTCGGTAGGGCATCGATAGCTCTATGAAACCGAAACTAGCCGAATGTCTCTTTCCAAAGGTCGATGTGCAATATTTATTGCCAGGTATTGTACATTACCTTTATGGTCTAAACACACTATGCCGAAGTTCCGCGGCGGAAATTCCGCATGATTACATCAGCAATGTCAAACACAATAACGCGACGGAATTTCGGCATGGTGTGTCATCGGCAATTTAAAATACATTGCAGGCGGAAACAAGCCGAACTTCCGCCGCGGAAATTCGTCATAGTGTGTTTAGACACTATCAGAAAGTGGTGAAACAGGACTTTTTACATTATAACTTACCTGTACTCTTTCATCAAGTCATATTTCTCCCAGGGTGTTTTCCTTAGTTCCCTCCTAACTCTATCCTTCTCCTTCAAGTGTTCCTCAATATTTGAAACTCCCTTCAATTCCTGTCTCTCCCATCTTTCCAGCCATGGTCTAGGTTTCAATTTTACCTGGAAATTATGATAGTCTTTTTAGAATGTATTCAACAAAAGTACACACTGTGTAATATGCTAAGTAGGGTGTGTCATTTTTTCCCCGGCTGTACATTTCTGCTAAACAACTCATTTCCCCGACTGTACATTTCGTTCGAGTTTGAGTTCGACACAAAACTCTACTCTCCAACCGTCTTACGCTTTTTCTATGGTTTTTCGATCAACACGAAAATCTGACGCGAGTTTCACAGTTTTTACCCATCCCACAAAAGTGCTCATCGCCACTAAAGAAGTTTCCACTTCAAAAAATCGCCCATACAACGTAACACACGCTAATGCTAAGGCTAATGTTTTTATTCTTTAATAATAATAATAATAATAACGTTTATTCGACAATAAGACACCACATTACACTACAATAATAAATAACATGTTACAACACAATATCTAAAGAAAATTAAAACATCACATACGCAAAAGACACAAAATTCTAAAACAAAAGAAATCAAAAGGGAGGAATTATTATTCATGAGACAGTATGCACAACATAAGGACGTAAACTATGGGGACATTCCCGACATCCCCATAGTGCAAGGGTCAGCTGTACGAGTAGTGTATTGTTATGTCCATTGTAGAAAAGGATACCACTCAGGCTTATTACCGTGGTGTTCACCACAGTGCCTGGTGTTATGTGGTATTCATGAACTATACTGTCTTTTAAGGCGACGCCTTGATAATTTGGCTGTAGCGATGCCGATTTTTCTCAGCAATGACTAAAGCTAAGAAACTAAAGTTCATTGTCAGTATTTATCGTGTCTTTGTCTTTGAATTGCCCATAGCATAACACGATTGAACAACTTTTATAACACAGAATTATCAATTGAAAAGACCTCTGTAAAAAAAGGGATTCCTATTTTTCCAACAGAGGAGAGTGATTTAAGGTTCCAAAATTTGTACATAAATTGGTTGAAGCATACACTTTAATATATGCATAGCTTATATGAAATGTATTTATGGTTTTTAAATTACGCGACAAAAACCATTTTGTCGCTTACGCCCTTTCCATTTTTTGCTGTTCCATTGCTTGTTTTCTATGAGAGATGAGAGATGTCCGGCCCGGCCTCTCATAGAAAACAAGCAATCTAAAACAGTCTAAAACATATCCAACACGGTTTCTTACTTTAACGCGGCGTCACCTTAATACCAAAATTTGTTTCTGCTTAAGAGCGGGCTGCCAAATTTTGCTGTGTTTTCTAATAAGTAAATTACGATCCCCGAAGACGATTGACTTAAATGAAATTAAGATTTATTTAATCATTGTTTATTTATCTGATATTTGCCTAACGAAAAACATGATTCACTTATTTTGACTCGATAGTTGTATTTTTCGAAATTATGAATCTTTCTGGGTTTTTCAACAAATATGTGGTATAATTATTGAGTTACTATCATTAAATAACTGGCACTACTACAATCACACACTTTATAAAATAATGACTGAAGGAAATGTTAGTAATATTGTATTTAAGTTTTAAGTAATCATCAAAAGCAGTTTTGGGACTTACGATCTTTACTTTCGTGCTACAATGCGGGAGCCATTGTTACGCAATATAGTTCACTATTAGGTGCAGCATAAGCACATTGCTCAGGAGCACGATTCATGGAATTATATTTATATCATATCACGATTGGAGGATAGCGGGGTGTGTAGGCGGGGCTAGTGTGCTTTGAAATTTTTGGCAGCATGCTCTTAAGCTTGCCTATTTTGACTTTAGGACAACAAAAGCAAAATTCTTATACCTGGACGGGATTGACTGGAACCGGTGTCCCTTCAGGAAGCAACTCCGGGTCCATATCGAGGGGAAATGTGCAGTACTCCGGCAGTGCATCTCTCAAGTAAAACAATTTGTCGTCAAGGCGTTTCTCCAACTTCAACACTTGGATTGACTGGATGGTTGGATCATACAACTCATACCTTACCTGAAGAATATTTTATTTTCATTATCAGTACAAAGATTTATAAGACAATACAACCAAACACACATAAAACCAAAAACAAAAACATTAAACCCAAAAACATTATCCATGTTGCAAAATAGAGCATATTTTCTGGGCACATGGATTTAGCCAATTCCTACCTATTTTCCCAAATTCTACAGCAGAAAATGTACATGTCGGAAAGCACCCTTACTGAACTAATCATGAACATTTCATTGACATGTCATCCTCTGCTGTTGGAAAATTATTGTTATATCATCTTACCTCAACACCCTGGTGGTCAATGACATTTCTCAATGTAAATTCAGCTCGGAGACCACAGCCTTTACGCTCAATACAAATCCCCACAAATCTGTTTGTCTTGCTCTGAGCATGCGGATCTGATATAGTCACTGCTAGAATTGAACCTGTGAAAATTGTTTTTTTTTTTTTTAATCTTTTTTTATTTTAAAGGGATTTTTGTGCAAAAAGAGATGTTTTTGAATTTGTCAAAAGTATCCAATAAAATCCAAAGCTTATAAATAAAAATCTGGAGTTTTTTTCATCATTCTATTTGCAGAAGTTTGTAACTATTATTTGTCCTTACCGACATAAAACTCTGGAATATCTAGTTGGCTTCTTCTTTTGAGCATGTCAGCTCGTTCCATTTTTTCTCGGAGTGTATTCCTCCATTTTGGATTTGGATCAGGCAAAAATTCAGGATAGATGTGCCTGTATTCAAGCATAGGATTTTGGAACCCGTACTTGCGTCTCATAGGTCTTTTCACCTCTTCAACTTTTTCTGGTTCTTCAAGCTTTTCAGGCATAGTACTCAATACTCGAAAGTCTATGGAAGAAAAGGTTTTAAAATGTAAAAAATAACTATTACTATATTGTATAACAAATATTATTTTGTTACTGTGATGCGTATAATTGTTAATATTCATTATTCAACAAAAAACAAATAGGTGAAGAGCACACGAAACATTAACCTCTTCGCACAAGCCATTTTGCAACTCCTAAGGCATCCAGGGACCCTTTACGTATTGCAAGAGACATAGCTCTATAATATTTATTAGATATTTATTTCGAAGTTACGTTTGGACAAGCCGTTTTCTATTTTTAACAAAATATTATAACAAGAATAAAAACCCGAAAAACGGTAGTTTTTTATTTGTCACTGTCAAGTGTCAAATAACCATCACAGATTACTAATTGATAACTATTTTTTTACTATTAATTTATGGTGCTACGGTCTAAGATGAAGGATTAATGGATCGGTCAAGCAAATAATAATACCGGGAGCGATAATGACCCAGCTATACATAAACTCTTAAGAGTAATAGAGGCAGTAACATTTTTTTTGTCCTTGTCAGAGTTTCAATTATTGTTGTTGGTCAAGAATCGTACTTTTGACCAACAAAAGATTTGCTCAGATTGTACTTTGCGATATTCGTTGATTCTGTGTTTTTTTTAGCGAAAAACAATATTGACGGTGATAAAGTGTGTGTTAAATTTATTGCTGTAAAAGCCGTAGTGAGCGGAAATATGAAAACATAACATTTCATTCGTAAGTACGATATTTTGCATTTAACATCTCTCAGTTTGCAGTAATATTGACTGTATGATTATCTAAGAATATTATTACATGAGGAATTTTGTTTTAATTACATTATTACAGCGTAAAATAGTATTTAAAAAACATTGTTATTGTAGTAATATACAACCAAATTCTATAGGTCGTTATTTCAACAGCAAACCAAAGCTTATTATTACTCTTTGATTTTGTCGCGTTAAACCATAAAGTTAATATACCTGTCGGAATAGAGAAACAATCCCGAGCTGTCAAGCGTAACCAAAATTTGATTTACATCTGTGTATACAATTATGTTTACGTGTGCGTGTCAGTGATGTACATACAAACATCTTGTAATTCGACAAAATATCGATCATGGAATAATAATAATTGTAATATTACTTCAGTCGGAATTTCCAGGAATTGCTATTGTATTCTATTGTTGTCGCGATCACCGGTGCTTGCGCGGGGCCTGAAGGAATATTGTAAAAATAATAAAGTGGGATAAAATAAAACTGCATAGATATTATAGGTATACCTAATAAAATTATAATTTTGAAGTAAAATATGACTTTTCTTCAAAATTCTTGCTGAATAATTAGGTACGCATGAATTTTTCTTCGCAGTCCAGTTTGGACGGTTAATTATTTTAAGCCATGAATTTCTGGTATCCAGGTCAGCAGGAAATCTGAAAAATTGGCCAAGTGTGAGTCGGACTCGCGCATGAAAGGTGACCGATTTCAACCGGGCATTTTCTAAAACCCGACATGATACGACAGGTTACGGTGCGTCCACATTTGTATCATTTGCGCGATCAGATCTCCGATCAGATCACCGTCGCGATCAATCCGCCGTATCAAATGTGCGTGTCATAGTGTGGACGCCTATTAGATCATTCTGCCGATCATGCATGTATTTGATACGACACGTATTAGAATAGCGATCGGGGCGTATCATTTTGACACGCTTCGATGATACGCGACGGAGATCTGATCGCGCAAATGATACAAATGTGGATGCACCCTTACGTCACGTCACATCAGTACACGATACGACACGACTTCACTAGACCGTATTAATTTTCAATTCACTCTCAATGAGCCCTTTTATTTGATGCCCGTCTTGCGGAAGTGCTTTTAACTATTTCCCTATCTTGGATGAGCATTACAATATCTGTGGAAATTTCAGAAGTCTATTACTATAGCGGTTCTTGTTATACAGCCTGGAGAAAGACAGACGGACGGACGGATGGACAGACGGACGGGAAACGAAGTCTTAGTAGTAGAGCGGGACCCCACTACTAGGACTTTTTACCCTTTGGGTGCGGAACCTTAAAAACAATAAATTATGTATGTGTTAACGTGCAGCTGAGAACTAGTACAGCATGGTGATTGGTGACCCAAATAAAACGCCGCAAGTCTTCCAATCTTATATTCACAGCCTCCAAGGTAAAAGTGCAAGGTCAAGAAAAATATGGCGTCTTACATCTTACGTCTACTCTGATATTCACACGCCAGTTATAGCGACCCCTAGTGGTATATATGTATAAACGAACAAATATCGTTATAATAATAACGGTAAATATAACGTTATTTTCTGGTATCAGGCATGCGATCGTGCACGGTGTACTAAATCTCACTCGCAGCCCACTTTTTTTGCGAGATTTGTGTGAAAATACAAAGAAAAAATACACCTTACGATTACGTTTAGAAAATTTTCCCGCCTATCATGACTTTCTTGACGGACTTTAACGTTATCGAAGAACATATAATTACCGTTATAAATCCTATATAACGTTATAACATTAACCGTTATTAATATAAATTTTTAACGTTATTTTTAATATCGGGTAAATTTTCATAACGTTATCTATGCCCTTGAAGCAGTAAAGTTATGAAAAAATAACGTTTTTTGAAGCCCTGCCGTGGAACACATAATTCAAGAATTTCTGCATGGTTTTTCAAAAAAGCAAGGAATATACTTCATACCCAAGGAAAATACTTGGTGTAACTAAACTTAAAAGTTATAAAAATCACCAGTGCGATTTCGTGGAATAAGTTGGCGAGTGGCGTGTTGCGACTTGCGAGCTACGGGCTGCGGCCTGCGGCACAAAAACTAAAAAGGAAAAAGCAATAAAACAGGGCTTCATAACGTTATCGAATAACAGAAAAAATATCGTTACGTACCGTTATTTTCATAATGGTAGCCAGATAACGTTATTTTTTTAACGATATCTAGTAAAATAACGTTATTTTTTCGTTATGGCTTAACAAAAAAATAACGTTATAATAATAACGGTAAATATAACGTTATTTTCTGGTATCAGGTATGCGATCGTGCACGGTGCACCAAATCTCACTCATATTTAAAATGTAATAAGCGTTCTCTGTGAAAATACAAAGAAAAAAATACACCTTAAAAGCGTGATTACGTTTAGAAAATTTTCCCGCCAGTCATGACTTTCTTGAGTGACTATAACGTTATCAAAGAATATATATTTATCGTTATAAATCCTATATAACGTTATAACATTTACCGTTATTAAATACATTTGTAACGTTATTTCTAGTATCGGTTAAATTTTCATAACGTTATCTATGCCCTTGAAGCAATAACGTTATGAAAAAATAACGTTATTTGAAGCAGGGCTTCATAACGTTATCGAATAACAGAAAAAATATCGTAACGTACCGTTACTTTCATAATGGTAGCCAGATAACGTTATTTTTATAACGATATCTAGTAAAATAACGTTATATTTACCGTTATTATTATAACGATATTGTTTCGTTATGGCATAACAAAAAAATAACGTTATAATAATAACGGTAAATATAACGTTATTTTCTGGCATCAGGTATGCGATCGTGCACGGTGCACCAAATCTCACTCATATTTAAAATGTAATAAGCGTTCTCTGTGAAAATACAAAGAAAAAATACACCTTAAAAGCGTGATTATGTTTAGAAAATTTTCCCGCCTGTCATGACTTTCTTGACGGACTATAACGTTATCAAAGAACATATATTTACCGTTATAAATCCTATATAACGTTATAACATTTACCGTTATTAAATACATTTATAACGTTATTTCTAGAATCGGTTTAATTTTCATAACGTTATCTATGCCCTTGAAGCAATAACGTTATGAAAAAATAACGTTATTTGAAGCCCTGCAATAAAAGCATACATTTTGAAGTTGTGTCTTATCGAATTTTGCATTAAAAAAATAGGTTGTCAACAATGACATCTATGACTCCTGTCAGCTTTCAACGTGGTGTCAACTGTCATTATTTGTGACTTGTGGGCGCTTTGCTCGTGTGTTTTCTTGCTATTGATCGACCTGATTTAATTAAACTTGTCCTCTTTAATATTAACATTTAAACGTAAAATGTCTTCGATTATCCAAAAATGTAACGACGATAACATTCCACTCGCTGACGACGACCCCCAAGTCATTATAAACGACGAAGTCGACAACAATCGTTTTGACCATGGACGTTCAATGGATTCTTTGCCAAGCTCCTACACAGGAGGCTCCTCTAGTCCTGGGTTGAACGGCCCTGCCAGTTTTGACCCTGATTCTGGCATTGATGAGCAGGAAGAGAAAGCTCGCTTGATATCCCAAGTACTTGAACTACAGAACACGCTAGATGGTAATTGTGATAAAAGTTCTTTGTTTATCATTTCCAAAAGATCCTTATTGGTCGCAGTGACGTCAGGGCTACAGCGACCTGCCTTCTTTAAAAATAAAAGCATTTCCGTTGTTCGATATTTTTAATGTTAATATTTAAATTTTATTTGCAGACCTTTCCCAAAGAGTTGACTCTGTGAAGGAAGAGAACTTGAAGTTGCGCTCAGAAAACCAAGTACTAGGACAATACATAGAAAACCTAATGTCAGCCTCTTCAGTATTCCAATCCACTTCACCTAATGGAATTAAAAAGTGAAAATAATATAGGGAATATTTTGACTGCTTTTAACAAGTCCTTTTGCACAACGTTTCTGTATTATGCTGATTAAAAAGTTATTGGATCTTGGAAATTTAATGAATTATGAAATGAACAAAAAAAACTTTACAGAAGCAAAAGAGAGATAAAGGGAAAAGAGCATGTAATGCATTTTGTCCAATTTGTATTTTTACAGCAAAATACCACCCTTAGGCATAAGTCTGTAACATAATAATTTATAGCTTGAGACACCTTGATCCTTCGATCATGGATTCTTGGAAATCTATTATTATTCTATTGTGTCTCGCTCACTGGTTAGCTTATGGGGCTTGATGGGTTAAATCTCTTTTAATAATATCTAGGTAATAGTAAAAATTCAAATGCACTTCCTTTTATTGTGAAGATTGTTTTAAACTTAACTTTCATTATCAAATGCTTAGATAGAACTTTCTGAAGTTCTTATAAGCAATAATAATTTTATTTCTCACTAGTTGCTAGCTAGTGCTGTCATGTGATGTACTATGTAAAACATTGAAACAAATTATTATATTTTTAACCGACTTCCAAAAAACGAGGAGGTTATATGTTCGGCTGTGGATTTTTTCATTTTTTTTATTTTTTTTTTATTTTTGTATGTTCAACGATTACTCCGCCGTTTGTGAACCGATTTTCGAAATTTTTGTTTTGTTGTATTAGGTTTCACTCCAATTTGGTACCATGTTCACAAAAGTGGTGACCTGATGATGGGATCCATGAGTAATCGAGGGAACTCCTCGAAATTTATATGGAAACATATGGTGATTTTGGTTTTATGTGAAGTGTACTAAGAATATGCTACCAAAAAGTCAAATATTGGGTCAAAGTATACCACGGTTTCGAAGATGCTGAGAGAACTCCTGACTCCTTATAGATACACGTTCGGGAGTTTCGGCGTTGTTTTAAGAACAGAAAGCATATGCTACTATGCAATTCATATTCATCATCATAATCATCATCATCGTCATCATCATCATTAAGGTCACCAATATCTCATGGCACAGAATTAATAATAGTACAAGGCATAGGTATGGATATACTAATAATAATAATTATGTACTGTATAACAACACCTGTTTGTTTAATACATGGCGGTCGACGCCGCAGAGGCGACGGCGTCGCCGCACCGCCGCGCCGCGTGGCGCGTGGCGGCAGACAACAGATCGAATACTTTACTAATTACTTTATAAAATTTAAATAGACAAATAGAATTAAAATAAAGTTATTTTAAAAAGAGCATTTACACAAAACAAAGTCATTAAGTGTCTTTTTAATCAGTTATACTTATTAATCGATAGATGGCGCACTAAGTATCGATTTGAATTCTTGATTAAGCGCTTATTCCACTTATCCTAGCTAGGAAGTCCTAGCTAGGGTCCTAAAAAATTTAGTCAAGTGGAATAACATTTAGAAGCTAGGATCCTAGCTAGGATCCTAAATCGGAAAAAATTTAGTCAAGTGGAATGACATTTAGAAAGCTAGGATCCTAGCTAGGACTTCCTAGCTAGGATAAGTGGAATAAGCGCTTTACAAGAACAGAGCTGTCAATAATTATGATAATATTAAATATTATGAGTAGCTACGCTACATCCTATGCAAGTTTATACAATTTTTTATCTGATAGATCCTTCGATCGTGGAAAAACGAGACACAATAGCCTTTCTATTGTTATCTCAATCGCCGGTGACCGCTTGGGGCTTGAAGCATTAAAATTGTTAAATTACTTAGCACAATATGTTCACTTCACTGATAATATATGATTTTGTGAGTGTGAGTTGTGACTCTTGACAAATTGTAATAAGATACGTAAAATATACGCGAAGGTTTACCTACTAGTGTAACTAAAAAGAGTGAAATTATTATTATTTTTAACAAAAAATTAAAACCGACTTCCAAGGTAAAAACAATAATAACATTAATATGAACTAAAAAGTATTAAATAATTTTTACTATCTAATGGTGCCTTTTTCCGAATTCGGCTAAAACTAAACTATTTCTGTATTCAATCTTCATAATTTTGAAGTCGGTGCCAGTTCCAAAAGTTTCAAATATTCTGTCAGAGGACTGAAGATTCAGCTATCTGGTACCGACTTCAAAATAATGAAGATTGAATACAGAAATAGTTGAGTTTTAGCCGAATTCGGAAAAAGGCACCATTAGATAGTAAAAATTATTTAATACTTTTTAGTTCATATTAATGTTATTATTGTTTTTACCTTGGAAGTCGGTTTTAATTTTTTGTTAAAAATAATAATAATTTTAATTTATATTGAGTTAATGTACCTGCTTTTGATTTTTATAAAAAATTATAAATGTAAACTGAGTATAACTAATAATATTATTTATCATGCAAATAAAAGTAATTATAAAAGAGTCTTATGTTTTATTATTAAGTGGGCGACTAACCCAAAATTGACGAGTTTATCATTCATTTTTATATTTGAAAATAAGCCCCCAATTGTTTCATTTTCTAAAATTAAATACTACATTATATTTCCAAGAGTTCAATCTGAGCAAAAACACGATATCTTAAAATTTTCTCGATAGAAAAAAATCACAAAGATGCATCTGATTTTCACCAATTTTTCATTTATTGCCATAACCATGCATTGAACTAAGTTAATATTTTAACACATTGTATAACATTCTATCATTGAGAGATCGACCTAGCGGATTTTTTATGTAATGTTGTATATTTATCGCGTTATTGAGAAAAAAATAATTTGGCGATGAATCCGCGTCGTCCTTTTTCACCTGGCATATGAAAGACTGTGAGTGTGAAGAGAGAAGGACGATGTTTGATTTTTTGCATTAGTCGCCCTCTTAAATAAACCATGCTCATTAGATCTGAGATCACCTGATGGTATTGATTACTGATTACTGATTGTTGACCAACTCTTGGGCTAAACCTATGGAAAAAAGTATTATATTATGCTCTGTGAAACAATTCTAGCGGCTAGCGCCAGTAATATTTTACACCAGTTTTCGTGACAATATCCCTAGTGCCCTAGATTCGTTCATAAAAAAAATAATTAATACTATTAATTATTATAGTCTCCCAGGTAGGTAATGTTTTGCTATGCGAATTAGAGCGCTTACAGACGAACGACGTGGCGACGGCGTGTCGACTGTCGCCGATACATGTATCGGCGGCACGCGTCGGCGGCAGACGACGGCACGTGTCGGCGGCAGTTGACGGCAGTCGACGGCAGCCGTCGATAGTTTATCACGCTTGCAGTTGTGACGTAGCGCGTAAAGGTAAGCGTTCACAGGTCGGTATAGTACGCAGCGGACGTCTCGCATCAAATGGATAATTTTTTTACAGTATGTCCACTGTATCGGCAGCATACGGATTACCGACTAACCAGTATGTTCATCTTTAAATTAGTCCAAACAAAGTTCCAAAGTCAAAATTTCTGCTTTCGACTCTGACATCCACATCCCCCTTTGAGCATTCATTTACTAGGCTAATCGGTAATCCGTACGCTGCTGATTCGGCTGACGTAGGTACTGTAAAAAAATATCCGTTTGATACGAGACGTCCGTTGCGTACGATACCGACCTGTGAACACTTACCTTTAGGCGGTACGTCACAACTGGGGGCCTACCACCACCTCTACGCGACACCGTTTGACAGTTAAGAATGTATTACTTTAACGTCAAGCTAGCGATCTTAAAAAAGTTGATATTTCACAGCGGATTTAACATTTAATTGTTTTGCATTTTTTACTGTTTTTTAGTAAAATTATATTTCAAAACTAAGTACGGTAGTCGGTAATGTTATTGTACTCTTACAACAAAGTGTTCTGGAAACATGATAGTTTTAGGAAAGATCGTGGTAGGCCGTAGGCCCCCCTGCAAGCGTCATAAACTGTCAAAGGCTGCCGTCGAGGTCGACTGCCGCCGACACGTACCGCCGACTGCCGCCGACACGTGCCGTTCGTCTGTAAGAAGCCTTAGAATCTGATGAGTCAGCCAAAATTAAATATTATTGCGCGAGTTCAAAATATTATATTGCATAAAAAAAGAGATTTGCGTCATGGACAATTTTTGATTTCTTTGATGTTCTCACTTCTCAGTACGTTGACTGTCGGGGAACTTGGGGAAGACTTGTAAAGGCCCGTCCGCACGTTTGCCACACTTCAACAAATCGTCACAAACGGTGGATAGGGAGTTTGGCTTGGTTTGTTTAGGTTTGCAAAGACTTGTAGCCGATCCGACCCAGTGTCGGTTTTTGAACGCAAATCAAAGAGAATTTGCCGCAAGCGTTTGCCACCCGTCCACACGTTTGTGCGCGTTCATTCTTGTCGATGCTCTGTAAGCGAACAGACGTGCTATACGTACGTAGCATATACGTGTCTGTACTCTGTGTGTGCTTTCGAAAAATGAATGACTGGTGGTCAAATGAAAACGTATTAAATTATATTATATTAATTATATAGTTTTCTTATATTTATAACTAGCTGTTGCCCGCGACTTCGCCCGCGTCAAAGTAAAATATATCCTCCTTTTTGGAAGTCGGTTGAAAATAGCCTAAGTTACTCCTTACTATACATAAGCTATCTACCAAAAAAAGTCCCGTCAAAATATCTCCAGCTCTTTCAGAGATTAGCCGGAACAAACAGACAGACAGACAGCCATACAGATAAAAATTTTAAAAAATGTTGTTTTGGTGTATGTAGAGTATAAAATATATTTTTTCAATATTACAAACAGACACTCTAATTTTATTTATTTGTATAGATAAAAATAACTGCCAAATGTTTAAACTTTAAAGCAGATACAGCAACTTCGACGTCCGTCATGCTTGCCGCGTCAGAATAAACTTACTCACTCGCATTTCGCAAGCGTGTGGATGGGTTTCCAAATCAAGCGAAACGTTTGTGACGATTTGTGGCGATTTGGAGTTTGTAGCAAATGCCAAACGTGCGGACGTAGTTTAAAAAAAAACCCCATCGGCGCTTTGAACGACGAACGCAACCACGCACCAACTGCGTGAAAAATACGTGATCGTCGCATGGCAATGAAGTAAAATGTTGCCAGTTAATAAGCTTACCCATAATATGGGCACACATTTATGGTTTGAACAAGCCTACGCGACCACGCGACTGCGAAGCGGAAGCGTCAATACAAAACACACATTTGACATAATGGTTTCCTATAAGTATAGGATTTGTTATTTAACTGTTTAAATATTATCAAAATCTATTTACTTATAATTTAAACAATGATTTCGATCGCATACTACTGTACTATTCCTTACACGCGCCCTTAAAGCGTGATCAGTGATCACATTTCGAGTGCACCCAACGCCATCGAGAGACCAGAAACAATTTACAAAATACTTGCATGTGCGCCACAAATTCACATTCTAAACTCACAACCGTACCTACATTAGCAAAAAAAAACAGCCAAGAGTGATTATCTAAATACCGAGGAAATCACGTTTATTGTAGCTGGGAGTTTCCCCCTTTAATAATGATTATTTTGTTATTAGTATTTTTATTATGGTGGTATTACAGAAAAATACAACATTTTCTAAAAATTTCAGCAGTCTAGCTTTAATTATGGTTCTCGAGATAACATTCACAAAGCTCGGTGAAAGAGTGAATTAATCTCAGTATAAATAGGGTTCCGTTTTTACCCTTTGTATTCGGAACCCCAGAAATGTATGTGACATGTGTTTTTATATTTTGTTATGCATAAAATATATTGGTTAACTTTGGATCTAAACGGTCACTATTGTTCGGAAATAAAACAGTAATCTGGGAGTTTTCATTATGTTCGTATGACAACCCTAATTAAATGTCATTTATGAAGAAAATCGACGTATGAAACAGTGTTTCCACAATGAGGGGAACTCCCCCTTTTGAGGGGAAATTAGAGTCCAGAGGGGAAGAAAAAGGGGAAAGACTATAAAAGGGGAAATTGCAGGAAGTCGTAAACCTAGAGAAACTAAAATGGACGAAAGTCTGTAATAAATATTTAGTATTCGAAACTGGGATTAGTGTAAATAATATAATATTATTTTAGTATGGTATAACCAAAGGCGTAAGTGGGCAGGCTATGAATGAAAAACGATAAAGTCTCCTATAGTTTTTTACTAGTGCCAAAACTTAAAACTATAGCAAAATAATAATTTTTGAGGGGAAAAAAAGGGGAAATCTGAATTGAGGCATGGGGAAACGAAATCATTATAGTGGAAACACTGGTATGAAATCACCAATCGCAGTTTTTTTGCCAGCTTTGTGACTTGTGTATGTTTGCCAATTGCCAGTCACATGCCAGTCACAGACCACAGTAGTGTTGATTGGTGTTGATTTCCAATTTCAACCACAGACTACTTAGAAGAACTAACGTTTCTGTAACTTTAACGTGTAACTTTAACTGATTTCAACTTGCATTTTTTTTTGAGTCCGTGCATTTCGGCGTGTTTTGTGTCAAATTATTGTTGAGCAGTATTGTGAAATTGTGATTTTTGTGATAAATTTTAGTGTAATTATCGTTATTACATCAGCATGCCGAAAAAACTAAAAGCAGTTGCTACGTTGCACTTTTCGCATGAAATTCGGAAGGATATAAAGTTAACGAACTTGAAATCGTTAAAATTGGACGATGCTTGGCCTTTTATTAGGGAAGAAATCGAGGCTGAGATCGGAAGCAGTCAACTAATCTGCATTCCGCACATAACAGAGGCTGATTTGTACAAAATCACGTCGATTTTTGTACAAAACGACGTGGCTAAAGACGGAAAGATGTTCAAGCCGCTTGGAGTCCTCAATAAGAACATAAACAGAGACAAGACTAGCCCGGAGTATGTCAAGCTACTGGAACAGGACAGTTTTGATGATGCAAGCTTCAAGTTTCCACATGAGAGTGTTAAGGTACATACCTATTACATACTTACTATGCAGTATACTATAACGGTAACCTTCCACCTTCATTTGCCCTTGCCAGTTGTTATTGTTTTCAGTTTTCTTTACAATGTCAAATAGGTTAGCATGTAATTTATAGTTTCTGAGAATGCTTGTGTATTGCAAACAAACCTTTTTTGCTTACTTACTAAGAGGTTTTTAAATGCTGATTTCATTTTATGTAATCTGTCAAAAATGCTACTAATACTTGTTTTGAAACTTTATAAACTTTATAAAGACCATAAATTGTTTTTGAGAATCGGTCTATACTCTATTCAAACTAATATTATAAATGCGAAAGTATGTCTGTCTGTTACTTCTTCTCGCTCGAACTGCTGAAACGATTTTGCTGAAATTTGGCATGGAGATTCTTTGAGTCCCGAGAAAGGGCATAGGATAGTTTTTATCCCGGAAAAATGTACAGTTCCCGTGCAATTAACGCATTTTGGTGCAACGAAGTTGCGGGCGTCATCTACTATGATATAAATCTACCACAATCATTAATGAATATGTTCTGCACATTTGTAATGTTAATTTACTCTTCAACAGAATCCATATAACTAATTATTTGTCTAATGGAATGTTGTAAGTTTGTATTGAAGTCATACATAACATTTTAATATTGTTTTTATTCACAGATAACACTTCAAGATGAGAACTTGAAGAACAAAGTTAGAGTAATAATGCTCAACTTCAGCAAGAAATGTATTCCCAGCAATAAAGACTTTGTCAATAATGTTTACTTGGATCTCAGTAATCATGGTAGGTATCTGTTGATTTTAAACAGCTCCCTTACTAATAAAAAGATCTACACTGATGTTATAGTCAACATGAGAACAAAAAGCAAACAAAGCCTGCGACACATCATTTCATTAGCAAAACTTAAATGGGCTTTCTTATCAAGATACTGTTATATGTCCCTTTCCAGGATTCAGGGTATCTCTAAACCAAAAATCATGTTTGGACTACCCAGGTCCCAGGGACCCAGGTAGACTAGCAAAAGGATTCAAACCGGTATTAAACACTATTTTGTGCTTTATTCTAGATTTGAAAGGAAAGAAGTCTGTCTACATGATCACCAAAGTATTAATGGCCAAAACTATAGAATTCAGAGTGAGCAAGGGTGATTCAGCAAGAATTTTCCATTTGGGAAATCTCTCACCACTCGTTTTTGCCATTGAAGAGTTCAAGATTAGTGCAGACGGAAAACTAATTGCAAAGGTAAGTCCTTAGTTGGAAATAAAAAAGTAAGAGTTGGAATCATGCTCAAAATAATCTATACAAAAGTTTTTCTTAATTTTATTTGGGTGTCAAGTATCATAGTTCAGATTATAGAAGTTATATTCTTGGGACAGACAGACAGAAAAAAATAACTGAAAATTTACCATCCATGTGTATCTATTTCTGTTCAATGTATATTTTACCCTTTTCCGTATAAAACCAATAAAAGGATGATTCAGTTTCCGCAATCAATTCTTGTCGGGTAAAAACCATTATCACTTAACGCACTTTGATAAGAATTTCAGCTGTCTTGGCCATGTGAAGTATGTTCTTCAATTATCATGTTAGAAAGTCAAATTATTGTAGTAGATCATTTTTGTGCTCAATAAGTGAGCATAATATTATCTCCACATGATTTTTGTGGTTTTTAATATTGTTAGAATGGCAATAGCAATAATATGTTTTATTTAATGCAAGGATTCTCCAATCACCTCTGCTACTCTAAATATCCCACAAATATCCGACGTGATTTATAGACGCCTCCTATACTGCTATTTGCTAATAATTAAGGCAGGGATCAATCTCAATCCAAAACATAAATATTGTGCTTTATATCTCATATTTTTTACATTTCGTTATTATATTGGAACTAGGTAAACCGGGAGTCACGGAATAACAAATTGGGGTTTATGCCCACCTTAATATCACTTGAAATCTAGATTATAATCAGTAACTAGATCTTTTAATATTAAAAAAGAAAAAAGTAGGTACTGTTATGATTACGGTAAATTAGACCAGTGGTGTTCTTAACGGCTATATTTTCATAGCGCGCTAGATGGAATACGCTACATTTTTCAAGCGCGCTAGTTTTGACGCTACGTTATAACGAATTACAAGCACGCTAGTTTTGACGCTACGTTATAACGAATTACAAGCACGCTAGTTTTGACGCTACGTTATAACGAATTTCAAGCGCGCTAGTTTTGAAGCTACGTTATAATTTATAACAGTTATAACGAATGAAATCTCGATTCTTTCAAGCGCGCTAGTTTTGACGCTACACTATAATGAATGATACGTTATAACGATCGATTGGACACGTTGTAAAGTTACCGACGTTATTGAATTCTTTCGTTAGTAATTATAACGCAGTGGGTGAGTTAATATAATATAACGTGTTTATTAAAGATAATTACTTAGAATAATATAAACGTTTGAAGGAATTATTGTTTATTTGGTTAATTTTATTATGTTTGAAATATTTAAATTTTTTATTTTTTGGTAATATACATCTTAAAATATTTTTACATCTTTTTTTACAACAGTTTTTTTACATTTTATCTACATTTAAAAATATAATAACGTATCCAGATTTAGAAAAAATACGTTCACATGGAACGGAAGTTACCAATTAATAATTATTACAGTACAGTGCTCTTCGGAGCAGTGGGTCAGTTACTGATGATTATAAAACATTATAATTTACCTATACACGCAACGCAACACTGAAAAATTTACGACAGCCGAATTCACCCGATTTGGGCCCGAGCGACACGACAACGAACCAACGACTCGCGCGCGATGGGCAGTGCGAGCGGCGCCGCGCTAGGTCAGTGACCGCGCGATACGTTATAACGTAGCGTCTTATGCATAGTTTTATAGCGCGCGCTATTCGTTGCGAAGAAATAGCGCGCTACTTTTTTCAGCTATACGTTATATTAACCACCACTAAATTAGACCATAGTCCATATTTTGTTCTCACTTCAAATAATTATTAATTGCATCTTTTTGCTAAAGACAGGTTTGCCCTTACACTCTTGCGTCAGTGTAGAATCTAGACTAGTCACATTTACTATTTACTATTTAGTACATCAATTGAGTAACAAGAAGTCTTTAGCTATTGTTTTAATTGACCTATTGCGTGGTAGACCAATATAGGGTTGCCATCACCTAAATTGCCATCGCCGGTCAGGCAAGACAAAATTCCCGGACATTTGGCCGAAATTTGGTTATTTCCCCGGACACATCCTCTTAAACTGTTAATATAATACGAATTACGTCTCGCCAATTTTTGCTTTTCCAACAAGAATTTGTAAAAATCTGATTAAGTCCGTGCAAGAAACCCTGTGCATGCTTACCATGTTTTTTAATCTTTTGTTTATTGCTGCATGAGTCATGACTAAAAAGTTAATTTCTGCCCTGACCCTGCCGGGCGCTCCCTGGACGCCCTTTAAACTAGGACAAATCCGGGGAAATCCGGACGGATGGCAACCCTAGACCAACACAACAAGGATCATTCAGAGTAATATTTTTTTCTGATTTCATAGAAACTTATCCTTAGGTTTATTATATCGGCCGCATAATGGTTCTATTTAATTAGAAAAATTACTGAATGATCCATAGAATGGTCTAAAGTTCTATAATGATAAAGGTGTGCAGTATGTAGATTGTAGGTATTATGTAAACATATCAGTCATAGGTCTCACGATAACTTGACACCTGACTGCTATTCATGCATCATATTTTATCACTCACTTCCCATTATACTAGGCGGGTATTACCCCCCTAAGTCAGCATGTTTTGTTAAAAGAATCACTTGACATTATGATTCATTGAAAACATGAAGTTCTTGTAAAATAGATATAATAATATTTCCTAGTAACGCACGAAAACGGGTATAGTTAATTTATGTTTATCAAGTTATTTATGGCTAACAAAATTGATTATAATAGTTTTGGCACGAACTAGAGACACACCCCTTGGCATCGGCGTACGTTTCGTAGTTTAGCGTATTAAGAATGAATTTTGACTTTATATTTGGTTTGTTACATCGATATTATTTTTTTGTTGAGCAACATTGTGTAGCTGCGCCACGTGCGTTACGGCATTGGCGTATTTTTTATTTTGACGACACGTTACTTTGCCCACGCCTTTGTAGGATTTGTAGGTCTTCAGTCCATACTTAGCTGTCTGTTTAATATGATATCTCTTTCGAATCTCGTACTACCGCCGCACTAGTAAATTATTATTATTTATTTTTTGAACAGTATGGGGCCTAGAGTTTATGTCAAACTCTTGATTAAATTAAAGTAATCATAAGTCTCTAACTGCCGCACTCAGAGACATTTAATGATGATTAAACTGTAATTTAATGAAGAGTTTGACACATAATGTACGGGTTTGTCAAAATCTTTAATTACAGTTAGGTGATTACTGATTATATTAAATTCGTCTCTGAGTGTGGCAGTTAGTGCGGACTTAAGACCAATAAGTAGCCTAGCCCAGTCTTCTAAACGATAAAACGGTATTCGCGAGGTTCCCCTATAATATTAATTGACCTGGTTTCATTAATCAGGGGTTTTACTCATCAATACCTATAATAGTTGACAGTAGGTACAGTTGACTGATGACAAAACCCCATTAAGATTTAAAGTATAGTTTTCACAGAGCCAGTACTGGCTGCCAATAAGACTGGCAGCCAGTATTGTCTTGGTATATGCTGCGTATGAACAGTTTGGCCTGGCTTGAAAAACTGTTCACACGCGGCATATAGCAAGCCAATACTGGCTGCCAGTCTTATTGGCAGCCAGTACTGGATCTGTGAAAACTATACATAAGAGTTTGAACCCGGATGATGTTGCCAAAACGAATAACAAACAACCTGTACAAAGCGACATAACTTGTAGGTTACCACCTAAAATGTAGGACTTTTACCATGAAGCTAATATAGAGAGGAGCTGGCCTAAGCAACTGTGCACTGTGATTTTCAACTAGGTCCTGACGTCATCATTGTGGGCGGGGCTTAAGTCAGTACACTTACGGCGTTTGTCAGGTGCACACGTAACGAGAATCCCAATAAATTGCTGTTTTCTGCGTTTTTAACAAGGAAAGGATGAAGTATTGTGTTTTACGATGTCAAAGTTACTCAGACGGACGTTCTGATAATATAAATAGCATCACATTTCATCCGTAAATAATTTTAAACGTAATTTAAATATAAAAGTTCTAGAACATTTTAGCTTTCAGCGTTAATTAAACTACTTGACACTAGATGGCCAAACCTTTGAAAGATAATACAGACGTTAATGCGTTTATTGCAATTTGCATTTGCAATTTTGCATAAGTTTATTGCAATTATCATACTTGAATACTTTGAATAATTATACACTAGCTGTTCCGCGCGGCTTCGCCCGCGTAATTTAGGAATTTCACGCAACCGTACATTTTTCCGCAAAAAATAGCCTTTATCCCTTCACGTGGTCTATTATTCATGTTTGCCAAATAACATAAAAATTGCTCCAGTAGTTCTTAAGATAATAAGCAATTTCATATAATTTTCCCCGTGTTTTTCCTCATTTTTTTCGATTTCTTCGCTCCTATTAGTCTTAGCGTGATAAAATGTAGCCTATAGCCTTCCTTGATAAATGGGATATGTAAAACTGAAAGAATTTTTCAAATCGGACCAGTAGTCACTGAGATTAGCGCGTTCGAATAAGCCCTTTCATATAATTTCTCCCGTTTTTTCCACATTTTCCTCCATTTCCTCGCTCCTATTAATTGTAACGTAATAAAATTTAGTCAATAGCTTTCCTCAATAAATGGGCTATCTATCACTGAAAGAATTTTTCAAATCGGATTAGTAGTTCCTGAGATTAGCACGTTCAAATAAGCCCTTTCAAATAAAATTTTCCCCGTTTTTTCTACATTTTCCTCTATTTCTTCGCTCTTATTAGTCTTAGCGTGATAAAATATAGTCTATAGCCTTCCTCGATAAATGGGCTATCTAACACATTTCTTTTTTTCACATTTTCCTCCATTTCCTCGCTCCTATTAATTGTAACGTAATAAAATTTAGTCAATAGCTTTCCTCAATAAATGGGCTATCTATCACTGAAAGAATTTTTCAAATCGGACCAGTAGTTCCTGAGATTAGCGCGTTCAAACAAACAAACAAACTCTTCCTCTTTATAATACTAGTATAGATGTTCCGAAGAACTTCGCTTGGGTAATTTAGGAATTTCACGCAACCGTACATTTTTCCGCAAAAAATAGCCTATGTCCCTTCACGTAGTCTATTCTTCATGTTTGCCAAATAACATAAAAATTGCTTCGGTAGTTTTTAAGATAATAAGCAATTTCATATAATTTCCCCCGTTTTTACCACATTTTTCTCTATTTCTTCGCTCCAATTAGCTTTAGCGTGATAAAATATAGCTTATTATAGCCTTTCTCAATAAATAGGCTATCTAACACTGAAATAATTTTTCAAATCGCACCAGTAGTTCCTGAGGTTAGCGCGTTCGAATAAGCCCTTTCATATAATTTCCCCCGTTTTTTCCACATTTTTCCCTATTTCTTCGCTTCTATTAGTCTTATCGTGATAAAATATAGCCTATAGCCTTCCTGGATAAATGGGCTATCCAACAGTAAAATAATTTTTCAAATCGGACCAGTAGTTCCTGAGATTAGCGCGTTCAAACAAACCCTTCCCAATTATAATATTAGTATAGACTTTGTCATACATTTAATAGCTAAAACTGTACTTATATAGCTTTTATTATGATAGTACTTATAAAGAGCCATCTGTCGTTATCTAGGATAACTATTTGAAACGTAACAATATATCCAGGGCCGTATTTAGAATTAAATTATTTTTAAGGGTGGGTTGCACGGTGCACCAGAGGCGTGGTTAAAGTTAAAGTTAAGATTAAAGTATAGTTCACGCTAAATTTAGCTTTAAATTTGACCGGCGAAATTGACAGATGTCTGTTGCGTTTATTTTTTTATTCAAGCTTCAGGTAACGGGATTGAGAGTATAAAAAAGAATATGATCCATAAATATCGTCAGACAAAATATTTCTTTTAACAACACAGTAAATTTTCACGAAAAAATGACGATATATTAGGTATGAGCGGTTATGGTTATAGTTAAATATGGCGTCTTTAGACCCAATTTCACCAACCTCTGTTTATTAAATACTAACGAGGCATTACTTAACGGACCTAAGAAAATTAAACAGACTGTCAAAACACTTATATCCCACATTTTTATTTAACGGACAATATTTAACGGACCTCTATAGCAGAAATTAAATTTAACACCGTGTTAGGTGATTTGACATGACATTAGGGCATGGTGGAACGCTCGATAGCTCTAACAGGCCATTAATTACTGATCTAACAAGCCATTATTTATTTAACATTGCTTGATGAAACAGGGTCTTAACCAGAGATTTGACATTTTGCACTGTAGTTAAAGTTAAGTTGGTGCAACCCACCCTAAGTATCGCAATAACAGTTTTGTTTGCTAATGTTGATGCGCGCTGACATATGGCCAGTGCAGCCAAATTTTGAAAAAAGGGTACTTATATCTATTCCTAAATAATACCTAGTACCTATACTCTATTCCCTTCCCTACCCTCCCCTACCCTATTACCTCATAAAAGGCCGGCAACGCACCTGCAGCTCTTCTGATGTTGCGACTTGCGAGTGTCCATGGGCGACGCAAGTTGCTTTCCACCAGGTGACCCATTTACTCGTTTGTCACCTTATTTTACATTAAAAATCGGTCAAAATGCTAACCCTAATTTTATTGATGTCTTTATTATAATTCATATACATTTTTTAAAGTTCTGAGTACGTCCCATAATATTCAAGACAAAATGACATCTAGTGTAAGATAGCTGAACTACGTAGTAACATCAACATCGACCTAAGCTAGTAGTTTTGCTTTTAGCCGATAGATGAAATATTGAAAAGTGGGCGGAGCTTGACACCCCCTCAGTGCCCCTCACCCCGCAAATTGTCACGCGTCGTTTCATAAGGAAACTTGATTACGACAGCTCCTCCTTTAATAGCTCCATGACTTTTACCCATGTAGCTAAGCCTAGGCTAGTTTAAAAAATTAAGGGGCCGGGCTACCCTCGAAATTCTCATACATACGTAATACTAAAATCATTTTCTCATACGAAAATATTTAACATGTTTGAGTTATTTTTCAGCTTAAAATAGTAATTACCTAGGTTCCTGTACAAAAATTAACTTCAAAATATTTAAACATTAAAATTTATACACAAAAAAATTTTTTTTAGTGTTTAAATATTCTGAAGTTAATTTTTGTACAGGAACCTAGGTAATTACTATTTTAAGCTGAAAAATAACTCAAACATGTTAAATATCATATGAGAAAATGATTTTGGTATTACGTATGTATGAGAATTTCGAGGGTAGCCTGGCCTCTTAAGAAAAATTCAGAAGTCTAGCTATTGCCTATTATAGCGGTTCTTAAATACAGCTCGAAGACATCGAAGTTTTAGTAAAGGGTAAGTTTTTACCCTTTAGGTCCGGACTACGGAACCCTAAAAAGGTCGAAGTTACAAACTTTTAACTTTAAGCAGCAAAATTAATGTGCCATCATCATGTCACTTTGCGTCTTTTTATTGCGTTGAATAAGACAGATATAAATTGGTAACATTATAACTATACGACTTGTTTACAATTACAATAACATCCAAATGAATTTAAACTGAATGTTACAAATTAGCAGATATATACGAGTAGGTATTATTACGTCATAATTTATTTTACGACCAAATTGAAACATACTTGAACTTTCGACTGAGAAATTTATATTCAGCGTTGTGGGTATTGTTTGTTGACATTTGAAACTGCGTATTCGCTATCGGAATCTATTTCTTTATCAAATTATATTATCAACTACGTTCTAGCCACACCCTCCATTGATATTGTGTTGTCTTTATTCATATAATTATTGTATTATGATTTATTACGCCCGCATCTCCTATATCTCATGATTCCGTCGTCCCAAAATTCGTTTCTCGCGTGGGAATCGTCTTCCGGAATAATTAGTATCCTGACTGCTTTCTCAGCACTCAATGTATCTCCATATCATTTTTTATGGTTTTTGCAATAATTCTTTTAAATAGTAGTTGTACTTACCCTTCACAGCAGTTTTCACAAATATACTGTTTGTTACAGGAGCCGGTCACTATAAAGTCCAAGGCACTGCAGTTCAAGAAGGTGGACTCAGCTGACACCCTGTACATCCCGGAAGAGAAATCTGAGAAGCAACACGGGGGTCTCAGTTGCCCTGCTGCTTGTTCGTTGAGGCGCTAAGTCCGAGGACCCATCCATATCACAACTACTTTATGTAACTTTATTTTTTAATCCTACTTTGTTTAGTAGCCATGTTCACAATGTTTCAGCATCATTATTAACCTTACAGGCTCTTAGCACAAGCAACATGGGGTCTCAGCTATGCCACTTGCTCGTTTAGGCGCTAAGTCCAAGGACCCATCCATATCACAACTACTTTAATTATGAAACCTTATTTTTCACAATATACACCATCATTCTTAACCTAACAGGCTCTTAGGGGTGCTGTTTAAGCATTGGTTGTAACCAATGAATTGTAATTCAGCTGAAATAAAATAAGATATTAAGGTATTTAAAATGTTACAAATCAACATTGTCGACTGTCTAAGCCCCATGTTATTTACAAATTTAATTTGTAAATCTTAGTAGAAAATAGAACAAAATATACAATGTGTCCCGACACCGGTGTCCGATCCTTTATTGTCATGATCTATGGCATATTTTATCGACAAATTGGCTTTAAAAAATTTTCTCTCTCTCACGGTTGTAAAATGGTAGCCATTTTAATTTTTCTCGGGCTTTCACACTAATCTGACCAGTACTTTTCATGTAAATATCCTATGAAGATAAAAAAAGGTCTCATTTGATAGCTGAATTTGTGGACTACGCTTACATAGGCAATATGTTATAAATTTCGTGGAATTAAACATAGAAAAACCTAAGTTGAAAAACAAAATGTGTATTTTTTATTAATGGCTTTTTGTGAAAAAATCTAGCAGATTAAACTGGTTCTTTTTTATTTTAAAAAGATAGAAAAAGTTTTCATCTTCTTAAATTATTTTACTTCAATGCTCTAAGTCAGATAGTTTAGAAGTTATAACGATTTTATTATGACGAGATGGTCAGAATAATATGAAGCCAGAGAAACATATTTTGTTTCAAAAGTTGGAGAAAAAAAATTTGAACTCATGATGTATGGCTTATATTAGTGACAAATTGGCTTTCAAATTATTATTTTCTCCAACTTTTGAAAAAAAAAATTCTCTGGCTTCATACTAATCTGACCACCTCATCATAAGAAAATCGTTATAACTTTTGAACTATCTGACTTAGAGCATTGAAGTAAAAGAATTTTAGAAGATGAAAACTTCCTCTATCTTTTAAAAAAAAAGAACCAGTTTAATCTGCTAGATTTTTCACAAAAAGCCATTAATAAAAAATACACAATTTTTTTTTCTTAAACTTGGGTTTTTCTATGTTTAATTCCATGAAATTTATAACGTATTGCCTGTGTAAACGTAGTTCACAAATTTAGCTATCAAATGAGAACTTTTTTATCTTCATAGGATATTTACAAGAGCAGTTCTGGTCAGATTAATACTTCAGTCGGAATTTCCAGGAATTGCTATTGTATTCTATTGTTGTCGCGATCACCGGTGCTCGCGCGGGGCCTGAAGGATTAGTGTGAAAGCCCGAGAAAAACTAAAATGGCTCCCACTTTACAACCTTGAGAGAGAAAAAAAATTTAAGGGCCAACTTGTCGATAAAATATGCCATAGATCATGACATTAAAGGATCGGACACCGGTGTCGGGACACATTGTATGTTAAGAGTAACATAGTAAAAAAAATGTTGGTAGTTTGTAGTTAGTATTAATAAAATTAACGAGTATTGAAAATAAAAATGTTGTGTATTGTACACAATAGAAATTATATAGATGTAGTTTATTGTAAACTACATGTCTTGCAATATGCAGAAAAGACATGTTACCTGTTTTTATAGATTTTTCTTAAAATCAGGTGCCTGCTTAGTTTCTGGGTGTTTTTTACTTAAAATTGAGTAATCCATTTTATTCAGTTACAATAAGTTTCTAAATTATTATATTTTGTGATATACTTTTAGGTTTGAAAGATCTTTATGCATAGACTTGAAAGCAATTTTAAGCTTTATCTAATTTTAGTGTGTTTTGTGTTTATATTAATTGGCAATAATAGTATTTTGTGTGTGCACTTGTTTTTAGTTTTTGGTTCTGAGGTGAGATATTATGCTTATATTATTCTAACTGTAAGATTTAGTTTTTATGGTAAATGGCCACATAGTAAACATGACATACTGATATTTTAAATCTGAAAATTGATCTTGTGTCATCTTACTATAATAATACATATAACTATGGTGATATAAAATCTGCCTAACGGTAATAAAATATTTACTATAAAGTAATTTTATGAAAATTGTACTTTTGCTTTTAAATTTGCATTTTGGTATATAAACTACTGTATTAGATTCTTTTGTATATAATTATCTTGGTTTTTACATTCCAAAATTGTTTTACATCCACATTTGCCTGTGATTTCATGTTATACCAGTATTTCTTTTTTATGCACTTTGTTACAGTGGTACAACTATTGTACTTAGTGATTATTTCATAAATAAATCGATTGTGTTTAATTTGAAACTTTTATTTTAATCCTTATTTATATACAGAAGATTCCAAAGCCATTTATAAAAATCATTTTTACTTAAAAAAGTTCCATATTAGGCACACAACTTATGCAATGAATTGTCTTTGTCCCTAATAGTAGGGGAGGAGAAGAGGGGATTTCGGGAGTAGCTCGAGCGTGTCAGATTAAGCTTGTATATGCTTCCGACATGTGTATAGTTGTCATGGTATAGAAATCAGATTTCTCACGTGGTGGGTTAATTTTTTTTTTTTTAATATTAAAATGTCGTCCGATCTGTCAGATTAAGATGTTTAGTATGCCCCAAAGAAGCTTCCATAAAAAGCACTGACGATTCAAAGTTAAGGTAAGCCTGTAGGGACATTTTAAAATATAAATAAGTAAACCTTCATATTTTCCTAACTAAAGTTCGCAGATATTTTATTTTGGATTAAACCAAGTGATTTAGTCCTTATTGTCTAAAATATATTTAAAACTGACATAAATATAAATAAGCAATTTTCTAAATACATTTTCTTTTACAAAACTTTAAAATGGCTGCAGTTTCTGAACCTACCACTAAAATTAAAAACCGCTCTTATTATTTTTTTTATCAGCTTTACCTAATGTGCAAAACCTATTAGGTCTCCATGACGATTGAGTGACTACAAAAATAGCACCCTCCCCTCCTCTACTATACTATAAAGTAACTTTTGTAACATCAGCTAAAGACTAAACTTTTATTGCTTCTTCACACATTCCACCTTGTTAGTGGAATACAATTACAAAATACTTAATTAACATACAATAATGTCTACCCTAATATTTCTTAATAGTTTTTCTAATCAGTGCCATGCGCTGCTTGTGTGCCTCTGTAACAGCAGCCCTCTTGTACGGCCGAAGTTCATCATTGCCAAAGCCTGGTATCCACATGTTCCATTGTCGTTCTAAAATAAAATAAAAAATTCTTAAAATAAAGCCCATTACATACAGTCAAAATCTGTTATAACGACATCGAAGGGACTACTCATATTTAGTCATAAAAACCGATAGTTGTAATAACCAGTGACAGTGGTCATAATATAGCACTCAGCCGGAATCTTTGATTTTGGTCAATTTAACCGGTATGTTGTTCTAAACGATGTCGCTATGAACGGTTTTGACTTTATTTATTAGCCATCCTGACATACATCCCACCAAGATCATGCACAATGCACGACAGATGGATGTACGTCAAGATGGATGGTGATTGGTGAAAAAGCTTTAGAAAGGCCTTTGTATCAATTAAATTGTTAATATAAAGCTGTTATAATATATTATATAAAATAAATTTTTATAAATGCTTGAAGAATAAAGAATGCATTATTGCAATACAATCAAAACGAAAGAATAGAAATATAAAGATTTAAATCCAATGCCAGTTATAGCAATGTAGAAAAAAAAAATGTAGAAAAATAAAGGTATTACATGGCCTAGCAAAACTTGTTGTCAAATTTTTAAATTCACCAATAACATTAAATAACAATATATACCTAGATGTAACTGTACATCTCTGAGCTCCACTGTTGGAGCATGTCTGTGTTTTGCGAGCGAACATGAAGCATTCAGGGTTGTGTCAATGAAGTCATCGGCCAACTGGAGCAGCATTTCCTCTACTTCCTCATCTAACTGTACAGTGGGATCCACTTCTCGCACCAATTCTTGTAATCTTGGCTTACTAAGGATCTGGAATTGATAAAATAATTAATAGTGGGCACCACAAAAAAGTTTTTAAGGCTTACTAGTAGGATGTAGGCAGTAAGAAACAATGCTTAGTGTACAATTTGTACATTATTGTTGAAGGAGGAAATTAAACACAGAATACTGTATCACTGAACACTCTACTATCAGCAGTGGCTGGTCAAGAAGTGGACGACAGCTCTCACATCTGGCAGCCATCTTTATTTATCAATACACTACACTTAATAATATTTATACCGTTTACTTAGGACCAGGACACAAAAACACGGCACGGCGCCGTGCGGACGCACGTCGTAAAAAACCGACTGTACGGCGTCGTACCGTAGAAACTCATCTTGAATTTCTAGGTGAGTTTCTACGGCACGACGTCGCACGACGCCGTGCCGTGGGTTTTTTACGACGCGCGTCCGCATGGCGCCGTACGACGTCGTGCCGTGTTTTTGTGTCCCGGCCCTTAGGCTTTAAACATATTTTTGTAACATTTTATCACATACAATATCAAAATAGAAGTATCTTACCTGTGTTGTTTGATCACCACTTTGGTTGATTTTACCGACTTGAGACTGTCCCATGGGACTGTGCTGTGACGGAGAGCCCTGAAGTGATGTGGACTGAAGCTGGGGGCTTTGTAAAGGGTTGTTTGCGTATTGTATACCCCCTTGTGCATTCAACGAACCTATTGTTGGCATATTCGGAGCTTGATTCAAATTGTTCGCCATTTTATTTGTTATACACAAAAATAACTATCAAGAATACAAATTTTATACTCTCATTAAGTCAATTAATATTAAATTCTTATATTTAAAGTAAAAATTATAATTCATATAGCACGGAGTATCAACAACTTTTGTGACATCAACTGTCAAAGATTTTTGACATACATACTGCAAAAACTGACGTTTTATTTTTTAATTCATATACAACGACTACAACACAAAATGACAAAACATTTGCTACACATTTTCTAATGCAGCCACTTCATATGGCTATTTGTATTTGCTATTTGTTGTATTTGGCAATATTATTGACGAATACGCAAACAAGCAAATAAAGACAAATACGGCCTTCCACACATGGACGTCAAATACCAAACTTTTACTTGATTTTCTTTACTTACCTATTTGACTCCTTTGATGTGCGTCAAAAACCGACAAAGGTAAAGATCAACTACGATAATATGGCGCGCCCCTCCAAAAAAAACGTTTGAAGTGCGTTGTCAAAACGACTTGAAGTGCGTTGTCTTGCGCGGTAGGCTAGTTATGATTAGTTGGCCAACAAATCTTGGTAATAAGTGACATTATGTGAAATATTACGTGTACTGTGATTGGTTGAATATTTACTACATACAAACTCTTTCAACAGTCATTTGGAGAGGCGCGCCAAGTTATCGTAGTTGATCTCTACGGATACGTGTATTTGGTATTGGTCATATTTGTCAAATAGGCAAACAAGGCCAATATTCGTCAAACATACCGTCTACACATGGTAATTGTTTGGCGAATACATCAAATACGCAAATACAAATAGCCATGTAAAGTGCCTCCATAAGGGACACATTAAACGGTCATAAAAACCTTTTATCAATCATGATCGAAATATTAATAATATTATGTAACTCATGTGGGTAGCAAATGAAAAATCAACCTTTTTTAGTAATCTTAATCAATTTCATGTATTATAGAGCTGTTCAACGATTGTATGTCGTCGTCTGATGAAAACGCATCATCGGTGATGCTTTTCATCCCTACTTCAGTTATAAATTCAGCAAGACACTCTCGTAGATCCCAGCTATGTTTCTTCAGTCGTCTAAAAAATGTAAAAACTCGTTATACAGTGTTTTGTCTGTCAAGTGACTTTTATAACTTAGCAGATTGGGCCAGGCCTCAACACTGCGTTGCGGGGTCGCATTGCAAAAAAAGTATATTGCTTTTCAAAGGTTGATTTTGCGATCTGACGCCGCAACTCAGTGTTTGAACATTGTATGCGTCTCAATAATTATTGTGTAAACTATTTTTATTAGAAAGAGAGACCAGCCTCTCTCAAAGTGGGCGATAAGTGATAACGCCCCCTTGTGGGCGCTGAAGGCTTAAAGGGAAGTGGTATGGGATCCAGAAAAAAAATGGAGGCGTTGTGTTAAGGCTCGGGGAGTGATTTGTAATTTCATTTCATTTGAATACATTTTAAATTCAAACAATGGGAGCGCTAAAAAATAATTTGTTCTCAAAGTGGGCAGTAGACAAAATAAGTTTGGGAACCCCTGGTATACACTATCAACAGCTAATCTTACTACTTGATTGAGTAATAACAATAACAAAACAAAAGATACACTTACGACTCTGCTTCTGGTTTTTTCAAATGTGACAGATGTCTTAATATTTTTATCATACACTCCTGTTCCTGTGTTGTGGGGTTAATTAATCTTAATTCACCTAAATGTCTCGTTGGACCCTAAAACATATTAAAATTGGGTAATTTGAGCATTGTACCATCTTCCTACGTTATTTCATCAGGTTATTTCAAGTCAATGTTGGTCTTAATTTGTAGATTGGGATTAACATAACACAACCAAAAGACGAAGTCTTTCACCATGTGCCTATAAATATTTTTGTTTATTGTACAATAAAATTAAATAAATAAAAAAATGCACCTGGAAAGATTCCTTCAATTCTTTTGGAGCTAAGGAGATTGTGAACATTTCGTTGGTGATCAAATAAAGTCTATGGTCCATCATAGTGTCACATTTAAGTACAAAAGTCCTTCTAAAACTGAAATAACGATCACTCACATCTTCTCTGAATAGTCCATCTATTACTAACACAATGGTGTGACCCTGTAATAAAAAAAAGAATGTTGAGAATCGTTTTTCAAACATCTTTTGTTTTTTTTTTCTTAGAACAAGAAAACTACAGGTCGTTGGCAAATAGTTTAACTGTACCGTCTGTACCCTTTACTAATAAGAATATTTACGCCTCTAGTACATCGACGCGACGCTGCGAAATGCGAAACAGTGGCGAACCGATTTGCTGTTTCACTCGCCACACGGCAATGCGTTATCCTTTGACGTTTACAATTTGCCAAACAAAGATAGCTTAGTATATTTTTATTAGGGGGCGTCCACAAATCACGTGACGTGTTTAGGGGGGGGGGGTGTGTGGAGTCAAATCTCATCTAATCTCACGTTGGGGGGTCTCGGTAAATCTCACGTAATTTTTTCTCAACAAAATAATACTATTTTGGTCCATTTCATCCAGATTGTATACCTACTATGTTTAAGATTTTATCATAACTATATGACCAAGCTTCGCTCGGTATTCAAAAAATTCAAAAAACACACATAAAATGACATTTTATGAAAATGATTCCTAGCTAGAGCCTAGATCGATTTATCGCCCCCGAAACCCCCTATATACTAAATTACATGAAAATCGTTGGAGCCGATTCAGAGATTCCAATTATATATTTATATATACAAGAATTGCTCGTTTAAAGATATAAGATAAGCGTAATCGTTATACGATGAAGATCATTCACAAATTCGTTCGAAAGAAAATGTACTGACTGTCAAACGAAACGTTTTCGTAAGAAACCCACATTTTGAAAAATCTCACGTGAGATGTGAGATTTGTGGGGGGAATAATGGGGGTTGAATAAAATCTCACAAAATTTTAATAGAGGGGGAGGGGGGGGGGGGGTTTAAAAACAAAAAAAAAAACACCTCACGTTATTTGTGGACGCCCCCTTAGTGAAAGCCGCGAAGGGGTATGTGTTTATGCCCAAGCCCAACTACTGACCTGGGAATCTGCATGAATTGGATGCGATTGGTTGAATCTTGAAACCAAAAGGATTAGACGTGGTTTTTTATTTTCTTGATCGTGTCTGAATACAAAATTTCACTATGCACTTACGTAATCATGTATTATATCAACACTGAAGCTGGTCAGGTCATGTGAGCCACTTGGTAAAGCGCGTAGCACGGAAACAACCGTTTCCACGCCAAAGTAACTCTTAGTATTGTTAGATTCGTTTGGTTTGTGAAGATTACGGGAGTACATCGATATTTTTGGCATCGAGACTTTTTCTATATCTGAAAAAAAAAATAACAGTGGCAAAACAAAAAAAGTAACTCCACTTTTTAAAAAGAACTTGCATATTAAAAGATTACAAAAGGCGGTCGAGTACATTAATAATTATTGTTTAATAGTAGGTAAATATCCAAAATTGGTTCCAATTATAGCAATAAAACAGATGATTCCAGCAAAAGAAGCAAACAAAAATTTGAAGGTCACTGTGGTCCATTGAGATGATGCAAAAAATGACATAACCTGTTATCGGTTCCATGGTGTAATGGTTAGCACTCTGGACTTTGAATCCAGCGATCCGAGTTCAAATCTCGGTGGAACCTGAATGAAATCTCTTTTATTTATGTTTCTATTTTTAATATTACTAACCATTAATAAATTTTAAACACTTATAGACATCGAAGGCGAAATTTTATGATTGTACATGTTTGATATTCTTTTCTCAAACAGTAATGAACGGATTTCGATCAAATTAAGCCTAGTATTATAGTAGAGGAGGGGAGGGTGCTATTTTTGTAGTCACTCGAGCGTCATGGAGACCTAGTAGGTTTTGTACATTAGGTAAAGTTGTTAAAAAAAGAATAAGAGCGTTTTTTAATTTTAGCGGTGGGTTCAGAAACTACAGCCATTTTAAAGTTTTGAAAAAGAAAATATATTCAGAAATTTGCTTATTTAGGTAAATTATAAATATATTTTAGAAAACAAGGACTAAACCATTTAGTTTAGAGCAAAATAAAATATCTGCGAAGCTTAGTTAAGAAAATATGAAGCTTTATTTTTTAAATTTTAAAATGTCCCCACAGGCTTACCTAACCTTTAAATCGTCAGTGCCTTATATACGGAAGCTTCTCTAGTGTATACTAAACACTCCCTATCTTAATCTGACAGATCCGATGACATTTCAATATTTAAAAAAAAATTGTTTTACCCACCACGTGAGAAATCTGATTTCTATACCATGATAACTAGACATACGTCGGAAGCCTATGCAAGCTTAATCTGACACGCTCGAGCTACTCCCGAAATCCCCTCTACCCCTCCCCAACTATTAGTTTTAAAGTTTATGCTCTGAATTAACACATAGGGTTAAATCTTTTTGCCTTTTACAATACATACCATTTAAATTCGCCGACAAAGTAAATATAGCTTTTGTGTCATAGAAAGGTTCAATATTTCTGCCCTTTTTATAATCGTAATGGGCAAAATAGAGCTTCACAAATTTTTCTACTACATACTGGGTGTCATATTCGTCGTTAAGTGTGAAATGTTTGTGGAAAGGCACAGTGATACCGTAGTTATTAATTTTAATTCCATCCTGAAAAGAAAAAAGTACTATTTATGTAAAATTAGCTATTTATAATTTATTATTCATACAAATATTATAGTGACATGTGGGAACGCTTAATCATCCATACTAATAAAAAAAATCGAAAGTGTGTCTCTCTGTCCGTTACCTCTTCAGAGTTCAGGCCCAAACTGAACTGATTTAGCTGAAATTTCTATGGAAGTACTTTGAGTCCTGGGAAAAGACATAGAATAGTTTTTACCTCGGAAAAATGTACGGTTCCCGTGTGGTACACGAATTTCAGTGCAACGGAGTTGCAGACATTAGGTATCTAGGTTTATTAATACTAAATGACGCCCGCAATTCCTTTGCGCCAAAATTAGTTTTAACATATTAAGTACTTTAATTACTTCCATAGTATGGATTAACACCTTTACAACAAGGTACTATCAGAGAACTTGATTCATAGGCGGCCCTACGTTATGTCAAACTAAGCCAACAGTTCATGACTTTTATTGAATTGACATACCCGATCAAACAACATTGTACAATACAAGTTTGTCGCACATCTCACGATTTTGACTGTAGTTTAATAATATTAATATTATAAAACAAAGTCGCTTTTTTCCCTCATGTCCCTTTGTTCCCTTTAATCTTTAAAACTACACCATGGATTTTGATGATTCTTTCAGTGTTAGATAGCCATTTATCGAGGAAGGCTATAGGCTATATTTTATCACGCTAAGACTAATAGGAGAATGTGGAAAAAACGGGAGAAATTATTTGAAAGGGCTTATCTCGCGAAGTACTGGAGCAATTTTTATGTTATTTGGCACAGATAAGAAGTAGACCACGTGAATGATTATAGCCTATCGATTTTAATAATTTTTTCGGTGGCTATATATTTTATACCCGTGCGACGCCGGGGGGGGGGGGGTCGCTAGTAATAATATTATTCAAGACTTACCAACTCGACGACCCTGGGAAACTTTTTCGTGATCTCCTTTATGTATTCCATTTCGTTCATATTAGCGCCAAACGTGTTCCCTTCAATCCACAACACTTCTATTTTACTGTTTATTCTCTGTACTGATGCCAAACTAGTCATCTAAAAAATAATTTACAACATACCACCACTGACTAAGGAAAATAGGTATATTTAGAAAAAATATAATATGACAATATTTTCTCTATGATACCACATTTAAATATCATCATTATAATTGTAATACTTTAAAGTAGACCTTAGGCCCGTATTTTTGGTCAGTACTCAAGATGCATCTTGGTCTTAAGACACGGTTCAGGCGCTGTGATTGGTTAGCTGTCAAAATTTGGACCAATCACAGAGCCGAACCGTGTCTTGAGACCGAGATGCATCTTGAGTACTGACCAAAAATACGGGCCCTAGAATAGCTTGTTTTTTACCGCGCCGCCGCTGCTCCCGCCCCGCTGCCCGCTGATTTCGAGACTGAAGTCATGACACCAACCCTTAAAGCCAAGCCAAGTTAAAACTGAACGTAATATAAACTTACTTTGTTATGACTAAGATTTAGTCCAACCAAATCTCCTTTGATAAAGAAGTTCATAATAGCTTGTGGCATTTCTCTGAAATAAAAAAGATATTTACCTTCAAGTTTAATTATAAAGTATAATATATTATATAACTAGCTGTTGCCCGCGACTCCGTCCGTGTGGATTTCATTTTACAGCACGCGGTGGTTCCCGTTTCCGTGGGACTGCCGGGATAAAATAAAATAAAATATTATCTTTTTATTTAAAATAGGTATCATGAATACACTTTTTGAAAATCAGAAGAACGTAGAATCTACGGTGCCTACCACCGGTTCGGAAACTAACCTGGCGAGAAGAACCGGCGTAAGAAACTCGCACGGGGCCAATTCTTTCGATACCTATAACTGGATACTCAGTAAGTACTTAATTATCTATGCAGTGACGTAACTGAATGATAAATAGTTTATGGGTAAAAATGTGTAATACATAGTTAAAGTAATAAGCTTTAAAATTTGGCACAAAATATAAAGTTTAATTTAAAAAACTTAAATATTATGTGCATACGGCACAGCTGTTTTTGTGTATATTGATTTGAGGGGTCCCACTTACCAGGGTTTTTAAAAGTTTTTAAATTTGACACCAATTATGAATAATAACATAAGTATGATTATTGATTAGTTCTGATGTGAAGTAAAAAAGTAAATGCCATCTGTTTTTATATATTAGAACTAAAATGTTCATTGATTGGATTGCATTGCATTTTTACCCTATGGTTACGGAATCCTAAAAAATACGTGTTATCCTTGAGAGACCATAGACTCACATAAAACCGGCGTGAAACAGCGCTTGCGCCGTGTTTCATTAGTGAGTGAGTTTAGCGGAGGCCCAATTACTGCACTCTATACCAATACATTATTCTCTATCCCTATTCTCTTCTGCTTATTACCTTAGCCTATTCCTTCATAGAAAGGCCGGAAACGCACTCGCAACTCTTCTAATGTTACAGTGTCCATGGGCGATGGCAGTTGCTTTCCGTCAGGTGACCCGTCTGCTTGTTTGCCCCCTAATTTCATTAAAAAGGGAAAGAGAACAGGGGAATAGGGATACCCCTTTTCGCTATTCCCTCAATTAAGCCTTTTCTGTCTGAAAGTATGGCATCTCGGCGACGGTAGTACTTTCCATCAGGTGACCTGTTTGCTCGTTTGTCCCCTTATTTTATATTATATAACCGATCCCCTCATAAAGGCTGGCAACTTTTCTAATAATGCAAGTGCACATGCTCGTATGCCCCTTAATTTCATAAAAACGTGTGTTGTAAAACTTACAAAAAGAAATGAAATCCTACCAAAAAACATTTTCATGTAAAAATGCTGCCAAGATGAGAACATAATAGTTCGAGGTGTCATAAAGTAGTGAGATCTCATGTAGAGCCAAGTTTCAAACCTTACACACTCAGCCCTAAATCTAAAAACCTTAATTATACACATAAATCGAGGCAAAATACTTGATATAATGTGTCAGCCGCGCGAAAAGAATCTAAAAACTCTAAAACTATCTAAAACACCTCGAACTATTATGTTCTCATCTTGACAGCATTATTACATGAAAATGTTTTGGGATATCATTTACACCAGTGCACTGATTTATACAATGTCGTATCCATACTAATATTATAAATGCGAAAGTGTGTCTGTCTGTCTGTCTGTTACCTCTTCACGCCCAAACCTCTGAACCGATTTTGCTGAAATTTGGCACAGAGATACTTTGAGACACGGGAAAGGACATAGGATACTTTTTGTCCTGGAAAAATGTACGGTTCCCGCGCGATAAACCAATTTTGGCGTTAACTAAATAATTATTAATTCATGTACTTAAAAATAAAAATTTATAGTAGGACATAAAATTAAATGTACCTTAATTGGTTATTGCTCAAATTAATAATTTTGCAATCTCTACTCATTCTTAACATGAGAAGTTTAAAATTAGCCAACAGAGAAATCTTATAAAAATGAATTTTGTGTTGCATAAATTCTGAAAAAAAAAAGATATTATTATATTTTACATCAAACAGAAATTCTTCTTTTACAGCACACCTTGTTAAAAACTACTGCCTTAGTTATTTTCATCTTTTATTTTGTTTTATCATTTAATTTCACTATACGGCCATAATAAATACAATCTGTTGCTTAATGAGTTATTCTCTTCTTCGTTCTGAGTGGTCTCAAGTCTTCTCTGGTTCGCTGTGTTGCTCATATTTTGTGGGGCTAAGTTTTGTCTGGCATACCCCATTTAAATAGAGAATATTAAGCAAAGGTCGGAGCAGAGGGGGCTACTAGAACATACAGTTAAAAATCTGACCAAAATCTACTTGCAAGATAAAAAAGATGACCTCTGTGGTGCAGTGGTGAGCGTGTTGGTAGCTCAAGCCGGAGGTCGCGGGTTTAAGTCCCGCCGACGGAACAAAAAGTTTAAGAGTTCCTGGGTCATGGATGTGTATTAAATATATGTGTATCATATAATAAAAATCTTAAATATATGTTATGGTATAAAAATATTAAATATATTTCCGTTGTCTGGTACCTGTAACACAAGTACTTCAGGTACTTAGCACGGGGCCAGACTGACGTGGTGTGAAGCGTCCATAGATATTATTATAATTATTATTAATAATCCCACATGCTACACAATATGTCATATTAGAATATTGACAGAAATGTTGTCAGACATTGAACAAAACTTTTTGTTTACTGTCTGAGCTGGTGCTGCCATCTAACATGGGGACATTGCAGTAACATATTCATTATTCACACATTAACTGACTCAAAAAGAAATATGGAATATTAAAACTAGTATAATGTTACTTTACTTACCTTCATCATTACAAAAATTGGATAGATCTAATTCATAATTTGGTTTAAATCTGTTGCTTACAACTCCAGTCACAATGTCTTCCAGAGTTGTTTTACTGCCAAATAATTGTAAAGATGTCTTGTCATTTAATAAAATCTCAATGTTTATTAGTTTCCCTGAAATTAAGAGAAAATATAGTTTTTTAAATAAATGTTTGTCGGGTTTTTTTATTAATGGTGGTAATTATTATAACACAAATATTTATATGGGATGTCCCACTAGCCATACTCAGTGTTTTCTAATTCAAAATTAGACTTTGACAGATAAGTGAAACAAAATATACAAAATGCTATTTACATAAAAGAAACAGACTCAATAAAAGACGACCCAATTGGGTCGTATTTGAGTCTTCACAACGCGCGCGGTAGTAACATATCTGCTTTGAGTTTTTTATATAATATCATTGCATGAAAAGCATTACTATGGCCACCCTTAATATCAACAGGGGTCACAAGGCATTGCCAATCTTTGAAGACATAATAATATGTTCCTTTCCTAAAACTTTAGAATTACAGTTTAATAAATTAGTTAGGTACTTACTTTGATTAGGAAATATAAAACCTAAATTAATAATTTTTAAGATCAAAGCCAAGCTGCTTGTATAGAATGTTGTAACAGCATTGGTGGCTGAAAAATTTACCGGTACAAAAGAAACTGAAAAGTATTCACTTATCGCCTCATATAACAAGTAATCATTACTATCCCAATCATACACCTGAAAAACAAATTTATATAGTTAATGCATTTATTTATTGTTAAATGCTCTTTAGAATACTTAGGTCTAGCTTTTGTATATATTGGCAATCTCCAATGCAGTGGCATAGGGCTCTTTTTCAGAGGCTATATTAAGAGGATAATATTAATGAATGAATGAATGAATATTATTTATTGCATTTACACACACATATAGAAATTTAAATTTCAAACTATAAACACAAAAGGCGGCTGTGTAAAATAATACAGTACCTACTATTAAGCCTATCTAGGAAAATAAGTACTATTTTTTTAAGTTTAGACTTGTGCTGCTGACTTAATTCAGCTCATGTGCTCTCTATCCTATCTAAGGCACTTGAAAAAGGGGCAATGACGGGAGATGATGAACTTACAGAAAATTTATTCAATCTGCTTGTTGGAATACTAACCATAATTTTATGAAAATAATATTTTTCATTTTCGTCTCCTGAAGATATGCCATTCCCAATTAATGTAACTATACTTTGATTTACAGCACCTTTCTTCAATAATTTTTTGGCGTAAGCAGACATATTTACTATTGAAATCTATTAATAATATACCTTATTTATAAATTATTATTTTGTAAAAATCGTACAGTACACGAAAGGCGATACGGTACCGAAAAATTGGAAAAATCCAACAAAAAATCACAGCGAAAATTGAAAAATATTGTTATTCTTCTTCTTCTTCTCCACGTTCAAGCACAGAACACATTTACTCCTCGTTCAAGCGTAAACCACAGATTACAAGTGATATATTGGTGTCAACTTTAAATTTGTCCAATATCAATCCAATATGGACAAATTCAAAGTTGAATTTGTCCAAAGCTACCTATTTGAAGTTAGAAAAACTTAGGGAAACCTGACACGCCTAGGTATAAGAAGTGCGCTTTTATAATAATTTTGGATTAGTGGCGGTAAATGGTAATGTCGTGGACATTCGCGGTAAAACGATTAGGGATGTAGTAAAGAAGATACATTTTGTATGGAAATAATATAGTCTGTCAAGAAAGTGAAGAAATTAAAAAGTGGCAATATCATAAGTCGTGTTCGTTACGTTTTTAAACTGCGCATGCGCGGCTTTTTTGTGTGTCAGTGTGAGTGTCATATTCTCAGGGCTTCATAACGTTATCGAATAACAGAAAAAATATCGTTACGTACCGTTATTTTCATAATGGTAGCCAGATAACGTTATTTTTTTAACGATATCTAGTAAAATAACGTTATATTTACCGTTATTATTATAACGTTATTTTTTCGTTATGGCATAACAAAAAAATAACGTTATAATAATAACGGTAAATATAACGTTATTTTCTGGTATCAGGTATGCGATCGTGCACGGTGCACCAAATCTCACTCATATTTAAAATGTAATAAGCGTTCTCTGTGAAAATACAAAGAAAAAAATACGCCTTAATAGCGTGATTACGTTTAGAAAATTTTCCCGCCTGTCATGACTTTCTTGACGGACTATAACGTTATTAAAGAACATATATTTACCATTATAAATCCTATAAAACGTTATAACATTTACCGTTATTAAATACATTTATAACGTTATTTCTAGTATCGGTTAAATTTTCATAACGTTATCTACGCCCTTGAAGCAATAACGTTATGTAAAAATAACGTTATTTGAAACCCTGCATATTCTAAAATACCTAGTCATGTTCTAAAATATCATCAATTGCTGTCAGATCAGAGAGAAATCTGACAGGTATTTTAGAACATGACAAGGTATTTTAGAATATGACACTCACACTGACACACAAAAAAGCCGCGCATGCGCAGCTTAAAAACGTAACGAATACGACTATAGTGTCATTCCTTTCAAATCAATCTAAGAAAAAAGGGATGACACTACGATGTTGCCACTTTTTAATTTCTTCACTTTCTTGAGTCTTGACGCACTTAAATAATATGAAGACTTTTAAATTTTCGTCGACGATAACTTTTTAACGTGCACGTTAGAAGACATCACGACATCTACACGCTTTTGAACCGCACAAAACGTCCGCGGTGCGCAAAATCAAAAGGGCATATTTTAACGTGCCCAACGTTTTATCGTGGAAGTCGGCGTCCACGATAATATTTAGTAGGAGGTAGTGCTATCGTTTGCTAAGTGATTTCATACCGACCAAATTTTTGTCTAGCGGTAGCTTAATATTTATCAATCAATATGATTATGTTCGTCAGTCGCCGCACCCGTGGTGGAATGTTAACTGAGAGTATTTCAAAGTTGTAAAAAAAATAGTTGCAAAAAGTGATTTTATACCGAATGAAATTTTGATGAATGATTATTGAGGTCATGTTTAACCAAAAAATCACCGTCAGCCATATTGCAGACGGGGGATTCAACGTCAGTCGCGTTACTGAACATCTAAAAAATTTTTGAATATAAAGTCATTTTATACCGTACAAAATTTATACAGGTGAATGTTTTTACTTTGTATATAACAAAGTATACCGTCAGTCGCTAATACGATGGTGGAAAAACCGTCAGCAAGCGATATAAGTTATAACCAATATAGCCCTACTTCGCGCTCAATGTATCCTAGGGCGTCGCGTAGACGACATTTTCACCTGCAAACATTCAGCTGACGGCGATTTTCGTTTGAATTAACCATAAAATTGTCTCACATAGCAATTTTAAGTAATTAATTCGATAGTCAATATATTTTGTGAAGAAGAATTATATAAATTTTACTTTAAAAGTGCCATCTGTTGTTATATACTAAAACAGCGAGACAGTACTTCAGTCCGGACCAACGCCTACAACTCTACAAGGCGCAGGTTCGGCCTCATATGGAAAACTGCTCCCTCTGGATCGTATCCAACAAAGGGCCGCTCGAATTGTTGACTGCCATAGTGTTTCAAACAGCTTGGACCCCTTGGAATTACGCCGAGATGTAGCTTCACTCTGCATCCTCTATCGGTTGTATCACGGGGAGTGCTCTGAGGAATTGTTCGGAATCATACCTCCTGCAACTTTTCGCCATCGTCCCACGCGAAAAACATACCATCCTCATCACCTTGATGAGTGGCAGTCTTCCACAGTGCGTTTTTCGCGTAACTTTCTGCCGCGCACTGTAAAACTCTGGAATGAACTGTCACCAGCAGTTTTTCCGGACCTATACGACCTGCAAACCTTCAAGAAAAGAGCGTATTCCCTCTTAAAAGGCCGGCAACGCACCTGCAGCTCTTCTGATGTTGCGAGTGTCCATGGGCGACGGTAGTTGCTTACCATCAGGTGACCCGTTTGCTCGTTTGCCCCCTTATTTAATTTAAAAAAAAACTAAAACGACACCTACCGAACCTAAACGTGTATAATCTAGATCTTTTTAAAGCGCTTATTCCATTTCACTAAATTTAGAAATTCTAATTATGATTTGGTGACTAAATTTAGTCAAATGTTATTCCACTTGACTAAATTTTTAATTTAGTCACTAAATCATTTAGAATTTCATAATTTAGTGAAATGGAATAAGCGCTTATTGTCAATTCAATACGATTCCCAACAACAACTTTGAGATACTCTCAATTTTTATTCCACCACTTCTGAAGCAGCTGACGATCAAAGCTGTTATGTATTAGTCCTTCAGGCCCCGCGCGAGAGCAGACTGACCGACCGAAATTATGGCCGACATGATTGACAAATTCTTGTCATTCCTTAAAGTTGAGTACCCCGAAGCCGCGAAAAGATGGGACAACTTCGTGAGAAATCACGATGCTGATTCCCCCGTGTCTCCCGACTGTGACACCGCCGTGACTCCCATAGAGTCCGTGGCCCCCCGACTTACTTACTCGTCTCCTTCTGAGATGTCTTGCTCGGAGCAAGAGACTGACCTTGGTGAAGGTGACTTCACCACGGTCGTCAGTAAAAAGACGAAGAAGAGAAAGCGCGCCGAAGGCTCTTCCTCTCCAGTCTTGTCCTCCCCGACTAAACAGGTCGGAAAACCGAAGTCTAGAAAGACTAAACCGGCCCCTAGGCCCGAGCTACCCGCGACGTCCGTGCAGACTAGCAGTGCCGCGTCCCCCGTTCGCCCCCCGATCGCCCCTCAGGCATCCCAGGCCTCGCAGGCCTCGCAAATAGTTCCGTCTCAGGCCCCTCTGGCTTCCGAGACGGAACTCGCTCCCAAAATGCCTCCTCCTATCATAGTACAGGAGAAGGAAAAATGGAATATCATTTCCGCCGCGATAAACGAGACAAAGCTTCGCTACTCGACGGCTACCACAACTCCGATCGGGATAAAGGTCCAGGTCCAAACGCCTCAGGACCATCGCCTCCTAACTGCATTCCTCCGCGGAAAAAATATAGGTTACCACACCTATGCCTTAGAGGACGAACGTGTCCTCCGCGTCGTCATAGTAGGTGTCGACAAGTTCATCTCCGAAAGGGATGTACTTGAAGACCTAATAGCCCAAGGCTACCCGGCGACCGAGGTACACAGGATGTACCACCCCGTCAAAAAACACGTGTACAACATGGTACTAGTGATCCTCCCCCTTACCCCCGAGGGTAAGGAAATTTTTAACATACGCGCTGTATGTAACATAACCGGCATACGCGTGGAACCCCCCCGTACAAGAGGCACTCCTGGCCAATGCCACAGGTGCCAACTTTACGGGCACTCCGCGCGAAACTGCCAAGCCCGACCGCGTTGTGTCAAGTGCCTCGGAGACCACGGCACCTCTGACTGCCCACGCAAAGCACCAGCTGAGGAGTCCGAACCCCCCAGCTGTGTGCTATGCAAAACACAAGGCCACCCGGCTAATTACAGAGGGTGTGTAAAAGCACCTAAAGTAAAGAGACGAATTGCGCCTCAAACAAAGAGAAATAATAAGGAAAAAACAAAGCAGAGATTTATCCCTGCTCCGCTTCCCACTAAATCACCTTGGGTGAACAACAGTAGTGCCCCAAATAACTTCCCCGTGCCCCCCAACAGGGCCCAGCCCACCGCCGCCCAAAAACCCGCGCCCTCCGCGACAAAACCCGCGCCCCCAGCGACAAAGCCCGCAACACCCGCGGCAAAAGCCGCGCCTCCCGCGAAAAAGCACACTCTCCCCGCGAATATAACCCCCAATTACGGAGACGATCTGGGGTACGTGACCGATTTCCTAAGCCTCATAATCCCGTCAGAGGTAGCCGATTTCTCCTACGGACTACGGACGGCCAGGACTTTTTCACAATTATCCGCCTGTCTGTCGACTTACAACGACTTGATCCGCAGGATCAATTCCCTCAATTTATCACCATCGTTTAACTAATGGATTCCACTGGAAGGATAAAACCGCGCTCCCTACAGGTAGTTACGTTTAATACAAACGGCATACATAATAATATAGACGAAATCCGCGAATTCGTCATAAACCACAATGTCGATATTTTACTAGTGCAGGAGACGTTCCTTAAGCCTAGTAGAAAAAGCCCCAAAATAGCTAACTATAAAATAGTTAGAAATGACAGAACCCGATCCCAACTCGGAGGCACAATGATTTATTACAAAAAATCATTGCACTGTGTTCCCCTAGAACCCCTAACCCTAACTAATTTAGAAACTTCTATTTGTCACATTAGCATGACAGACCATCAACCCGTCATAATTGTATCTGCCTATTTAGCCAGCAAAATGTCCATAACTTCTAGCGAACTAGGATCACTATTTAACTTAGGCAACGCCGTCATCATTGCCGGCGACCTAAACTGCAAACACACAGAGTGGGGCAATGTCATCTCTAATACGAATGGCATTAGGCATTAGGCCCTAAGCGACTCCTTAAATTTTGCAATTTTAGCCCCTAACGACCCCACTCGCTACGACACTGCTAACCGTAGTACCAACCTTATTCATAACCCTAGTGTTATTGATATTGCGTTAGTTAAAAACATTAACCTCAACATATCTTTGGAAACAATCCACGAGCTTAACTCGGACCACAGACCAGTTAAAATTGCGCTTGGTAATTCTAACCAACTCGCTGCTAGTACTAAAAAGATAATTGATTATAAATTACTAGCAGATAACCTGGAAAACCTTCAATCGAGTCACCTCGATCTCATTCCCGATTTCATAGAAAACTCTAAAGTAGCGCTTGAGGCCTCTCTCCACTTGACTGATCATCTGGTAGAGAACATCGAAAAATCTTCTAGGGAAATGCCAGCGATCCATGAGAATCGCTGGCCTCTCCCAGATGATATTAAAGAGTCCATCAGACTCCGTAACGCGGCTAAACGCACGTACGATCGCTACCCATCGGAAGACTGGAGGAGGGCCCTCCGTCACTACGAGAGAGAAGTTAAATATAAAATCAAACAACACAAAGCCGAGAGGTGGGATCGACTTCTTAGCGAACTCGAACCGTCTCACACGGCCTACTGGCTGCTGGCGAAGTCCCTCAAAAAAGATACGGAGAGCGACATGCCTCCACTAAACAGACCAAATCGTCCTCCTGCACTGGAAGATATTGACAAAGCCGAATGCTTGGCCGACACCATAGAAAATCAGTGCCGACCTAGTACTCTCCCGACTGACCCCGATCATGTTAATCTAGTCAATACCGAGGTAGAAAGCCGACTCATGGCCCCACCATCAGAGCCCCTCAGGCCGGTGGATGCGGAGGAAGTCAAAGATATTATTAAAGATTTGAATTCCAGAAAGGCCCCAGGCCTCGACGGTATCTCAAATAAAACCCTTAAATTACTACCTTCCACTATAATTGAATTACTCGTGAACATCTTTAACGCCCTTTTACTAGGATGTTCATTCCCAGATATTTGGAAAGTAGCTATAATAATAGGTATCCACAAACCGGGTAAACTCCGGACGGAACCAAGTAGTTACAGACCAATTAGTTTAATTAGTTGCCTCGGTAAAATTTACGAAAGAGTTATACTACGACGCCTAAAAGACGTCATAGTTGATAAAAAACTCTTACCTGATGAACAATTCGCATTCCGCGAATTCCACAGCTGTCCCGCTCAGGTACACCGCCTGACGGAGTACATATTAGAACAAAAGAACAATAGGAAACCAACTTGCGCTGTTTTCTTTGATGTCGCAAAAGCATTCGACAAAATTTGGCACAATGGGCTAATTTATAAACTTTTTAAACTCGGCATTCCCGATAGTCTTGTTATAATAATAAGTAACTACCTCAAAAACCGTAAATTTCGTTTTAGAGTTGAAGGCATTCTGTCTTCACTTAGAGATCTAGAAGCTGGAGCACCGCAGGGCTCGGTTCTCTCCCCGACCCTCTACAATCTCTACACGTCCGATTTGCCCACCCACCCTCGAGTACAAAAAGCGCTATTCGCGGATGACACGGCCCTTTTCTTTGCTCATCCCCAAATAGCTTTCGCGTCCAAAAAACTCCAAGAAGCAGTTACCGAACTCGGTAAATGGTTCGCTAAATGGAGAATTGAACTAAACCCCGACAAAAGTCACGCTATATTATTTAACGGACTAAAACGTAAGAAAATGCAACCTATTAGTCTGCACGGAAAATTAATTCCCGAAGTCACGGCTGTCAAATACTTAGGAGTAGTACTAAACAAGTCGATGTCATTCACGAACCATATATCGAATACCGTACGTAAAGCGAAATTTGTGTTATACAAATTATATCCTTTACTCAACGCGAGTAGCAAAATGTCCTTAAGACATAAGCTCACCTTATACAAAACATGTATAAGAACGATACTCACTTATGCGTGCGTCTCTTTCGCACACATAAGTGACAATCAGATGAACCAATTGCAACGAGTTCAAAACCGTTTTTTGCGCATGGCAACAGGTGCCCCCCGTTACATGCGAAACATCGACTTGCATAGAGACTGCGAGCTTATCACTATCAAAGCCTATATCAAAGAACTCTCAGAGAGATTCTTTGAGAAAGGCAAAGTAAATCCCAATCCGCTCATTCGTAAGGCTGTGGACTATGAACATGACGCACGGACATTCCGATACTCCTTCAGGCGGCCTAAGCATATCTTAGCCGACCCTGTAGACCCCATCACAGAATACGTAACGTACTGTGTACAGTTACGTAAACACAAATCACACTCACCCGCGTGGTTAGTACTGCACCGGGGACGACGCCGGCGCCTTCCCCGAGGACTTAACACGACCCGAACGACAAACAGACAGACCGACCGAAATCCGGTGCCGAACTCGATCCCGGGTTCGAGTTCGCATGCGGATAGCATAGGAACACACCTAAATCATGACCGCGACCGCGACATTGTCGTAGAGAGCTCTATCAATTACTTTGACATTAGAACATACACGCGTATGTCACCCCAACCGGACTCGGAAGGGGAGAGGGACGGCCCTCTTTTATGCAATAACATTAATAACTTGAGCTCATCTACCGCGATAACTCGTACGCAGCTAGTTTGTGCTAACGCGCGCGAGCAGCCTCACTCGTCAGAGAGTGAGTAAGGGGTCGGACCCCTTAAGAGCAGGGGGGATCCGTGTCCCCACGTCAGATGAAAATAGCTTATTTTCGTAGCTCTCCACAATATTGCCCGATTAGAATGTCACACGTGTGACTTTAGGGGAGGGGGCCAGGCCTCCTCATTGTTTATCTCCAAACCAACTAGCAACAGACTAGTTATAGCCACGATTAAACTACCATGGTCTTAACCAGACCAGTAGCTTAGACCCTTTCAAAAAAAAAAAAAAAAGCCCCGCGCGAGCACCGGTGATCGCGACAACAATAGAATACAATAGCAATTCCTGGAAATTCCGACTGAAGTATTAGTGGAATACTATTATTGTAACGATTTTCGCTCGGTATGAAATGACTTTTTAAACTGAGCGCGACCTCCCCTACTATAAGAATAATATTAGGTCTTTGCCAACATTATTTTGTAGTGTTCTGTTAGTATAGATATTTTGCTATGATACAAATCTATCCTAAAATAAGTTATAGGGTGGTTAGGTTAAGTATTTCATCTTCTCTTCCTTTACCTTCGTATTAATGGAAAAAATCCAGTGGGGCAGTGGGGTAATCAAGGAGAGCCAAATCATGATTGTTTGAAAACCATAGACTAGTATATATATTATTTGTTGTCTGTTGAAAACTTAGATAAATGATTGGTCTCGCGCTCGGCGCGAGACCAATCATTTATCTAAGGTTTGAAAGTTGAAATGAAAAAGTTGGAGTTAATTTTATTTCGTCTTTATTGAATCTATTTAATTACATTAGTTTATTTGACTAGAATTTGAGATGTTTACATCTACTAAAATACTTTCAGGTACCGCGTTATTAGAAACATATTTTATTAAGCGTGTTCAGTTAGAGTTTTTAAATATTCAAGTACAGATAATAATATAATATCATAATTTTTATGATAATATGCAACCTTAATAAATAGAAGAAATTATATAAACTACATAAGTATCTACACATTCAGATTCCATAGCGTTGATTAAATACAGAACCCTAACTAATGTCTCATTCATTTTTTAGGGTTCCGTACCCAAATGGTAAAAACGGGACCCTATTACTGAGACTTCGATGTCTGTCCGTCTGTCTGTCTCCAGGCTGTTACTCAAGAACGGTTATAGCTAGAGAGTTGAAACTTTCACAGATTATGTATATTTGTTGCCGCTATAACAAATACTAAAAAGAAAATAAAGTTAATATTTAAGGGGGGCTCCCATACAACAAACGTGATTTTATTGGCCTTTTTTGCTCGTAATAAATAATGGTAGCAGCTAGGCACTTGAAATATTCACAATATTCTTCATTATATTTGTACTTTAATAATTTATAATAAAATAAAAATAAAATAAATACAATACCCGGCAATAAATATTGCACATCGACCATTGGAAAGAGACATTCGGCTAATTTCGGTTTCATAGAGCGTTATCTTTGTAGCACACACCTATTTGACATTATGTCAGTCGTTGTTCAAATTCAATAGAGTGCAGTCGCGTCCAGTTCAAAATATATATCTAGAGTTGTTAACACACCTAAATTTGCTACAGCTGTAATTTTCCAAAAGAATTTTAAATACGTAAACATAATTTGAACACCCTTTTTTATTTTATTTTACCCGAATATAAAGCCATAACTTATAGAAAATTTGGTGTATTTTATACAAAGAATAATAAAATTGTCAAAAGAAGCAAACCTTAATTGTTTTAACAGCTCCTAATATATACCGGACTTTTTGTGTTTCGTGCGTAAGAGATAACGCTCTACAAAACCGAAATTAGCCGACTGTCACTTTCCAAAGGTTGATGTGCAATATTTATTGCCGGGTACTGTATTTAAGGGGGGCTCCCATACAAAAAAAAAACATTTTTTGCCAATTTTCGTTCCATAACGGTACGGAACCCTTCGTGCGCGAGTCCGACTCTCACTTGGCCGATTTTTTATAACATTTGAGATACTTGTAAGTTTTGATTACATATGTACATACATACATACATACATACATACATACAAACATTAACATCCATAATATTTTTCATGTGTCTAACTTTTCAATAACAAAAGTGTTTAGTGAATTTCCAGTTTCCACTAACAATAGGCTACTTGACATATATTTAATTTCATTGAAAAAATGCATATTTCTAGTAGAACTTGGCCTAGGAAACTGTATTTCACCCTTATCGTGAAATAAAATCTTATGATTGATAAATAAAGTCGATTTGAAAATATGATTTTATGAAAATAGGAATTGTACTGACGAAAACGCTTTTGCGGTACTTCCGATCTGGATGTGACGTCATCCCATTTGTAATTTAATATCTTTTATTTATCGCGCTCGTTATATGTAAGTTTATTTGTACATAAATAATATGAATAAGCCTAGAAAGACTTATAAAATGTATTTTCTTGAATAATTCAAATAAAACATCAGTTTTATATATTATCTCCATTCGTTGTAGTTAGGAAATGAAATGGCCAAAACTTTTCTACAAAAGTGTTCAACATTAGAAATGATTTCTAAATTATTTTTTAATTTTTTAAGCACTGTTAGACTCGTACATTTAGCACATAAAACTTTTTTTCAATAAAGAAAGTATAAAATACAAAAAACATGACGTCACACTATGGCGGTACAATGGCGGACAGTGTTTTCGGCGCCATATAAAAGGCATATTTTTCGATCAACATTTTTATGGGTTTCTACTGTTTAAAATATTAAAATATTAGTTTTTTTAGTAAAAATGAATGATTAGGAACCGATTAGAATGAAGAAAAAAAATAGGTCAAGTAGCCTATTACTATAAGCTTTCTTGCAAGTTTAGACTTACAATAAAAAAAAAGACGGGTTGCACTCCGGGAGTGCCGGCAGAAGTGAAAACTTGATTATTAACGTTGTGCATTATTTTTTTAACCCATTTTTTATGAAAATCGATTAAAAAAAAAAACGATTTTTTTAATTAGTCGAAACCCTTACAATCGATTAAATTTTTAACCCATTTTTTATGAAAATCGATTTTTAAAATTGATTTTTTCAATTAATCGAAACCCTTACAACTTTTTTAACCCATTTTTTATGACAATCGATTTTTAAAAAATCGATTTTTTAAATTAATCGATATCCTTACAATCGATTAAAAAATATCGACAATCGAAAAAAAAAACACTAACACTACTCTCCAATCGTCTTACGGTTTTTCGATCAGCACGAGAATCTGACGAGAGTTTCACAGTTTTTACCCATCCCACAAAACTGCTCAACGCCGCTAAAGAAGTTTCCACTTCAAAAATTAGGCCACCAACTTAAAAGGCCCATTCACTAGGATATTGAATGGGCCTTTTTACTGTAACAGTATAAAGGTGAGACCGCACGACGCGACAGCGACACGACACTATGCGACAGCGACTCGGCGCGACACGTCACGGCCAAATATTATTTGTATGAAATCATAATATGAAGCCGCACTACGCCGCGCTGTAGCGCTTCGCGACGCAAAAAGTCATACTATGGAACATGCAATATCACCGCCTTGAAGAGTCACTTAAACGGCCCATTAACTATCCTGCATTGCAGTCCGCTGTGCAGGCCTGCAACACCATTTACTATCCTGCATAAACCGCCGTGCAGTCCGCCAGCTTATACAGGATAGTGAATGGTGTTGCAGGCCTGCACGGCGGACTGCAATACAGGATAGTGAATGGGCCCTTTTAGTGCGGTCTGGCCTTAATTCTATGTGCTTTTCAATTCCATAATCAAATAATTCATTTACACGCACATTGATTATAGGGCGGGAGCCCAAACAATTCTGGTTTAAAATCTTCGAGAGACTCAAGAATAAGGGTAGCATTTTGAAGTAGATTCTTATCGACACGGGGATCTGGGATTATTACCACTTGCATATTTGCGGCACGCGCAGCTTTTACCCCATTTAGAGCATCTTCAAACACCAAACACTGAAAATAATTTTTTTATTTAATCTGACTAGTAAGTTTTACATGAAAAATGGTGTCAAATCATCATGTGGTAGTCAAATTCTAACAGTCTTCTCGAATTAAAGTACATTATAATCAGATTGTAAAAATTGATAAATATGGCCTTTTCATGAATTTAAATTTTACAAATTATTATGAGCACCCACAACCTAACAACAAAGCAGAATAGAATAATTATACTGTATTCATTGTACAGTGAGGCCTCAATAGTCCGAACCCCAGCTAATCCTAATACCCCTATAATCCGAACAACCTCCCTTCTCCCGCAAAAATCACTTCCGCAGCCGCGCTTCTAGTGCTGAGTTAGACATTTTTAGTACTACACATATTGTTTTTGACCGCCCCGCGCGCTATTCCACCATTTTGTCATGGGTACATAATATCTTTGTACTATATGTGCGTTTTATAATGGCTTCAACATCCAAAAAACGTCTTCAAAATGTCTACATACTATAATCCGAACGCTGCGTGCATCTGAACAGGGTATAATATATTTTGGGTGTTCAGACTATCGAGGCCCCCTACCATATATTGTTTAACTAACCTTCTCAGGATCTGGTTTATCAGGAAATCTGGAGGCACAGACAAGGAATATAGCAGGATCGGGTTTCCCTTTAGTTACTTCCGGGTCTGATGAACCCATGACCAGATGGTGGAAGTACGACAGGAACTTCTGGTGCTTTGCCATCTTTAATTGTACACTGTCCTCACTGGAGCTTGTGGCCAATGCAATAGGAATGCCGCAGTTGTGTAAATGTTCTACTAGGGTTTTAGCTCCTGTAAAGGAGTGTTTGCAAAATGTTATAGTGGTGTGCCTTAATAAAAATGTAAATAGCAATATGACTTTTGCTAGTTTGCTATACAAATAGGCTTTAATTATTAAGTTTCATTTTCATTTTTACTACTCAATGGTTGTTATAAAGTAGGGAATGTTAGTAAATGCATAATTTTCTTCAAATTATCCTTTCCATAACAAATACAATTGTAAAAAAAAAAAATCCTTAAAAAATTACCTGGCATCAGCTCTACCTTGGGAAACAGTATTTCATACTGCTCCTGACACTGACTGAGGAATTCATCAGGTGTGATAGGCAAATCTAAAGTTTGCACAATTTTTTCAGCACACTCTCGATTCTGAAAGCCTAGTAAGGTAGCTTTGACTTCCCAAGTAAATTCTTTTCCATACTTTGCGCAAACGTTTGAAAACGCCTCTGTATAGTAGTTTTCGGAATCTGTAAATTATGTTAGTTTATTATACACTTTGCTATGGGGGTTCAGCTTATAACGTCCTCGAAAAATATTGATTTAACAATTACCAATAAGCAGACCGTCCAAGTCGAAAAGAACATGAGTAACTTTATTAAACATGATGGTTTTTTAATTTAAAGATAAAGAAGATATATTTATTTTATTATTTACTGTACAATATACTTAAATTACGGATAATGGACTGAATGGACAGTAAAAAATGTGATGAAATATTTATTTGAAAATGAAATAAATTTTTCAAATTTTATGCCAATTCTCCAATGTCAATGTCAACTCATTTCCATGTCATAATTTGACATCTGTCAGAGTATTTTGCTTTTTAATTTGATTGTCAAACAGTTTCCATTTTAGTAACTAGATGGCGTATGGGTAGACAACTATTGGTAATACCAGGGAATACCATCAATAATTGCTACAAAACTGGGCAAAAGATTGTAAAACTTGATACATTTCAATTTGAAAAAGACGCCATAATATTCCAATGACTAGGATAACAAAGCTATTACAACGATGTTTTAGTTAAAACTCACGGAAGAAATAGCCCTATTTACCGATATTCAGACCAAATTAGGAAGGAATTATACATTTTGGTTTTGACAACATCTTACCTACACTTGTGTAAGATAACGGGTATTTCATGGCTAATATTTTACCAATAATGAACATCAAATACCCAAATAACACAATTTGGGAAAAAATAATAAAAACCACACCAACAATAAAAAGAAGAAGAAGTTTGAAAGTGACATGCCCATGACATGCCCGCCAAAACTCTTTCAGTTGTCAGTTTTCAGTTTGACAATTTGCGTGTTCCTAATGTAGGCACTTCACATGGCTATTTGTATTTGCTATTGGCTATTTGTTGTATTTGGCAAAATTATTGACGAATACACAAACAAGTAAATATAAGAAAATACGGCCCTCCACACATGGACGTCAAATACCAAACTTTTACTTGATTTTCTTTACTTGCCTATTTGACTCCTTTGATGTACGTCAAAAACCGACAAAGGTACGGATACGTGTATTTGGTATTGGTCATATTTGTCAAATAGGCAAATAAGGCCAATATTTGTCAAATATACCGTCTACACATGGTGATTGTTTGGCAAATACAACAAATACGCAAATACAAATAGCCATGTCAAGTGCCTCCATAAGCTGTTATCAGTATACTGGCCTAATCGCTTAGGCCAATGATCGCTTAGGTTTAAGATATTTTGATTTATGCTACACTTGACAGTACACTGATACTTTTTAGAAACGCAACCGTGATGCCAACCTGCAGATAATTTCAGATCGGTGGGGAACCAATAGAAAATCTAGAAGTGTCTACCGTCGCGCCGTCTGGTGGAGATTAAAAATAAGAAAACCTCTCATTCTACCTGCAGTTTAGTCTACGACCGAGACGACCGACCAATCACTGGCGTACAATATGGTTACTCGAAAGAATTTTAAGGTGTCTCTTCTCAATGGCTGCCTCTTCCATGCTGGCCCACTACTGCTGCAACTTACTAGCCATCGCTACCATTGTGAAGATGGGGTAATGGTGTATGATGGCGGACGATGGAACTTTAAAGTTTATTGATTACTCGTGGTCTACAGACCTACAGTTAGCGATGGCCTGCAGTGGACTTGGTCATCGTCGGCCATCGTGTACTGGCTACTTTAAGCATTAGTATGAGACGTAGTTATTTTGGTAGCTACCCTGTAACCGGCAGTTAAAAATAAAACCTTTTACGGGAGCCCGCTAACAAGCCAGCGACTCATTATGATCTTTTTACTTATTTTCACTTAGAACTTGGAAGCCCAAGTCTAGGGCCGGGTAGAGCTCTTCTTTACTGAAGTGGGAGCTTTATTTATTTAATATGTTTTTACTGTACTGAATTCTAATATTAGGTACTAGTCGATGCCCGCAACTCCGTTGCGCCAAAACTCGTTTTAAATTTTTCCGGGATAAAAAGTATCCTATGTCCTTTCCCGGGACTCAAAGTATATCCATACCAAATTTCAGTAAATTCGGTTCAGCGGTTTGGGCGTGAAGAGGTAATAGACAGACAGACAGACAGAATAGACAGACAGACAAACGGACAGACAGACAGACACACTTTCGCATTTATAATATTAGTATGGATAAGTTCAATGCTACTAGTGCCCAATTAGCGCTAAAAGCTGAATGTTTTCATGTTTAAAATCTTATATATGTCGCAGGAAAAAGAGGATATCAGGGATTTCACGATATCCCTAGGGATATCACGAACTCCCGGTAGATGCCGAATATTCTTGTTTGTTACGTCTTCTTACTAAAAATATCTAGTGATATGTCATTTCACTAAACTAAATCTAGTGAAATGTCAGAAACGCGGATACCACCGAATAAAAATCGAGCCACTCATTTCTCTCGCTCGCTCTAGTTCCCACACGTGACACGGGCACTAGTGGGAGTGAAACTAGTGGGAGTCTAGCCTGGAGACAGACAGACTAACCCTTTGGGTACGGAACCGTAAAAACTAGGATAATCGAAGAGCTGGAGTAGCTGTAGTACCTGTGCCTGTACAAGAGCCTAACCAAACTAGAGATCGACATGCCACCTTTACAAAAAATATTCAACTTGGTCGGCCGCTTCATTTGACGTCAAAAATTAAAGGTCTGAAATATTTGATGAAGAACCCTCAGTTGGTTTCAACTGTATGATTCAGAGATATGGTGATGCTCCCTCAGATCTGCTATAGTTGCATTACACGTGTGATAATAACAATAATAACTCCCACTCTGGTTTTGGTGACGGTGGCCGGTTTAATTAAAACCAGGTCAAGAGTAATTTTATAGTGCCCAAGTGTGTGCGCAGTACACAAGAGCAATCTCTATATTCCTTTACTCGCATAACCCGGTGGGACGGAAGACTGACACGACCGGCGAGAACAGGCGCAGGACCGACTTTTTACATGCCCATCCGACGCATGGATCATCTAACATCTTACTTGTCAGATTCAGATGTTAGATGATCCTATCAAAGTACCCGTGTATATACTAGAGCAAGCGAGAGAAATGCGTGGCTTGATTTTTACTTGGCGGTGTCCGCTTTTCTGACGTTTCACTAGATTTAGTTTAGTGAAATGACATATCACTAGATATTTTTAGTAAGAAGACGTAACAAACAAGAATATTCAGCATCTACCGGGAGTTCGTAACATCCCTAGGGATATCGTGAAATCCCTGATATCCTCTTTTCCCTGCGACATATATAAAATTCTCGTGTCACAATGTTAGTCCACGAACTCCTCCGAAACGGCTTTACTGATTTCTACCAAATTTTATATGCATATTCAGTAGGTCTGAGAATCGGTTACTCGGTACTTTATATATTGATAAGTGCATTTGTTGAATAAATAATAGTAAATTATTACAACGACTGACGGCGACCATTGCTTGTGCGACGGGATAGCGATCGACGTTGCCATGATGACTTTTTAGTCACTTCATTATTAAAACCGACTTCCAAGGTAAAAACAATAATAACATCCTTATAATATGAACTAAAAAGTATTAAATAATTTTTCCTATCGAATAGTGCCTTTTTCCGAATTCGGCTAAAACTCAACTATTTCTGTACTTACTCAATCCTTCATCATTTTGAAGACGGTACCAGATATAGCTGAATCTTCAGTCTGCCAAAATATTTGAAACATTTGTAACTGGCACGGACTTAAAAATTATGAAGGATTGAGTACAGAAATAGTTGAGTTTTAGCCGAATTCGGAAAAAGGCACTATTCGATAGGAAAAAATATTTAATACTTTTTAGTTCATATTATAAGGATGTTATTATTGTTTTTACCTTGGAAGTCGGTTTTAATTTTTTGTTAAAAATAATAATTTCAGTCTTTTTAGTTTTTAGTTACCTAGTAAGTAGTAAACTATCGCGTACTATGTACTATCAAAGAAGTTGATTCCTATGCAGATCAGGGACCTAAGCAGTTTGGTTGCGTTACGTCAAACCCAGCCGACAGATCACAATTATTAACATTGAATTGACATATTCAACCAAATAACATTGGTCTATCAATTATTGCATAGGAATCAATTTCCTCGATGGTACGTAGAATAATATACCCGTATTATATTATTCTACTTATCTTATTACAAGCTCACCGGTGAGCGTGACACAATAGAATAACAATATATTTCCAAGAATCCACGATCGAAGGATACAAACTATTAGCAACAGATTAGCAACAAATCATAAGTATCGCGCAGAGACCGGTCTCGAACGCTTCAACTCCCAAGCGGCCACATTGTGGTGTATACGAATTCGGACATCTATTAATAACCGGTCCCACTCGTTCGACTCGAGCGATCTTTGCACGAAATATTTTGAGTGTGAAGTTTTGAAAATAGACAAACTGTGTTACGCTCGTATAAATCTCATTATTCGGTATTTTATTCGAAGATGAACTTGTCTCACGTTCTGAGAATTGGGTCCCAGGTGCGCAGGTCTGTGGCGGTTGCATACTCAGGTATAATATTAATATATCTATCTCGATGGCCGTCGCCGCACGCTGCTGCGGCTCGGCCGTTAGTGCGCGCCCGGTCGCGAATTTACAAAGGCTTATATATCATTAGAGTGAAAGCGCAAACTGAACTGGCTTAGCTTTTGTTAGACAAAAACTTGACAAAACCCTTAACTATTTTAGTACAGAAAATGACCGAAATCGCCTAAACTTTGTTAGCTAAATTGTTTTTAACATTGCAGCAACATATTAGGTATGCTATTCAATTTGATACCGATATGGTAAATACATTGTCATTGTTAGCCTTAAAAATATGTAGGTGGATAGTTACATGAAAATTGTTATTACTTTAATGTTACAGTAATGAAATTACTTACTCGTTTCTATTCTGTATTTAAGTGACAAAAAATACTACTTAATTAACTAACGAACTTTAATTAATAGGTAAGAAACAGGTATGTACATAACTACACTACTTGTTGAGAGTACAAAATATAATTATAAAACTATCTTAGATAAATTATTGGCCTTTGATCTGTCTGATCATTTATAGCTAAGAAAACTATAATATTTTTTCTAGCGTAGTTAGGTACCTCTAATGTAAAATACAAAACGCAGATAATCATTTTTATCACGATTAGTTTAGTATTTTTACAATTTAAACGTAGTTGGTAACAATCTTATTTAAAAGTATGCTGTACGAGTATGGCACGCTCGCGATAAACAAATATTATGGCGGTGAGCCTCTACTCGACTAGGTTTTGTAAGTGCATTTTTATTTCAAAATATCAAGGCAAAAAGCTAATCCATTTGAGTCAATTTTTTTACTGAGATAGAATAGGTATTGTCGAGTAATATGCATAAACAAAAGCTCATCTATTAGAGTCTGGCTCGTGACTCAAACGGTATAGCCTTTGTAAATACGCCGCCCGGTCCGGCCTCGCGCCGCGCCGCTGCGCCGCCGCGCCGCCGCGCCGCTCCATTGACAGCCCTAGCAGATTATAGCAAGCGAGACGCCAGACAGATGTACTATGAACGCTAAGCGCAATACAAAAGGTTGAAATTAGGTTGTTTTGTTGTGAGACATGCATGTTACTTGTATTAATTATCGAAGCAGCTTACTTCTCGGAAGTAATGTCAAATGTGTGCCTTATGCTCTGGACTTAAGGATGAATTTGTTATGTTCAATTTTGGTGACATTGGTGACCATGATGTGGTAATGATGATGATGATGATGAATGTAATTTGCATAGTAGCATATGCTTTCAGTTCTTAAAACAGCGCCTAAACCCCCAAACTTGTATCTATAAGGAATCCGGAGTTCTCTTAGTATCTTCGGAACCATGGTATACCTCGGTGCAAAATCTTGCGTTTTGGTAGCATATGCTTAGGATGCTTCTCATAAAACCAAAATCACCATATGTTTCCATATAAATTTCGAGGAGTTCCCTCGATTACTCATGGATCCCATCATCAGGTCACCACTTTTGTGAACATGGTACCAAATTGGAGTAAAACCTAATACAACAAAACAAAAATTTCGAAAATCTGTTTACAAACGGCGGAGTAATCGTTGAACATAAAAAAAATATATATATATCCACAGCCGAACATATAACCTCCTCGTTTTTTGGAAGTCGGTTAAAAATAATATGGCAAATATATAATGGCAAAGCAACGTTTGCCGGGACAGCTAGTAATAATATAAGTAAGTAGAAATACTAGATAATCTATATTTTGATAAACACTTATTACCTACAAAATAAAAAGCCACACATATTAACGTGCATTGTCTTTTTAATGGCTTCCTTATTGCTATTAATAAATATCACACATTTGACATTACACAATGTCTATAAATTACTAGCTGTCCCGGCAAATGTTGTTTTGCCATATAAATTATTTGTAGTTGTAATGTACTTCTAAATATAATTTTATTCAAGTGACTAAATAAACAATTTTTTTTGTGATTATTAACAAGCTAATTTTTTGTGAGTAGCTTAGCAGTAGTCAACCAAGTTTTGTTGATTACAGAACCCTAAAACGGAACCCTGACCAGCTGATTTTTTGTGTATTGGTAGGAGTAACCTTGTCCTACAAATAAAACAATCCATATTTTAGGACCATCAAGTCAAAGTATGAAATCCTTTCTATCTCTGTTAGCTACCACTTTCGAGATTTTTCGAAAATAAAAATGTTGTTCGTCTTATCAAAAAAATTTGTTCTAGGGCTCCCGTACTTAGACCTACATTTCGATCGAACATAATTTCAGAAACTAACCTAAGAATCTGCCGGCATCGAAAGTCGTTGATTTAACTTTATTGTAATAGATAAAGGTTAATAATAATTATGTCATATTAAATTGTTTTATCACATTTTTATTGTCTTCTCCGACACACAACGTATTTTTTCTTGTTGATAATTCAGAGTTTGTTGACTTTGTTTTCATTTATTACTGGGGTGATTTGGTAAGATCACGAAGTTTTAGTTTGCATTGCTTAATTATTTCTTATCTGTTGCTAAAAATAATTTTAATAAGCAGAAACACTTTTAATTTAAAAGAATTAAGAAGTGCTTGTTACATTCTCCATTGTCTGTAATTTCGTTATTTGAACATCTTCTTGGTGAAGAAGGGAAAATGGCCAAGTGAGAGTTAAATTGGATTTTGTGAACATTTCAAGTGCCTACCTGTTGCCATTATTGCTATAGAGTATAGACTATAGAGCAAAAAGGCAAAAAACACGTTTGTTGTATGGGAGCACCCCTTAAATATTAATATTATGTACTTCCTTTTTAGTATTTGCTATAGCGGAAATAAATGGGTAAGTATATAATAATCTGTGAAAACTTTATAAGTCTAGCTATCGCGGTTCTTGAGATAGAGCCTGGAGATATACAGACAGACAGCGAAGTCTTAGTACTCTTAGTAGAGATAAACTACGATAACATGGCGCGGCCCTCCAAATTACAGTTTCAATGTGTGCAGTCACGTCTTTATGAAAGAGTTTGTATGTAGTAAATATTCAACCAATCAACCAGTACTTGTAATATTTCACATGTCACTATTGTTGGTCAACTAATCATAACTAACCGACCGCGCAAGACAACGCACTTCAAACGTTTTGAATTTTGGAGGGGCGCGCCATGTTATCGCAGTTTATCTCTAATAGGGTGAAGGGTCCCGTTTTTACTCTTTGGGTACGGAACCCTAAACTAGATCGCGATTAGAATTATTTACATAGGTAGAGATGGCTAAAGACACGTCTCATTTACATAACTAATTTTGATGAAATTATTAGAATGAATTTATAGTGAAAAGTATTTAATAATATTTTTTCACGGTCTCTGAAAAATTTTAGAAAACTTTTCACTCGTTTCAATAAGATTATTGAGAATTATTATTGAGAAACATCCTAGTTTCTAAATGTAAATAAAAATATTTTTTCTTTAAAGTAAATAAAAATTGCGATTAAATTCTATAAAACTTATTACTTAACATGCGAGGTCATTGCTTCTTTGCAGATTACAAAAGATAAGGAATATAAGTATAATGTAAACAAGAAATCGATCCTCAGTCCTCTCATATTTTTTTTATTTACATTGACACGCCTATCTAGGTTTATGTCTTACTAGACGTTCCGCGCGACTTTGCCCGCGTAAATTAAATATTTCACAGACAAATCTTCTTATCTGTGCCAAATAACAGAAAAATTGCTCCAGTAGTTCGTGAGGTAAGCCTTTTCAAATAATTTCCCCGTTTTTTCCATATTTTCCTCTATTTCTTCGCTCCTATTAGCCTTAGCGTGACAAAATATGGCCAATAGCCTTCCTCGATAAATGGGCTATCTAACACTGAAAGAATTTTTCAAATCGGACCAGTAGTTCCTGAGATTAGCGTGTTCAAACAAACAAATAAACAAACAAACTGCTTTATAATATTAGTATAGATTATAATATTAGTATAGATAATCTGTAATTTTATATATATTGATTATCCTTACTAGTTGCGCAACTCGTTTATCAGGCGGGAACCATACGTTTTCCCGGGATAAAAATTAACACATCAATCCCCAAGCGGCAACCTGCCGCATAATAATAATTGAAGATCAATTGTGTCTGCAATACCCACGATGGAGGCGTTAAAAGGTATTCTATGTCCTTCCTCGGGACTTAAAGTGTCTATATATAAAATTTCATCAATATCGGTTCAACGGTTCAGAACAAGAGCACTCTGTATTCCTTTAATCTATGTGGACTACATCAGGAGCAAGACCAACCTCGTCTTGAGGGTCGAGTGCTTGGAGTCCCGCCAGTCCCGCTACAAAGTAAATTTAGCTCCTTTGTGGTGAGAGTCCCGACGCACCATCTACCGACCTTCGAGAAGGAGGAGTTCTGGCCGATCGGAGTTCTATTTTGGTTTCAGATAGTTTTTATTATTCTTAGGTTTCAGACGAAAAAAAAAACAACGATGGTGTAAAAAGGTTTCATATTGTGATAAAATAAATTTTAATTAAAAATACGCGTGGCACTCCGGGACTGCCGCGGCCGCGCCGCACCGGCCGCGGTAAAACTAATTGCATATCATTTTTTTCAACTTATGCAATTATAATTATTTGTTTTATTTAAGCAGTATTTTTTCTTTGATATTAATTCAAGTTACCCTTTAGAGCGTGGTGACCGATAAAAAAAGCTATGCAATAGCTTAAAAATTTTCGAATCCGTTACGTTTTTAATTAAAAAGTTATTGCGTTTAAAAAGTAAAGTTTACGCAATATCAGTGTATCTGGCACATATCAATCAAACACATTAATCAAGTGACCAACTGATCTTGTGCATCGGGACCTTGAAATAATTTCACTCCTAATTTGTTCATATCTCATTGAACTAATACGTAACAATAGCGATCGATATCCATTCGATTAATAGTAGAACATCGACCTTCACTGAGGTGATAATAGATTGAAAAAAATTCAAATATATAAAATTCTAGTGTCACAGTGTTTGTGCGCGAACTCCTCCAAAACGGCTCAACCGATTTTAATCATATTTTGTACCGAAAATCGGTTAAGGTGACGCCGCGTTAAAGTAAAAAGCCGTGTTGGATACGTTTTAGATAGCTTGTTTTCTTTGAGATGCCGGCCCGGCCTCTAATAGAAAACAAGCAATGGAACAGCAAAAAAATGGAAAGGGCGTAAGCGACAAAATGGTTTTTGTCGCATAATTTAAAAACCATAAATACATTTAATAAAAACTATGAGCAAATTAAAGTGTATACTTGAACCAATCTATGTACAAATTTTGGAAGCTTAAATCACTCTCCGCTGTTGGCAAAATAGGTATCCCTTTTTTTACAGAGGTCTTTTTGATTGATTATCTGTGTTATAAAAGTTGACCAATCGTGTTATGCTGTGGGTAATTCAAAGACAAACACATGATGAATACTGACAATGAACTTAAATTTCTTAGCTTTAGTCATTGCTGAGAAAAATCGATATCGCTACAGCCGAATTATCAAGGGCTCGCCTTAAGAGCCCGGGTTACCCTCGAAATTCTCATACATACGTAATACCAAAATCATTTTCTCATACGAAAATATTTAACATGTTTGAGTTATTTTTCAGCTTAAAATAGTAATTACCTAGGTTCCTGTACAAAAATTAACTTCAAAATATTTATACACTAAAAAAATTTCTTTGTGTATATTTTTTTTACTAAATTTACTACTAAATATTTAAACACTAAAAAATAGAGTAAAACACTAAAAAATATATACATAAATATTAAATTTACTACAAAATATTTCAACTCTAAAAAATATTTTTTAGTATTTAAATATTTTGTAGTAAATTTACTATTTATTTATATAATTTTTAGTGTTTTACTCTATTTTTTAGTGTTTAAATATTTTGAAGTAAATTTTTGTTCAGGAACCTAGGTAATTACTATTTTAAGCTGAAAAATAACTCAAACATGTTAAATATTTTCGTATGACAATATTATTTTGGTATTACGTATGTATGAGAATTTCGAGGGTAACCCGGGCTCTTAAGCGGTTTCGGCGTGAAGAGGACAGACAGAAGCACTTTCGTGTTTATAATATTAGTATGGAATATGGATTAGAATAAAAACTTAACAGTTTTTATAAGTATGTCACACGAGTAAGAAGGGCGCGGTCTGTTTAACAATAAACAATTAATATTATAATGAGCGAAAGCCCGGGTTCTTTGCAGTGGCGAAGACATGATCTTCTAAAACTTTATAATAATAATTATAATATCTATACAGTACTAATATTATAAAGCGGAAGAGTTTCTTTGTTTGTTTGAATGCGTTAATCTCAGGAACTACTGGTTGGAATTGAAAAAATATTTTTATGTTAGATAAATCATTTATCGAGGAATGCTTTGGGCTATATAACATCACGCTGCAACCAATAGGAGCGAAGAAACGTTGAAAAATGTGGAGAAAACGGGGAAATTTATAATTTGAACGCGCTTATTTCACAAACTACATGACCGATTTTTATATCATTTGGTAATTGGCACAGATATAGAGTAGATCACTGGGAAGGACATACGCTACTTTTTCAGTAAAAAATGCACGGTTCCCGCAAATACATTATTTACGCGGGCGGAGCCGCGCGGAACATGTAGTTCTTCATAACTAGGAAGCCCTTGCCTGTGAGCTCTAACTCCCGCGCTCAGAGACGAATTTTAATTACTTAAGTAAGTACTTAACTGTAATTAAACGAAGCTTTTTACATGAGCCGTTACTGTCAAACTCTTCATTAAATTAAAGTTTAATCATCATTAAATGTCTCTAAGTGCGGCCGTAAGACAAGACTTTTCCCCACTTCAGAATGTCCGAGAAAAGAGAATATAGGATGTCATCATTTTCATATTATAATAATCCCACCAAAACAAAACGTAAAAGGCGCCAAGCAAAATATTGCATAGCTGTAATACTTCTGTCGTAAAAAGTTTTCAGATCACATTCAAGCCAAGCCTTCAACTTATTTTGTAATTTAAATCAACATTTAGTAAATGTATCAATAGATTTCTTTATTTTATAATAATTATTATAGTGGCTTGGCAATGAGCATTAGAGAAATAATATAATATATTGGGTACCATCGGCCACATGCGTCGTTACATACTAAAACACTTTATGCTTGCCGTCTGTGTAAGTATGAACTCCTTCAAATATGCAGTTTTATATTTTTGTTTCTCTTGTGCTCATTGCCAAGCCACTATAATAATTATAAAATAAAGAAATCTATTGATACATTTACTAAATGTTGATTTAAATTACAAAATAAGTTGAAGGCTTGGCTTGAATGTGATCTGAAAACTTTTTACGACAGAAGTATTACAGCTATGCAATATTTTGCTTGGCTCCTTTTACATTTCATGTTTTGGTGGGATTTCATTTCTTTTCTTAAGGTTTTTGTTTCTTTTCTTTTCAGGTCAAGTTATAACTTTTCTGTACTTAGCTTGGTTCTCATTCTCTATCTTCTTTATATTATTTTTTGAGGCTTCGTTAGTTCTGAGTCGATTATTAATATTCATATATTTTGATATTATAAGTTTAAACACTTACGGATTTTGTCGCGGAGCACTTTTATTAATCTCGAGTCCCGTGGTCTTCGGGTGGTTAAAGAACTTCAAGAAATTGGACACCTGTCACCTCAGTCCACCCGTGACCACGGCCGCTGTAAAGCAGCCGAAACGTCGGGATTAATAAAAGTGCTCCGCGACAAAATCCGTAAGTGTTTAAACTTATAATATCATGAGTGATACTCGCGAAAACTTAAGAAATCATATTGTTTCATTGTTAACGTTGTTAATACTATTTTTTATTTAATCAATACCATTTCATTATAACAAAATATATGCAGTCGAAACTAATACTGTTCTTGCAAAGTTACAAACATAAAAATGTTTTCTTTTATTTAATAAACTACTATATTATTATGTATATTTTTTTCAGTTTTTCGGTTTTCCTGCCCAAGGAATGAAAACGGGACCCTATTATCAATAAATAATAAGTCTTCGCTGTCTGTCCGTCGTCCATCCTTATGTCACCAAGCTGGATCTCGAGAACCACCATAGATAGGTAGTTGCAATTTTCACAAATTATGTATTTCTGGTATCGTTATAAGAGCTAATAGTCCAATTCAAATAAAATAAATTACTAATAGGGGGCCTCATACAACAAACACGATTTTTTCCCCTATTTTGCTCTATATCCATAATGGTAACAGTAAGGTTTTTGAAAATTTCAGAAAATACTCAGCTGTATATTAACTTTAATAATTAATAATAAAAATTATATATACTTATTATTTAAGGGGGGCTCCCATACAAATTTACGGTACGGAACCCTATGTACGCCAGTCCGACTCGCACTTGGCCGGTTTCATAATTTTTCCTTTCATTGTAAATAAAGACCTATCCGGGTACCAAATTTCAAGGTTCTAAGTCTGCTAGAAGTACCTTAGAATTTTGATGATCTATAAGTCAGTGAGTGACAAAATGTCGTAACTTTGACCATCCGTAACTATTAAACTATTTATCGAAATGTCATATAATTTGGAGGTTAAGCTAGTTTTAATACTTGCTCCTAGTGACCGAAATTTTAAATCCCTAGCTTTGTTAACATCGAAGATAAAGGGGGTGTGAAATAGCTGCGAACCGCTTCGAGAAAAGTATGGTACGGCCGTGCCTTTGCTTGGCACGGCTTGGCTGGGGCACTACCGTGCCCCCAGATAGTATTCTAAAAAGATTAGGTAAACCAACTTCAAAAATGTACCATCGAGGAAATTGATTCCTATGCAGTTGACAGACTAACGTCATTTGGTCGATCAAATGAAATCAATGTTAATTGTGATCTGTCGGCTGGGTTTGACGTAACGCGACCAAACTACGTAGGTCCCCCATCTGCATAGGAATCAAGTTCTCTGATAGTACGTCAATAAGAAAAGATACAAAACTACTTAAACGATTTTGATGAAACTTGCAGTATTCCCTAAGTTGAACAGTACCTAGGCCGGTATAAATAGTCAGTACTCAAGATGCATCTCGGTCTCAAGTCACGGTTCAGGCTCTGTGATTGATTGGCTGTCAAAATTTGGACCAATCATAGAGCCGAACCGCGTCTTGAGACCGAGATGCATCTTGAGTACTGACTATTTATACCGGCCCTAGTACAACAAAAAAAAAAATCACTTACTTAAATCAGATTTCCGGAGATATGCGAACACAAACATAAAAACGTAGGTACTATCAGAGAAGTTGATTCCTATGCAGATGGCGGACCTAAGTAATTTGGTCTCGTTACGTCAAACCCAGCCGATCGATCACAGCTACAGTGCGTTTCATCAAATAGTTCCTTTGCCGTCATGTTGGCACTAATGCAAATTAATGTTGCCACATTACCCTTACTGTGCTACCTTAAATTAGGGGAGATAATATGTTATCACAAAATGCACTTAAAGAAAATTGTACATAATTCTAACAGCTTTCGCCCGCGGCTCTGCCTACGTTAACGTCTATCCCTCGGGGATCGTTCTTTTTCCCGGGATAAAAGGTACCCTATGTAATTCTCCATACTCCAGAGTTCCAGACAACGTGTACCTATGAAAGTTTTATGATGATCCGCTTAGTACTTTATGTGTGAAGGCGTAACCAGCAAAGTCACTTTCGCATTTACTAGCTAAAAGCCGAGATTTGTGAGGGCTCGCGTCATCACACCTTCACTGACTGATGATAACACATTTACATGTAAATACTATGTTAAAGCACAAATCAATAGGCGTGATAGTTTGTCCGTAAAGTGTACCACAAAATGTACATGTTGTGCGAAGTACTAGGGCTCGCTTCGCTCCTCCTGATAATATTATTGTACTAGCTTTTACCTGCACCTTCGTTCGCGTGTATGTAGTTTTCGTCACTAGAAGTGTGTTTCATCAAATAGTTCCTTTGCCATCATGTTGGCATTCTCTGTTAATAACGTAAACACGGTAGACACGCTCCGCATGTATTCATAAGTTTTACTGTGTTTAAGGGTGATTAAACTGACGCTGGTAAGCCTATTTCACTAAGCCGTAATGGCGGCAACCCGAGTTTAATGGAATTATTGGGGCCTAGTTACGTTTTTCACGTTCACAAAACTCTTTCACTCTTAGCACCATCATTCTTTCACCATTCTTTAATGTTTTCGGCATGATTTTCTCACGAAATCACAATAAAATTATGAAAACTCGCAGAGCATGTCAACCTTGTTTATTATTGTCAGACAGGAATGCCAACATGACGGCAAAGGAACTATTCGATGAAACGCACTATAACATTGAGTTGACATAAGCCGACCACATGACTTAGGTCCGCCATCTGCATAGGAATCAACTTCCCTGATAGTACATAAACTGTTGAAATTTGGCATATTTGTTCAGATGCTGATATAGACTATCATATTATACGAAAACTGGGTATTCTGGAAATATTACATACATACGGTCGAATTGATTACCTCCTATTTTGAAGTCGGTTAAAATCACAAGCGTTCCTTTACGTAATGGGTCCTAGCACTACTAGCCCTTAAGTAGGGCACTATAATGGGACAATAATTATGACCTATATCTGAATGTCGGGCAGCCACAGGTTTTACAATTAATTCCTAGATATAGATACATGACTGCAGTATATAGACGCGGGCGCGAAGCCGGCTCGTCAGTCGCTGCACGGTCGCCCTGGGAGCACGTCCATGTCAGTGTATGTGATGTTAGTAAACAAATATATGTGTATAAATAAAAACTTCGGGGCCCCCCTGCCATTTTTGTTGTGAACACCAATGAACAATCATGTCTTTTCCGGGAGTTTTTATGTTCTACGTCGAAAGTTTTTGGGTGAGTTCGAATTTCGATTTTTTATATTTTTTTATTCGAATATTTACTAGGCATGTAAATATTTTTTATGAGTACGGCAATTCGATATTATACTTGTAGTAAACAATAAGTACACATTTTAATGGCAATTCTGCAATAATATTACAAAGTGAATTAGTTACATATATTTTACTCCGCCATGCATGTTCTGTTAAGTGTAAAAAAACTTTTTGCACTCAGAAACCATAAATAATTCACATTTTTCTTGTTTATTATCGTTGATTAGACGTTACATCACTATCGCGTGTTAAAGAAGCGAGTGTGCGGTTGGTTATTGGCACTAAATACACTTTTTCATTAAAAAAATGAATGGACTGCAATGCGATTTCAAATTAAGAACCATTTGCAAAGATAAATATGTCAAAAATGATCCCTTTATGTACAAGAGAAGATTTATTACAGTCTTAATGCGCCATTATTCTGTACACTAGTTTTTCAAGAAATTAAAGAGTCTACTCGAGTTTTAAACGAAAAATATTTGACAAAGTAGTTCAGCAACACTAAAAATATTAACACAATTGCTTATTATTTTTTTGAATTTTGAAACATGTACCTAGACTGTTATAGCACGGTAGAAATGGATTTTAAACACAAGATTTAAAATTACATAAACCAAGTATTCATGCGTAACTTGGCATCGCATGAATGGATTTCTATTTACGATATGATATTTACAATAAAATTATACGTGGCCTATATTTTTTCCTGCTCATCACTTTTAAATGCATCGTGATCGTGAATGAACTTTGCAGTTTCTGTGCAATAAAATACAGAATTATAAATTGTTTGTAGTATTAACCTTTTTGGTAAGTACGTACTTTTAAGGTTCTGTACCCAAAGGGTAAAAACGGGACCCTATTAACTTCGATGTCTGTCTTTCTTTCTGTCCCCAGGTTTATATCTCAACGGTGATAGCTAGAGAGTTGAAAAATTTCATAGAACATGTATTTCTGTTGCTGCTATAAACAACAAAATATACTAAAAATAAAATGAAATACTTAAATATTTAAGGGGGCTCGAACCCATACAACAAACGTGATTTTTTTGGTTTTTTCAGCTCGATATCAATAAGTAGGCACTTGAAATTTTCAGGATACCGTTAATTATAATTTATGTGTGCCTTAATACTTAATTATTAATAATAAAATTAAAATAAAATGGATGTATTTTTAGGGGTGCTCCCATAAAAAAATGGCCTATTTTTCGCCTATAACGGTACGGAAAGCTTCGTGCACGAGTCCAACTCGTATTTGGAAGATTTTTTAAAATGATTTATATAATAAATTAACAAAGGTAGGTATCACAAAAGTATTAAAATAGGAGGGACGTGCACATTTTGGACACATGTTTTTTTTGTTAAATTTCGTAAGTACTTAATCTCTCACATAATTTTCGAAATTTTAGCTTACACTTAAGTTAGGTACTCCATCATTAATAATGCATATAATATTGATACACTAAACATTTAAATGTTCTTTGCGATGATTTTATATCTTTTAGTTTTTAACGTTGTCAAAGTATATAATATGCAAGTTGAAGAAATTTTTCAACACCTCTTCCATTACACATTCAAATTATGAAGATAAGCTTTTTTTGTAACTCTCTAGAGAGATTAGAGATGTCTTGTCTCTCTGTCAATCAACGGTTTGGGATATTTTTACTGTAAAACTCTACAAAATAATTTTGTTTAATTTTTAAAACAATTTTATAAAGGCTATGAATTTTATTTTTGTTTACTTGATGAGACAGTAATAATTAATAAATAATGATAACGAATAATTTATCATCAAAAATAAAGTCACGATCTATGTTTTATAAGATAAAAAAAAAATGCATCTAAGTATAGCAAATGGTAATAATGACATAAGTTTTTAAAATATCGCATAATTTAAAATCGATTAAAACATTATGATAAAGTCATCATAATATAATAAAGTCTCAATGTCATCACATTTGAATCAATCAACAAGTGCAAACCATATAGATAATTTATATAGCTAAGTAGAGTAAATTACTATCAGGCTGTCACTGACAGAGCAGGTACTCGTAATGTAAAGATGTATATTATAGCACGATAGACTATACTATATATACTATACTATAGATATAATATATATACTATACTATAGATAGATCAACTACGATAACTTGGCGCGCCCCTCCAAATGACTGTTTCAATGTGTGTAGTCACATCCTTATGAAAGAGTTTGTATGTAGTAAGTATCCAACCAATCACAATACACGTATATTTCAGTTAATGTCACTCATTACCAAGATTTGTTGGTCAACTAATCATAACTAGCCTACCGCGCAAGACAACGCACTTCAATCGTTTTGACAACGCACATCAAACGTTTTGAATTTTGGAGGGGTGCGCCATGTTATCGTAGTTGATCTCTACAAAGAATTTATTCTGACAGAATTTTACATTCGTTGTCGCCGTAGAAAAATAAAAAACCTTTGAGGCCGGTATGGAAATATACTATGTGCCCTGTGCTTTTAATATCTAAAACATTGATTCTCAAAGTGGTCCAGGTGGACCCCCAGGGGTCCACGGGAGCCCGATAGGGGTCTACGCTTGCGTGGAAAAAAATGGGGGTGCACGAGTCGTAAAAGGGGGTCTATACATTTTTTTGTGTTAAATAGCTAGATACACAACAAGAAAATATTTTCGTTTACTTTTTACCACTCCGAAGTGGAAGCTTATTGGTTCCTTGAACTGTTAATTGTGAGTCAAACTTAGAATACTTTTGGTACTGTTGGATGAATATGCTATTCAGACCGGCCTTGAAGTGGGGGGTAGCTGTCGGGCGTCCACCGGATCCAGCAAATTGTTTAAAGTGGTCTATGAGAAAAAAAGTTTGGGAACCTCTGATCTAAAACATTATAGCTGTTTTAAGTACTTTGAACTCTATATACGTTAGGTACGTACGTATATTGACATCGTAACTTTTCCTTTTTTGTAAAACTAAACTACTTAAAATTGTGTTTGAATTTGGAACGCGGTCATTATTTTGCTACATGTTCTAGAAATAATCTAGCCTAGTTTTAGCTAGGTATTTAAATAATGTAAATTAACATTGAACAAAGCTATTATCAAGGTCATGTCAATTGTCAGTGACATTTATATTATTATACTGCGTACTTGTTAAAATAGTTAATCAACAATTACCACTTATTTTTGCATTTCGTAATCATCGTGCGTAAATAAATACTAACTTAATTATACTTCATAAGCAGTGCCGAATTTATGCTTTGCTCAAACCTCAAAGCATAAATTCGTCAAGTTGTCAAATGTGTGTTTTGAATCAAAACACACATTTGACAACTTGACGCAACTTGACGCTCCCGCTTCGCAGTCGCTTGGTCGCGTAGGTTTGAACAAAGCATTATACTTTTATGAGAGTATGCCACTTTTTTCCGCCGTCCTGTATGGACATTGCCGCCTCTAGGCCGTGGCCTATAACGGCCTATTTATAAATCCGGGGCTGCTCGTAAGAATTAGAGAGTCTGAAAATAAGTTGATAATAAAGTTATTACTTACTAGATGTTCCGCGCGGCTTCGCCCGCATAATTTAGGAATGTCACGGAAACCGTATATTTTTCCGCAAAAAAAGAAATCTGTGTCCTTTCACGTGGTCCACTCTTCATGACGTAAAATTACATAAAAATTGCTCCAGTAGTTTCTTAAAACCGTCTTTTCCACATTTTCCTCTACTTCTTCACTCCTATTAATCTTAGCATGATAAATATAACCTATATAGTATATAGCCTTCCTAAATGGGGTATCTAACACTGAAATAATTTTTCAAATCGGACCAGTAGTTCCTGAGATTAGTGCGTTCAAATAAGCCCTTTTAAATAATTTCCCCTCGTTTTCTCAACACTTTCCTCTATTTCTTCGCTCCTATTAGTATTAGCGTGATAAAATATAACCTATAGCCTTCCTCAATAATTTATGGGCTATCTAACACTGAAAGATTTTTTCAAATCGGACCAGTAATTCTTGAGACTATAAAGCGGAAGAGTTTGTTTGTTTGTGAAAACGAGTTGACGGAACACCTCATGAATCATGATAAGCGATAGCCGCTCATGGGCACTCGTTTTTGTTATTTTGTTAGTCTCGCTAAAACTCGAGAACAGTTGAACCGATTTGGCTCATTTTAATCTTAAAATATTCGTGAAAGTACAGGGAAGGTTTATAGTAGGAGGGAAGTGATACAAAGTTTACCAGTTCATCTAGTAATACAAGAAAGAACCAAGTTATTAATTCGTAGCACGGTGCTACGGCGTAGCACATAGTAGCGTCAATTCCATTTTTTTTATAAAATTACTATCTGACGCGGCAATCATTGTTTTGCCATATGAGTTATTTTTAGTATCAATAATATAAAAAGTTGAAAAACCTATTCTCAGGCCTAACGAATGTACATACAAAATTTCATTAAAATCGGTGGAGGATTTGGAGGAGTTCGCGCACAAACACTGTGACAAGAGAATTTTAAATATTAGATGGGGCAAACGAGCAAACGGGTCACCTGATCGAAAGCAACTAATGCCTATAGAAACTTACAACATCAGAGGAATTGCAGGTGCATTGTCGGCCTTTTAAGAAGGCCTCTCTCTTATTGAAGCGATAGCTGAATGAATGAATTTAACTATTTTACTGATAACTCGCTGCAAAAACGATAATTATTATTTTCTTATTATTATAATATACTTTCCTATAACAATTTAATAACAAAAATTACACCGAATACTAGATGATGTCCGCAACTCCGATGCTTCAAATTAGTTTATTGCGCGGGAACCGTACATTTTTCCGGGATAAAAAGTATCCTATGTCCTTTCCCGGGACTCAAAGAATCTCCATGCCAAATTTCAGCAAAATCTGTTCAGCGGTTTGGGCGTGAAGAGGTAACAGGCATACAGACAGACAGACACACTTTCGCATTTATAATATTAGTATGGAAGTATGGATTACTGTAATGTTTTCACGCTAGAGGCAGTACCAGAATAGACAGACAGTAAACAAAAAGTTTTATTCGACATTTGACAACATTTCTGTCAATATTCTGATATGACTTGTGCAACATGTTGGACTGATTTTTAGGGTTCCGTACCCAAAGGGTAAAAACGGGACCCTATTACTAAGACTTCGTTGTCTGTCCGTCTGTCCGTCTGTCTGTCTGTCTGTCCGTCTGTCTGTCTGTCTGTCTGTCTGTCTGTCTGTCTGTCTGTCTGTCTGTCTGTCCGTCTGTCTCCAGGCTGTAACTCAATAACGGTAATAGCTAGAGAGTTGAAATTTTCAGAGATTATGTATATCTGTTGCCGCTATAACAACAAATACTAAAAACAAAAGAAAATTAATATTTAAGGGTGGCTCCCATACAAGAAAAGTGATTTTTTTTGGCTTTTTTTGCTCTATATCAATAATGGCAACAGGTAGGTACTTGATTTTTTCCTCGAAGTCCTTAGTTATACGTTTTCTTTAATATTTAATAATAATATTAAAATAAAATAAAAAATTAAGGGCGGCTCCCATACAAAAACCACAATTTTTGGCCTGATTTTGCTCTATAAAGGTACGGAACCCTTCGCGCGGGAGTCCGACTCGCACTTGGCCGATTATTACTGTACGTGCTAGTAGCGCCCTCTGCTCCGACCTTTGCGTAAAATGTTCCGTTGACGTTTTAGTGATTTTAAAGTACCTGATGTCTTCTGGCGTATCTATTTTAGTCACAATACCATTGCCAATTTTCTTAAAAATCTATTCATTTGTTTTGGGAATTATTCAAACCAAACATTTCTTTATACAAGGTGTAATAAAACTAAGTGATAATACTTACGGGTGTGTATGTGTTCCATGTTGAGAGTTCAGTGTGAAAGTAGCAGCGCTGAAAGACTAAAATTTGTTTTCACTTTTGTAAAAAGACACACCCTTGAATATTATCACTTAGTTTTGTTACACCCTGTATAGAGATGTAGGGTGTTCACTATTGTAATGAAATAATATTCATGTTGTATATTTTCTTTGTAAGTATAAGAAAAAAATTAAGATTATACAAATATCTAGTTTCTAATTACTACTTTATAATTATTACTAGATGACCCGTGAACTTCGTATCACTTTCCTGGACTTCCACGGTTCAGCCGTTCTCAAGTTTTAGCGAGACTTAAGGCCTGTTCACCTGATAAGTGTCAGATAGGATATCCACAACCTATTTGACAGATTCTCCATACTATCTGTCAAGTTAAGTGGTGGATAGCCAATCCGGCACCTATCAGGAAGTGGTAAAACAGGCCCTTACAAAATAAAATTAATTTATGTTTAAATATCTATGAATAATATAATATAGGCTCGGCTCGGCTCGGCTATTATCGATTAATTGCTATTAAATTAATGGCGATTAAAATAATTTGTTCTATTTCATCGATAATTGCTTTTATAGAGGAAAATATAAAAATTAGAATTAAAAAGCTGGTTTTTCCTAAAATGTCAATTATTATATTTATAGTTATCATCATCAAGTTATTATGTAGACTACCAGATAACCTAATTATGAATAAAAATATTAACGTTCCGTATACCTTTACAAGAAAGGTAGGTAGTTAGGTACGTTGTCTTTGTCATATTATGACATTTCTAATATAATGTCAGACAAAGAAAAGCTGACCTTATTTGCTGTGTATTTTTCTTTTGTTTAGAGCAATTTCATACAAACTTGACGATGTCATCCAAGTATCGAATATCATTCGATACTTGGATGACATCGTCAAGTTAAAAAAAATAATAATATATAATAATAAATAATATAAAAGTAAAATGTGGCCAAAAAAATCCGTCATTTTGATTGACATCTTTCCCCCTATAGACATGACAATGTCACCCACGCGCTAAAGTAGCCTTTTAGTGCATAACCGGCCAATTTCAGTTGCTCTGCTGGCTTCGAGTTTTCATTATTCGGTCTCGGAATTCAAAGTATCTCCATACCAACTTACAGCAAAATCGGTTAAGTGGTTTGAGCGTGAAGAGGTAACAGACAGACAGACACACTTTTGCATTCATAATATTAAGTATGGATGACAACGTCATCCACGCGCTATACTAGCCTTGCTCTGGTGGCTTTGAGTTTTTCATATTATTTAACACTAGATGACGTCCGCAACTCCGTTGCGCCAAAATTAGTTTATCGCGTGGGAACCGTACCTTTTCCGGGATAAAAACTATCCTATGTCCTTTTCCCGGACTCAAAGTATCTCCATGCCAAATTTCAGCAAAATCAGTTCAGCGGTTTGGGCGTGAAGAGGTAACAGACAGACAGACAGATAGACAGATAGACAGACGGACGGACAGACAGACAGACAGACACATTTTTGCATTTATAATATTAGTATGATATGATGTCAATAATTGACAATGTCATCCAAGAGCTATATGTAGAGCTTCCTCGTAGTTATGCATAACCGACCAATTTGAGTTGCTCTAGTAGCTTCGAGTTTTTCATATTATTTAATGTAGATTGCACCATAATCTCGTTACAATGTAACTTTAACGGGGCATATGAAGTGCTCGTGTAAGCGAAACGTTGCATATTAATTAACACTTCTAGACTACAATTTTCTACTTCTAGTATTACAAGGTTAGCTCATAGTTTGTACTACATGCAATTAAATACTATTAGTAATTATATTGAAATTTTTGTTGCTGTCAAATAATACGTTTAGATTTTTGGTTTGAATAGAAATATTATGTACTCGTACGGTGAAAGAAAAAATCGTGAGGAAACCCGCACATAGTAATTGGTCCCAGACGTATGTCACCCGTTCTGCATGAGTGATAAATGATAACGTCTGTTACGCTTAATAGTTTATGCCTCTGAACTGATTTTGCTGAAATTTGGTATGGAGATACTTTAAGTCCCCGGAAAGGAAATATTTTTATCCCGGAAAAATGTGCGGTTCCCACTCGATAATCGAACTTTTGCACAACTGAGTTGCGGACGTCGTATAGACGTCATAACTAAATAAATAAATATCTTTTTATTCAAAATAGGTATCATGATACTCTTTTTGAAAGTCGAACCAAAAAGCTACGTTGCCTACCACCGGTATGTATATAGAATTAGTTACATACTTAAAAGACCTCTAGAATAAATATCTAATCTATATTATTATTAGTAGGCGGGTGGTAAAAACGGTCACCAGCCTGGACAATTTTTCACTTGGGGACATGCTTTACGCATACCCGGCGGATTGGGTTCATTGGCTGGGGTATGTGGGACTCCCCAGTCCCCAGTCGACTCACCAAAACCCCATGGGATGACCATGACCACGCTTATGGCAGAGCTGCGGGCAGGATAGAATAGGTTCTGTGGATGGTCGCTGGTAGAGTTGTTCGTTCGTTTGACATCACTTAGATCCGTCACCACCTAGTCTTTTGGCTAGAGTCTAGACTAGCCTTTCCCAAAGTGCGCCCCCTAAATAACGTCCCCTTGCGGTGGTGAAAGTCTAAAGGGTGTGGGACTCAGAAAAAACGGACGTTATGTAGAGGCTTGGAGGGTGATTTGTAATTTCATTTTATTTTTGTTTTTTTTTGGCTAGTAGGTAAGTCGACTTCTTAGAATACAACATTTTGTTAAGGCCGTCCCCCGAGCAAATGACCTTGGCCATACATTTGCCGCGTTCGCGTTGCCGAGATCGCACCAAAAGTCAAAACCCTATATTTTTACTCTTAGTTCAAAATTTACCTAAAAAAATTTAAAACGTGGAATATGAATGTTATGATGAGATGCTGAATGTATGCTTGAATTTTAATAAATCGATTTTACTTTGGAAGTTGATATCATTAGTATAATAAACAAAAATAGAAAATTTAAAACGTGGAAAGAAATATTGATATGCTGTATTTTTATTATAACTTTGTAGCTTTCAAATTATGAGTTTATAAGCCCTTAAATACGGTAAATTACGGAATCTCCGTAAGGAACGCCCTTAAGCAAAAATCTCGGAATTCCGGGATTGGAGAAGATTCGGGAATGCAAATAAGGTTGGCGGTAGTGGTAAAAATATGGTTTGAAAATAGTATTTTGTATTTATTTTTATAAAATTTGTGGCAAAAACCCCATAAGAGCCCGGGTTACCCTCGAAATTCTCATACATACGTAATACCAAAATCATTTTGTCATACGAAAATATTTAACATGTTTGAGTTATTTTTCAGCTTAAAATAGTAATTACCTAGGTTCCTGAACAAAAATTAACTTCAAAATATTTAAACACTAAATTTTTTTTTGTGTATAATTTTTTTTTACTAAATTTACTACTAAATATTTAAACACTAAAAAATAGAGTAAAACACTAAAAAATATATAAATAAATAGTAAATTTACTACAAAATATTTAAATACTAAAAAATATTTTTAAGAGTTGAAATATTTTGTAGTAAATAAGAATAAGATAAGAAAGATTCATTCATAAAGATAAAAAAAATTAGGTAAGAACAAGGTGGTGCTAAAAATAATTTATTCTCAAAGTGGGCCGTAGACAAAATAAGTTTGGGAACCCTTGGTCTAGAGTCTAGACTTTAGAATTTAGAGTTATCCCCAACCCCAACCAGCTATCTCCAACCTGCAGCCCGCCGGGACTTTTTCAGTAGCCCGCGTGTAGATTAACCTGAATTTCACTCGGCCACCGGCAAAATAGTGCAAAGTGGTCGTTAGTCGTGAAAAATTTTGCCACTTTGTGAATGGCTGAAATCAAAATCAAAAATCAAAATATTTATTTCTAAATAAGTTAACGTAGTTAACACTTTTAGAACGTAGGCTAATGTTAGCTAACGTTCTTAGTTTAATTCTAAAAAAAATTGGTTGCGGCCTGCGACGCTAAGCTCAAGATATGTTTGTGGCCCGTGTATAAAAAGGTTGGGGACCACTGCTCTAGACGCAAGGAACCCTTCCGTGTACCACGTGATCTGCCAGACGAACCTTATGCGCTACGTCATAGGGCTGAGTCCTCACCTTGTCCCTTATCGCGACATTGAATGGATAACTATTATTAACTTATTATTAATTTTATACGACTTTTAATGATATTAATAAATTACTCAATAACACTGATAGTTGATACTGTTGCACGTGCAGGACGTTTGATGCTCGACTATAGCCAAAACCACGAGACATAATATGGCACGGAAGTAAAATTGTCAGTAATCAATTGTCCATAACGCCTCCGTGGTCCAGTGGTTTAGAGCGTGGCTCTTGACTCGGAGGCGTGTGTTCGATTCCCGCGTTGGAAACTGTAAAATTTATAATCTGTATTAGCAGTCTGTGGCTATGTCTATGGTATCAAAATAATAATCTGTACTCATACTGTAAGATCTATGGTCAAAAAAACTTTTGACATGTGCATTTAAAATAAAGCTTTAGTGCGTTACTAGAAATAACACGAGTTTCATTAGGTTATGACGCCCAGACGATTCCAACAAAAAAGTCTTTAAAAAGTGCAGTTACAATGACCGGAAATTATTCATTGAATGTCCAAAAACTTAGAGGAAGCTTGAAATACGGTAAATTACGGAATCTCCATAGGGGAATAGCCTTAAGTGCTTATTTTAAAGAAACTGAGGGAGTACCATGAATGATGTAAAATCAAGTTTATTTTTAACCAGCTAGTACAGGGGTCACCAATTAGTTTCGCTCGGGGTCCGTTTTAAGAAATAAAATGATCCACGCGGTCCGCACATAAAAAAAAAATTCAACAAATGTAATTACGGAAATTACAAAGGTATTTGTATCAATGAGAAAAGTGACAATTTTTGTTCCTACATGTTCATCACTATGTCGAGACTGAAATTAATTTTTAACGAAGTTCATCTTCGAACATGCTTGGTCCGCACGCAATGGGTCGGCGGTCCGGATGCGGACCGCGGTCCGCCATTTGGTGACCCTTGAACTAGTAGGTAGGATGTACTAGGTCGTGTAGGCATTTTGTAATGCATCAGGTGAAATTCCTTATCGTTAGTTTAGTATCATTATATAAATATGGAACTTATCAAATGCAGTAGTCGTTTACATTTGTATACAAATATTAGTTTAATAATATCTTATTTAAATACATAATTTATCGATTTAAAATGATAACAGTGTTATTATTTATGTATTACATTTTTTCTTGCTTCTTGCATATTATGAACTCGAAAATAAATAAATAGGCATTGCATAACTTTGCAAACAATATAATTGCAAAGGAACACTTAATCAATTGTGAATAATCAATTTCAAGAGCGAAGGAATAATAATTTTGTCTATATTTTATAAAAAAATATCAAAATTGGTCAAGTAGCTTGCGTGAATCGTGATGTAGTCACAAAATGTATGCAGAAATGCAATTTTGTAAGTAGTTTATGTAATGCTTAATATTTTATCGTGAATTTTATTAAGGAAAATATGCACTGTAAAAAAACCATACCTTACTAAAATAATAGGTTTGTATCTTAAGGATTGAATAAAATCAGAGTTTTTTAAGTATATTATTTAGTAATCTGTTATATTACCTAGGTAGGTTACAAGAATGTTTCTTTTAGCATAAAGGTAGGCATTATAGAATCTAGATTATAGTTAGTCTAGTAATTGAAATCGTGAAAGGAAGCTAGAAAATTGTATGGTCGAGCTGTACGTCATTATTCATCACAGGAGATGGTTAAAAATTTAAAAAATTTGCCGAGCGATTGAAGTCAATAAAATAACTGTAATTATTTTAAAAAATACAATTAAATTGATGTATTAAGTATTTTGTACTTGATAACTCCTCTCTGTTGCGATATTTGTTTATTGCGCGAGACCCGTACGTTTTTTCGGAGTAAAAAGTATCCTATGTCCTTTTATGTCTCCATACCGAATTGTTCAGCGGTTTGGGCGTGACAGACAGACACACTTACGCATTTATAATATTAGTACCGATTTAATAAACAACAGTAGCGCGAAGACTTTATCGGCCACACTCCGTGACTTATTTAACGATTACTTATAACTTTCGTTTAATTAAGATTTTGAGATATAAACTACATACATTTTCCGTAAAACTCTTAAGTTAAGTATTTATTAAACCTTAAGTGCGTCCGTACTCCGTATGTTCCAAGCGTTTATATATTTTAACGGCTTTAACTCATTCATGCCAAGTCTTTTTAGGGTTCCGTAGTAAACAAGGAACCCTTATAGTTTCGGTCTGTCCGTCTGTCTGTCTGTCCGCAGTTTTGCTCAGAGACGATAGGACCTACAAATATGTAATTTGGCATGAATACTAATAATTAATGATGCCGACAAAATGGTACATAAAATATTTAAAAAAATATGTTTTTTTATGGCACCTACCTTCCCTACAGATCAAGCGGGAATTAATTTTTTTTGCATTTGCATCCATTAGAGTCCAGTGTCCCCTTCTACCAGCTAAGCGGTAGCTTCTGGAAATGTAAAAAAATTTACGGGAGTAGGAAATATGGTGAATTTAAAAGAAAAACTATCACGGCCAAGAAGACTTCATAAGTTATTGAGTAATAGTCGATCAACTAAAAAAAATGTATTCGGAGAAGTATAAAGGATCTTTCATTCAAATTTCTTTGAAAGTAACTGAGATGATATTGTAACTAGTGTAAAACACGTTATAAATGTACATTCATTGACCATACAAAAATTTTCAAAAACTAGCGGTAAGTATTACGGAATTCTATATTGCTCGTGGCACGACACGCACTTGGCCGGTTTTTTACTTTTCACCTTTCTTATTTCACTGTTCGTGACCATTTCGTGACTTAATGAAAAGTGACAGTTGGCACCCTTAAATAATTTGCCTCGGAGCCAAAACACTTGGCCACCCAGGGCCAAAACCGTTCAGCTGTTAGCCAGCACCTTCGTGGAATTACTGAATACCTAATTGAGTGCAAAATGCGTGGATAAGTGGAATAAACACGTTATATTAACAAACTAGTTGATACCCGCAAAAAATATCTCCAAATTTCGGTTTAACAGTTTCAACGTGAAAAGTAGACAGACGCGTGTTCGTCTGTTATTAATATCTAAAGGAGAATAATAATATTTGAAATATGCACTTTTACCCGTACAGTCAGGTCAATTAATGTTTGGCAATTACTAATTAGACGACCTCCGTGGCGCAGTGGTGAGCGCGTTGGTAGCTCAAGCCGGATGTCGCGGGTTCGAGTCCCGCCGACGGAACAAAGTTTATAAAGTTCCTGGGTCATGGATGTGTATTAAATATGTGTATCATACAATAAAAATCTTAAATATATGTATAGTATAAAAGTATTAAATATATTTCCGATGTCTGGTACCTGTAACACAAGTCCTGTAGGTACTTAGCACGGGGCCAGATTGACGTGGTGTGAAGCGTTAATAGACATTATATTATATTATATTATATTATATTATATTATATTATATTATATTATATTATATTATATTATATTATATTATATTATATTATATTATATTATATTATATTATATTATATTATATTATATTATATTATATTATATTATATTAATTATTAGTTAAGTCTCCTTATTTTGCACACCTATATTCTATACCAGGGGTCACCAATTAGTTTCACTCGGGGTCCATTTTAAGAAATGAAATGACCTTCGCGGTCCACACATTTTATAAAAAAATATTTTTTAAATAACGGAAATTACAAAGGTATCAATCAATGAGAAAAGTGACAATTGTTGTTGCTAATTATATCTGTCTGATGAAGATTGGAGAGAAATTGGTGTAAGCTACATTAAACGAAGTTCATCTTCGAAAATGCTTGGTTAGTGGTCCGCACACAATGGGTCGGCGGTCCGGATGCGGACCGCGGTCCGTCATTTGGTGACCCCTGTTCTATACATATAATAAAACTGTAGAAATGAAAATTCTGTACATTAAAGTAATTCAAAAAATAATAAGCGGGGAGTGCCACTACATCGCTATAGAAGCCAAAAACGTGGTTAGTTTTCTTGTTATACACATTATCCACATATCTTACACTAGCGACCCGCCCCAGCGTCGCACGGGTATAAAATATATTCTATCTACTGAAAAAAATCGATAGCCTATGATCCTTCACGTGGTCTACTTCTTATCTGTGCCAAATAACATAAAAATTGTTCCAGTAGTTCGCGAGATAAGCCATTTCAAATAATTTCCACTGTTTTTTCCACATTCTCCTATTAGCCTGATAAAATATAGCCTATAGCCTTCCTCTATAAATGGGCAATCTAACACTGAAAGAATCATCAAAATCCGTTGGGTAGATTTAAAGATTAAGGGGCGATTTCACCAAAGAAATGGAACGCGTTCAAAGCACTCTGAACCAGCTCAAAACGTATAAACGCGATTATAACATCGAAATGCATTTCACCGGCGTAAACGGAACGCGTTCACAGCAAATCCGAGTTTTATCTTCTGAACGCCCAAAGTCCGAAGTTCAACGTCATAAAACCCGTTCAAGCCCTGTCATGGCGGAACGAAAAACATAGACAAAAGAAATGTCAATATGACAGTTTTGACACATGCGTTTGTAAGTTTATGTATTGTTTCTTTCTATTTTGAAGTTAAATTAACGTGAAAAGGCTTTATAATACTGAAAACATGTAAAATAATTGCGTGACGTCACGTAAACTTAGATTTAATAATCGCGATCAAAAGAAGGTAGTGAAATCCAATCGAAACAAAACGAGATTTACGTCGCTGAATGAACGCGTTCAATGGAAACTAAGTTTTATAAAGCTAAGTTTTATGTGTATTTGGTGAAATCCCACCTAAATGGGAAACGAGGGAAAAAAAGCGACTTTGTTTTATAATATTATGTATAGATGTAGTTAGATAGGAAGGAAAAAGTTGCAATAAATGTTAAGTACATAATTTTCGAATATTCCCTAATAAACAGTTTTCCACTATCATAATAATAATATGTGTTGGTATTATATAAAACTAATAAGATAGAGATACCTTGAGTTAAATGTACCTACACATTTAATCTGTGTAAGTAATTTATCTGTACTAGTTTTGTCTATTCCCAAATATAATGTCTATGGACTGTTCGTCTCTGGCTGGTACTACTAATATATTTATATTCTGTGTCCCTAGTCTCATATCAAGCACATTGTCTTATTAGGTTTTGGGACCAGATTTATGGCTTTACTCTTCTTAAATCCTTTGTTTTGCAATCATTTATCATTGACATCAATCTGTACAAAGCTATTATCCTAAAAGGATTCATAAATATAATGTAAGTTAATACATACAATCCAGATATCTTTAGGCTATGATCATAAGTCTGCGTTAATCTTTGCTTAAGGGCCATCTCTCCCTAAATTAGCAGGTCTCTGTCAGTGCGAATATGGACGTAAATGACATTAATCCTTCAGGCCCCGCGCGAGCACCGGTGATCGCGACAACAATAGAATACAATAGCAATTCCTAGAAATTCCGACCGAAGTATAAATAACATTCATAACAGCGCGTCTTGGACGGTGGCGGTTACGAAGCTCGCCGCGTCCATGATAGGGCGAAATAGGAGAAAAAACCTTTTTAAGGGTTAATATAATACGTATTTCAAAAAAGTAAAAAAAAAACAAATTATTAACTTATGTAATTATGTATTGCAAAGCATAGATATTTTTTATATATTCTTTTGATAAAATAATGAAGGAGTAAAATGGTTTCATTCAACTATTTGGAGGTGATTTGGTTTTTTATTTCTTTATTATGTGATACCGATAGAAAAAATATGTCAAAACCAAATTACGTATCATATCATGTAGATTACTAATTATTTTTTTCAGATATAATTTCTCTGTTAATGCCGATGAAAAGTTGTTTCATCTGCACGCTTTTTTCGACAGAGCAGCCTTGACATTACACCTCCTGTTCTTCAAAAGAAATTAGCCCTTAGGCAAAACCTAAATTACACCCTTTAATAGTCATAAATCATACATTTTGGTTGAATGAATGTTTGTTTATCCGTATAAAACATTAGTATGATAATGGTCGAACCGGTCTCATGCGAATTTCGTCGCGGCATGTTGCCTTGAGTCTCAAGGACAGGGTGGCCATTTTAAATTGTACAAAAAGATGCTCAATAAAATTTTATTATCCAGCCGTATATTAACTTCCGGGCGCAATTAACTATACGCACGTAAATCTATTTAACCGATTAAGAAAGAAGAAAAAGGGGTTATGAGTTATGACTATAAGAGATTTCGTTTCGTAGCGCCTAAGTTACAAATCAGATTTAAAATATGACTATGAGGTATCAATACCATCAAATCATTCGAGCATAATACTTACCCGCTTTAACTACTAATTTTATTTTGTTTTCAGTATATTCTGTTGTTGCAGTGGCAATACAAACATAATTTGTGAAAATTTCAGGAGTCTAGCAGCCGGCATGTAAACCGGCGTGAAACAGCGCTTGCGCTGTGTTTCGCCGAGTGAGTGAGTTTACCGGAGGCCCAATCCCCTACCCTATTCCCTTCCCTACCCTCCACTATTCCCTTCCCTTCCCATCCCTACCCTTCCCTATTGCCCTATTCCCTCTTTAAAGGCCGGCAACGCACCTGCAGCTCTAGTAGTCTTAGCCTTTCTGATGCTGCGAGTGTCCATGGGCCACGGAAGTTGCTTTCTATCAGGTGACCCGTTTGCTCGTTCGCCCCCATATTTCATAAAAAAAGCTAGCTATAGCGGTTCTTGAGATAGAGCCTGGATACAGTCTGGAGACAGACAGAGAAATATATAGACAACGAAGTCTCAGTAATAGCCCTAATAAGGTCCCGTTTTTACCCTTTGGGTGCGGAACCCTAAAAAAGTAAGAAAAAGGTACTTACTCGACCTCATTAAACCTTACATTATTTTATCAATGAAAATAACCCAGTATTACGTATTATTAACGTCACGTCATGCTGACAAAGCTAATTACATAATATCTGATATTATTATTACGTAGCGTCTATGTCTAAATAAAACAATTCCAAGAAAAACTTTATTTGTTCAAATATTTTCAAGTTCGTTCTAAAAATTTCTAGAAAGGTTCACTAAAATTTTTTGATACGAATCTTTCATGCTTTCGAATTTAGATATTTTATCTTGTAGCTTGCAGTAATAGTATCTTGTACTTTCGATAATATTGTAAAGTCTAGACGAGATTAAAGAATAATCTAGATTCTAGATAGCAAATGGCAAAAGCATGGGTATAATCCACCAATCTCATAAATGCGAAAGTTCGTCTGTCTGATCACGCCCAAACCTCTGAACGGATTTTGCTGAAATTTGGTATGTATATTCTTTGAGTACCGGGAAAGGATACTTTTTATCCCGAAAAAATGTACGGTTCCCGCACGATAAACGAATTTTGGCGCAACGGAGTTTCGGGCGAGATACGGGATAAAAACCAGATGTAAAAGAAAGATATCAGGAAAATCCATGTTTACTTAAATACTGAACCGGATTTTTATTGTTTACAATAAAAAGCAAAGATACCGTATTAAAAAACAATCACATTATGTCTTATCTAGTGTCTTATCTACTTACATATTGTGTCTTATCTACTTACATACTCAAGTTAATCGTGGATTAAAGCTTTCTCACACTCATTTTTCTTTGGAACTACGATGCAAAAGACTTACTCGTGAAACTTACCCAAACTATTCATACTATCTATCTGCCACTCAGTCTGTTTGTGGTTTTCTATCTGTTTCTCTGTTGTCGTTTACTTCTTCATAATTTTGATGAAATTTTGTACGATGATTTTTAAAGTCGCGGAAAAGGATAAAGGTAACTTGATATTAGTATTGCAAATGTGAAAGCCTGCCTGCCTGTCTGTCTGTCTGTTACCTCTTCACGCACAAACCGCTGAACCGATTTTGCTGAAATCTGGTATGGACATACTGGGAAAGGACATCATATATGATACTTTTTTCCCTGAAAAATTAGCAGTTCCCGTCTTTCACGTGCGACAAACGAATTTCGTAGCAACGGAGTTGCGAGCGTCATCTATCAAACCAACTTGAGCTATTATAACAGCCGCAATCAGAGAAGTTTAATGATGATTAAACTTCAGTTTAATGAAGAGTTTGACAGATAATGTAGGTATGGGGCTTATGCCAAAATCTTCATTTAATTACAGTTAAGTGATTGATATTCACCTTTGAGTGCGGCAGTAGTTCAGTGTAAGTTGTAAACCTGTTTTGGTCTGGAGTTAAAAAGTAACACAAATTCTCGTGTCACAGTGTTTGTGCGCGAACTCCTCCAAAACGGCTCAACCGATTTTAATGAAATTTTGTATGTACATTCTTTAGGCATGAGAATAGGTTTTTATCTACTTTTTCTATTGATACTAGAAATAATTTATATAGCAAAACAACGTTTGCCGGGTCAGCTAGTAACAATATATTCGACAAAAAGACGTCTATATGTATCCCGTCTGGAGGTATAGTGGTATAGTGACACACATGAGACCGGGCGACCTTCGGCGGCGACGGGGAATCTCTGCAGTCCAGAGATATTCTACCTTGGAGTCCCTAGCATTATCACCCTTTTGTGGTAGAAATAGAGGTTGTAGCAGAGGCAAAATAAATCTGAACAGTAGAACACAGATTGTCGCGATCCTGCTATTTATATCGCGCATTTCTTCGGTACTTTGTTGTTTGTTTATGGTGTTACGTACTTTCGACGACTTTTGTAGATTAGTCATTACTCATTAGTCATTAGTAGAGTAAAAAAGGTACCAATATTTTTCTATAATATATCACATAAGCTTACAGATGCCTGCGACTTTTTCCGCGTCAAAACATAATAAAATAACACAGCTGAACGTAATTTCCTCGAGTTTTCCATATTTTCCATTGATTCTTCGCTTCTATTTGTCGCGGCGTGATGTTATATTATAGTCTAAAAGGATCATCAAAAAATGGACTATCTACCACCGTCCACAACAAAAAATTCGTTTCGAACCAGTAGTTTAAACTCGCTTCAGCTGTTTTATGCCGTGGCAGCACATGGCGCGTCTATCGCCACGAAGTTTCGTGCTATGATACGATACCATTGGACGATACACACAGATCGTCCAATGGTATGGTCTAGACTCTAGTCTCAAGCACGAAGCACTACGCATGTCCAGCACTACGCATGTGCGGCAAAGCCTTGAAGCTAAAGACTAAGTTTCGCCTAATCAATGCGCAATGCACATGCTAAACATTTACTACCGCATCAGTAGGTACTATTATAATATAATAGTAAGTATCTATTGGTACCGTACCGCACGCACTCAGAAACGAATATTAATTACTTAACTGTAATTAAATGATGATTTTGACATAAACCCCGTACATTATTTGTAAAACTTTTCATTAAATTGAATAATCATCATGAAATGTCTCTGAGTGCCTAATTACATCAACTGGCGTAAAACTTTAAATTACGTACAATTTAATTTCTTCTTATAAAAATTCTTCTTCTGAAAATCATTGGATATTCAGAGAAAAGCTTGTCGATATCATAATATTAACTGCGTAGTTTTGTACATAAAGTTATTTTTGATATTTAAATAGCCCTAGGTATGAGGAAGTGGAATTGGTCCTAGACGCGATTCAATAACTGAGGCCAATCATTGTGAGAGTACAACGCGGAAGTGCCCTTTGTTGCCTTCGATACTTTATAATTGAAATGCGTCTTATGGAGGCACTTCACATGGCTATTTGTATTTGTGTATTTGATGTATTTGCCCCACAATCACCATTCGTAAATGGTATGTTTGACAAATATTGGCCTTATTTGCCTATTTGACAAATATGACCAATACGAAATACACGTAAACCGTACCTTTGTCGGTTTTTGATGCACATCAAAGGAATCAAATAGGCAAGTAAACAAAACCAAGTAAAAGTTTGGTATTTGACGTCCATGTATGGAAGGTCGTATTTGCCTTTATTTGCTTGTTTGCGTATTCGTCAATAATGTTGGCAAATACAACAAATAGCGAATAGCAAATACAAATAGCCATGTGAAGTGCCTGCATTAAAGATTGGTATGGCCAGTTCACATTGGAAAAATTACATCAAGAGTTTGACCGAAAATGTATGGAGTCGCAGAATTTCTGCCGCGTAATCTTTTCATACAAATCATGACTCACAAAATTACGCTCGTGTGAATCAAACAGGACTTTTGTATGAAACTGAATGCAGCAGAATTCTGCCGAACCGAAATTCTGCGACTCACAACTCATAAATTACGCTCGTTTGGCTTTATCCTCTTAATTTTCTCTTACGGAACTTATCTCTTATCACCCTCGAGCTCCCTGAGATCACATCGAAGGGATTTCGTGGTTGGATACCGCTGTCGGTCCTGACAACACAGGAGTCAGGATATACAGTGGTGGGAATGTGTGGTGGGCCAGAGCCCGTAAAAAAATTAACTTTCTGAGTAGGTAAGATTAATAAATATTAAATAATAACAGTGTGATTTAAAGAAATGTCGTTAAAAGAGAGAGCTAGACGAAACAATAACAATACAAATAAGAATAACATTTTATCGAAACTTATGCTAAAAATAACGAACATTATCAAAGCATTATGCTTATTCATGTAATTATTATGTTACTGCAGGTTATCTACCAGTAGATTTTCCCGCGGTACTGTGAGAGCAAAATCTCGCTGAATCCGTACGTTTTTCCGGAATATACAGGATGTGACAAAACTAAGTGATAATACTTTAGGGGGTGTGTATGTGTTCCTTGTAGAGAGTTCACTGTGAAAGTAGCAGCGCTGAAAAAGCAATTTTTTTAACTAAATTGTATGGGTATTCTCGTGACGCTCAACAGTACAAAAGTGAAAAAGATTGGTCTTTCAGCGCTGCTACTTTCACAGTGAGCTCTCTACAAGGAAGACATAAACACCATAAGGAATTTAGCTGGTGTCCTTTCTCCGTTCATTATGTGTCTTCTATCAAAATCTGTCCAGCCGTTTTAGAGTCTTTTCAAGACAAACAAACAAATCTTTCCTTGTATAATATTAGTATCTAAGATATTTTAGGTAGACCATAAATTAGACCGATTTCAAAACAAGCTAAAAATAAAGAAGGTCTCTAAGAACCTTTAAAAGGTATTTTGTTTGTTTCCGAGATGAAATTTTTAGGTTAAAAAATAAGTTAAAAAGTGTAGCAGAAATCTATCTTACATGTAGAATTGTGATTTATTAGAAACCGAAACCCCTTTTAAATTCGAACAAAATAAAATAAATTGCGTGATTTATTGTTTTCAGATTTAAAGTTTTTGTTCGACAATCAAAAGTAGGCTAACGTTAAAGGAAAGAATAAAATTAAATTTTCTACTTCTGAACTCTACATTAAAAGCATGTCATCTGTATTTAATAATCGGCCAAGTGTGAGTCGGACTCGCGCACGAAGGGTTCCGTACCGTTATAGAGCAAACATAGACTAAAAATTGTGTTTTTTGTATGGGAGCCCCCCTTAATTTTTTATTATATTTAAATATTATTATGAATTATTAAATAACACATATATTTAAGGCCTTCGTGAAAATTTCAAGTCTTCTTCTCTTCATCAACTCTCTTATCATTATTGATTACGAGCAGAAAACAAGAACAAAGGCCAAAAAAATCACGTTTGTTGTACGGGAGCCCCCCTTAAATATTAATTTTATTTTAGTATTTGTTGTTATGCGCTATGCACCGGAAATACACAATCTGTGAAAATTTCAGAACTCTAGCTATAGCGGTTCTTGAGATACAGCCTGGAGACAGACAGACAGACGGACAGACAGACGGACAGATATCGAAGTCTCATGAATGTCCCGTTTTTACCCTTTGGGTACGGAACCCTAAAAATGATACCCTCGCTATTGTAATTATTTTAATTCGTTTAGGAGCTAAGTTGCTAAAGACACACAGACAAACTGATATACACGTCGAGCTAAAAACACCCCTCTAATTTCGTTGGTACTAAAAATATGACCTTTTTTTAACAAGGGAAGTAGGTTTTAACTATATCGAAACTACATATTGAGTACAGAATAAAGATACAATATTGTTACTTTATCAAATCTTTGTTTATTTGTTTACTGATACTAGTATGCCGTAACAAGCGTTGTCTTTGAATTGAAGGTAAGATAATGATATATACTCTATTTATTTTAGACATTGAACTAGGGGACATTGATATGATAACTTTTGATAAGGCCTTTCCCATAGGGCCGAAATTAAAGAATATCACAAAATTAGTATTTATAGAGGTCATAAACTACGATTTAACCCTTTAATGCTACGCAATAATTACACCCCCTGTTCCTAACCATATGTGAGACTATCAAAATAAATATTTTTCTGCACAAAACAGCGTGAGAAATAAACTTCAACCAGCCAACCAGATATGAATAGGAAATACTTGTTTTGGCCAATAAACTTATCTGTGAACGTTCAAAACAATTTTACGAGTTTTTTGACCTAGCCAAATTCTTTGTTCGTGCGATAAAGAGAAAGATTTTTATGACTTCGCCAGTGATAACCCTGTGGTTATGTCAACCACGTGACATCGTTACATCCCCGTAGCGACATACTAGCTAAAAGCCGAGCTTTGTGAGAGCTCGCGTCGTCACACCTTCACTGACTGATGATAATTAATAACACATCTACATATAAATAAAAAATACTATGTTAAAGCACAAATCAATAGGCGTGATAGTTTTTCCGTAAAGTGTACCACAAAAGTACTCAGGTTGTGGGATATAGTAGGGCCCGCTTCGCTCGCCCTGATGATATCTTTGAGTTCCTAACTATTATAATGAATACTCAGGAATAGGCAACTGCTACTGCTCATTGTAAATGTATTATGTAGTGTGCTTGCCGCTTGAAAAGATTTTATATTTTTTATTTTTACTAATTCTTTTTGTGGGGTCAAAAAATGAGAGACTGATTAAAATAAAAAAATAAAAATAAAATAAAAATTGTTTTATTTCTGAATAGATTTAAAAAAAAATACTTTCAGAACGTTGATACTACTGGTGCCTACCACCGGTTCGAGAACTAACCCGGCGAGCCCCATTCTACTGTGAAAATAGCTAAAATATGCTAATCGTGCAGTGTCTTCGTCAGAAATTTCCCTAATCTTTCTGACTGCATATGCTGCAGAACTGAGTCTATCTGCGAGTTTAGCAATATGAGGCCCCCACTGTAATTTGCTATCTAGTGTAATACCTAAAAACACAGTAGTGTCCACCAAATTCATTTTCTCATCATTTAATAGTACATTGGTTTGAGCTTGCCGTACATTGGGTAAAGTAAACTTTAAAGATTTAGTTTCAGTAGAATTCAAAAGTAAATTATTAACATTAAACCAATGTACTATTTTTGAAAGAGTACTGTTTACCTCGTCGTAATTAGACTGTTGTCTCTTCACTTTAAAAATAAGTGAAAAGTACTATTTCATTATCATTGTCCTTAACTAGATAAGGTAGGTCATTTATGTAGACGAGAAAAAGAAATGGGCCCAAAATAGATCCCTGTGGGACACCTAATTCTATTTTGGTTCCATTAGATCTCTTATTATTAATTTCAACCCTTTATTATTAATTTCAACCCTTTGAGTCCTATTTTTGAGGTAAGATGTCAAAAGGTTGAGTGCTGAGTCTCTTATGCCATAGTGGTGCAATTTCCTGATTAATGTAGCGTGTTCGACACAGTCGAAGGCCTTAGAGAGGTCACAGAAGACACCTTAGGCATCCTGCGATTCCTCCCAAGCTTCAAATATACTACATAGAAGACCTATACCAGCATCCGTTGTGGAACGACCCTTAGTAAAACCATATTGATTTCCGTGTAATAAATTATTTAAATTAAAATGTACCAATAGCTGTTTTAAAATTATCTTTTCAAATATTTTGCTAAGAGTCGGTAAAATAGATATAGGTCTGTAATTTGTCGGATCAGACTTAATTCCCGCTTTAAATAAAGGTATAACCTTGCTGTGCTTCATTAAGTCAGGAAAAACACCATTCTCTATACAGTTATTAAAAACCATTGCTAGATGAGGAGCTATGATGTCAATTATTGATTTAATAATTTTTGTAGACATGCCCCAAAGATCAGTGGTGTTCTTAATGTTTAATAATTTAAAAGTATCGATAATGTCTTTGGGGTCAATCTCTTTAAACTTAAAATTGACATTACATTCCTTTACATTATCTTTGAGTAGTTTTTCAGCAGCTGCAGGTGAGGAGTTCAAGTTTTTCGTAGTTGAGACCGGAATGTCAGCAAAGAACTTTTCAAAGGCCGTCGCAACTTCTAAATCGTTGGTAATTTTTTTATTTTCAAAATACAGTTGAAAATCCGAGCTACGACAGGTGACGTTTCCAGTCTCACCAGCTATTACCTTCCAAGTAGTTTTAATTTTATTTTTGGAATTTTTAATCTTTTTCTTTATGTACATAGCCTTAGCAGCTTTGCAAACTTTTCTAAACGTTTTAGAATAGTTTTTAACGTATTTTTTAAATGCTACACTATTATTAAAGCATTTTTCTTCATACAGATTATACAATCTTTGCCTGCTTATTTTAATTCCTGCAGTCGCCCATTTAGTAAAATTATTATTATTTTTATTATTGTTTCTAACCGTTACTGTGGTAAACACATTGTTAAATTGGGTTCTTATTATCTTAAATAATTTATTAAAAGCTTCATCTGAGCTATTCGACCCATTCAATAGTTGAATAATAATAATAATAATAATAAAGCCTCATTTATTCCTTAACAATTTACAATATTAACTCTTACACTTTTAACATTTTTACATGTTTTAATATTAATTTATATAAGTACATATCACATTTTCATCGTAGCATGCTAATTTAATACTTGATTTAACTTTTAATTTTAACAGTTTCCTTTTCATATTATATATTAGTGTTTATGTATATTATTTATCAATTTAATTTTTTTTTTAACAATTATAATTTTTAAAGAAACAATTTAAAATAAATTGATAACATTTTTTAGAATTAAATTATATAAAGATAATATTTTTACATCGTAACAATAACTGATATTATGTTAAATCAGATTTCAATAAACCAATTTGTTATAGCATACTCATAATATACATACCAAATCGCATAATTAATTAAATTAAATTAAATTAAGTAAATGAAATTAAATGCATGCAATTTTTACAATAAAAAATTACATTCATAATCATTCATATTTTAAATAAATTTCATTAAACTGCTTATTTAATAATCTAAAATTATAATTTTGGCATAAATTAAAATACATTGATAATATTTTTACAGTTAATATTACATTTAATGTCGTTTATTTATATACTTATCTTATATCTTAACACGCCAATAATAATTAGCGTGTTAAGATATAAGGCTATCAAAACATAATATTATAAATAAATTTCATTAGACTTCTTATTTAATACTTTAAAATTATAATTTTGAAATAAATTAAAATAAATTGAAAATATTTTTACAATTAATAAATTATATTTATTGACATCATTTATATATATATATATATATATATATATATATATACATATATATACATATATATATATATATATATATATATATATATATATATATATATATATATATATATATATATATATATATATATATATATATATATATATATACTGATATCTTGACAAGCCAATAATAATTAGCATGTTATGATATAAGGCTATCAAAACATACTTTTATTACATTTAATGCATGCATGAAATTTTTATATTTAAGATTTATATTATAATTAAGGACCTCACTACAGAGTAAAGGCCTCCTCCATTGATCTCCACATATCTCTATCTGTCGCCTTTTCTTTCCAGTTGTTTCCAGCTATCTCTAAAATTTCATCTAACCATCTTTCCATTGGTCTACCTCTGCTCCGTTTACCCATTGGGCCCTTCCAGGTGGTAACCTTTTTTGTCCATCTATCATCACTCATACGAGAAACATGGCCAGCCCATTTCCATTTCATTCTTTTGCAGTGCTGTAGAGCGTCTATGACTTTTGTTATATTTCTAATATCTTTATTTGTTCTTCTATGTTTAAGTTTTATTTTTAGAGTACTTCGTTCCATGGCTCTTTGCGTTGTTAATATCTTGTTTTTAGTGAATTTGTTAAATATCCATGTTTGTGATGCATATGATAGAGTTGGCAGTACACAGGAGTCAAGGACTTGTTTCTTTAGCCTCACTGGAAGGTTTGATTTAAAAACTTCTTTTAGGGACCAGAATTTGTTCCAGGCCATATTTATTCTTCTTTTTAGTTCATCTCTATATCTAGATTTTTTGAATGATATCTGTTTTCCGAGATAAACATATTCATTTACATAATCAATTGGAACATTGTCAACAAATATTGGAATTATTCTACTATTCGTCATAATTTTTGTTTTGCTTGTGTTTAGCAGTAGACCAATTTCACAGCTGACTTTGTGTAATTCTTTTATCATTGACTCTAGTTGTGATGCAGTTTCTGCAAAGAGAACAATGTCATCAGCGAATCTCAGGTTATTTAAATATTTTCCATTTATATATATGCCTTTATTATTCCAATCCAGACTCTTCATTATGTTTTGCAAGACGGCTATGAAAATTCTGGGAGATAGAGGGTCGCCCTGCCGAGCGCCTCTACATATACTTATCTCAGGACCTGGTTTTTCTAATATAACTTTACTTTTGCTTTTCTTATATATGTCTTGAATTAGCTTGATAGTTTCTGAAGGTACTCCACAGTCTTCCAGGGCTTTCCATATGCTATCGTGCGAGATGGAATCGAATGCTTTAGCATAGTCTATAAACGCCAGGTAGAGCGGGCGGTTCATTTCGACATACTTCTCTATTACCAGATCAAGAGTGTGGATGTGGTCTATGGTTGAGTAATTTCTTCTAAAACCCGCTTGCTCTACCGGCTGGTCTAGTTCAATATATGTGGCGAGACGCTCTTCCAAGCAGGACGCAAATAATTTATACATATTTGATTGTAAACTAATCGGTCTATAGTTACTTATATCAGCAGGGTTTCCTTTCTTGTACAGGAGGATAATATTCGATTTCGCCCATTCTTCTGGTATGGTTTTACTGTCTAGTATCTTGTTGAAAAGTTCAGTCAGAAGTGGTATAAGCTCATGTTTACCTGCTTTTATTATCTCGTTGGGTATGCCGTCTGGACCGCTGCTCTTGCCGTTCTTCAATGATTTTATTTTTGTAGAGATTTCCTGGTATGTAAATCTTTGTAGAGTGGCCGTGTTCTCTTTTAGTGGTCGAGTATCTGTTTGAGACGGTGACTTGAATGAATACAAGTCTTTATAGAACTCCGTTGCAATTTTTATTATTTCTAACCTGGAATAGGTGTTTTTATTATTTTTGTTTGACTGTAGGCAAGGGATCCATTTTTTTGTGGTTTTTAATTCTTCTTGAGCTTTTTTCAAGCCTCCCGATGCTTTTAAATGATTCTCAATGGTCGATATTCTGAAGTCTTGGTATTCTTTCTTAATAATTCTATAAATGTTTTTATACAAGTATGATTTCTCTCTTTTTTCTTCAATTGTTAAATGCTTTTTATTTGTCAAATCATTTCTCCTTTGTATAAGCAATTTTGTCTGGTCTGAAATAATTGGTTTTCTTTTTTTATTTGTATGGTTCTTCAGTATCGGTTTTAGACTGTACTCTATTGCCGTCTTGATTTTTTCATAATACAGCTCTACATCGTCTATTTCATCTGGATGTATACAGGAACAATGTAATTTCAATGCTTCGTTAAACTGTTGGTACTGCTCAGCCGTTGACAGGGTGTAGTTTTTATTTTTATATTTGGCTCTAGATTTTTTGAGCATTCCCAGCATAAAAGTACTTCTCAAGAATTTGTGATCGCTAGGGAATGTGAAGTTGCGTAGTACTTCGATGTTCATGAATTTTTCTTTAACATTGGACAAGATGTAGTCTATTTGGCTTTTGTTGTTCTTAGGAGAAAGCCATGTCCACAAGTTCTTTGTATTCTTGCGAAATAAGCTATTTATTACAAACAAATTATTTTCCCAGCAGAACTGTAGTAATGCTTCTCCTCGGTCATCTCTTTTTCCGAAACAGGAGTCTCCAAGAATTCTATCTTCTCCTTTTGTTTTACAGCCAACTCTCGCATTGAAGTCTCCCATAATAATTAGATTTTTACTACACTCTATTAAGGATTTTTGTAGTTGATTATAAAACTCTTGGATTTCATTTAAATTTGCATCGACAGTGGGGGCATAAACTTGTAATAAAGATAAATTTACTGTTTCGAACTTCATGTGTAAGGTACAAATCCTTTCTGATATTGCCTCAAAGCTCTCTATATATTTTTTAAGGTGCTTTTTTATAAAGAAACCTACACCATATTGCCCTTTTGTTTCGCCGAAGTAGCAGAATATGTGATCTGCATCTTCCTCGATATTATATCCTGTACGTCTTATTTCCGCCAGACCAATTATATCATAATTAATTTTTGATAATGCTTGCTTGAAGTCTAGTAGTCTTTCGTAAGATAACAAGGATCTGGCGTTGTATGTGCATATGTATAGTTTGTGGAGTGGAGGGTTATAGTCTGAGACCCCCGCGGTGACCGGCCGTATTGGGGGACATAGAGAGGTATAGTTGAATACTTGAACTTAAATTATTTCTAAACTTCTCAATACGTTTATTATTCACAGGAATAAATACAAGCTTTTCCTCTAAGTTACTATCATACTTTATATTGAAAGAAGCTAACTGTCCAGAGTGATCAGAGCTAAGCCTATTTATTATTTCTTCTTTATGCGGCGTAATGTCAGTAAAAATATTATCAATACAAGTGGCCGTTGTATCACATACTCTAGTCGGATCATAAAATAGATTAAATAGATTATATGATTTAAACAAACATGTGAATCTAACAGTGGTGGGAGTTGAGTCTAGTAAATTTATATTAAAGTCACCACAGACTATAACTTTCTTATCAGATGCACATATTTTGGATAGAATTTGTTCCATGACTTGTTCGAAGGAATCATATAATCCTGATGGAGGCCTGTATACGCTCACAACAATAAGATGACTCAACTCTATACAGGCTACCTCAATAATTCGTTCAGTGGAGAGACTAATAATGTCTTTACGTTCCTTGAATTTAATTTTTTTTCTAATTAATATTAAAGAGCCACCTCTTATGGCCTTTTCTCTACTGAACGAACTGGCAATCTGGTGGTCACTGAAATTGAAAATGAGTTCATATTTTTTAAACCAATGTTCAGAAATACACAAAATATCAATGTCAAATTCCTTTAAAAATAACTTAGTTTCAAGTTCTTTACCTATCATTCCTTGTAGGTTTTGATGCACTAGATTGATTACACAACAATTATTAATACTTAAATCTTTGGAATTTATAAAATTTTTGGTATTAAAACTTAAGTTATTATAACTGCCAGAGACATTCTCTATTGTCTTATTCTCTAATTTATACAATATATAATACTATAGTTAGTATCCTGCTCAATAAAAGCAGTAGTCGTAGAAGCCAAATTCTTGGCTTGTGAAAAAATAAAAATATTATATAGCATACTAGCTACATGTCGCTTACAGAAATTGGATAGTAAATACTTATCCAAGTACATGTTACTTAATTTAAAACTTAAGTTATTTATATTCACAACCTGATATTTTTGTGGTTGTGGGTCATTAATAACTATACAATTGTTATTTACAGCATTAAATAGTAGGCTGTTTAACTTATATCTACATACATTTTCCTCCTTATTAGTTCGTGGCAACATTTTTATGTAAGGAAAAGTAAACAATACCAACTTTTTTATATTTTCAATTTTAAACAAGGACTCTAAAAGTACTGTCATTTGGTATTTGTTTAATTTCCCTCTTCTCCCAACTAGAATAATAAGTGTTGTGTTAGGGCAATATTTTTCAGTTAGTGCCCTTTGTACTATATCCTTATAAGTAGCTCCGGGCATACAAATATTAGAAACTGCCTGTCCTTTGCAAATTCTACTCAAATAAGTACCTAAGTTCTGCCCTAACTTATCACTAAATAACCTAATATTTGATTGGCTTTCAGTATGTGCCTTCTCAGTGGAACATATATTTGACATATTTAACATATTAGAAACTAAATGATCTGCCCGAAGCGAGGGACCGTTAAGTCTCAATAAAGAATGAACACGCTCCTCATTGTATCGAGTTACTTCAAGCAAATCATCCATTGCCAATATATGTGCCTGTATTTCCTTTTGTGAAAATTCATACATTTTTGTTAAACTATCTAAAGTATCATGTAAATAGGAAATTTCTAACTGAAGGCTGGATACATCGGCCTCATGATCACATTTTGTCTGTTCCAAGACAACGTTACAATCTAACAAGTTATTATGCATTATTTGGTTTTGTTTGATACTGTTTGCTAATCTATTCATAATGTTTTTGTTTTTCATTGAGAGTTTGCTATATTTTTTTATACATTTTTTAATTTTAATATACTTCTTTAATTTTTTCTTACTGTTCATTTTAAGAGATGGTACTGTGTCATCACAAGTTAAGTCTATTGTAGTAATGTCATTGCAAGGTACTGATAATTTCACGTTTGGAATAAGTTTCTTGAACAGGTCTTGTGTTTGACTGTAATTATGATAGTCTAGCTGGTGTTCTAATTTTCTAATATATTCTTTAGCATTATTTAGCTTGATTTGTAGTGCAGCTGAGTTCTTGAGTGTGCCTTCATATTCCTCCCTGCACTGGTCAAAACTATCAACAATACTTTGAAGTTATAAATTGTGTTTACAACTGTCCTCATAGTCCCGGCTTAAACTATTTAATTCTGACTTAAGTTGAGTGTTTTTTTGCAGTACAAGTAACATTTCTTTCTCATTATAATCTCTTTCCTGTAGTAGTGTTTGACATTGGGTTTATAGGCTTTTAGTTCTTTGAGAGCTACTTGAAGTTGTTCCTCGGTACGGCGAGCCAAGGCTGAACGAGTCATCATTTTGCTTACTATTTGTACAGAGCTGAAAATGATAAAGTAAAGCTTTAGTATGAACAAGTGTCACCTAACTGCTGTTGCAATAAAGTCAGCCTTAAATTATATTTGCACGGTTAACAGTAATATTTGGAAAATAAAACAAGATCACAGGAAATAGATTGAAAGAGATTTAATGAAATTGAATTGATAAGTGAATAGGTGATAGGGGGACAGAGAAACAGAAAACAGTATAAACAGATTTAACAATTACTCTCAAACCTGCATATAACTGCACAATATAATATTATACTTAGTAACTAAAGACATTGAACCTAAGCAGTAGTTATTCAATAATTTGAGGTTGCCTTTGTACTAGTGTAATGTGTGCACAGTTTTTTTGTGTTATGTGTGTCTGGGCTGGTGTTTTTTATCTTCAGCTTCGCTTCCACAATAAGTCAAGCCAAGAGAGATGTTAACTTAGCCAAAATATGTGTGGTTCTTGGACGAGTCTCACTGGTGTGAGAAGTGTTTAGTTTATTTGTAAGAGTTTTGAGCAGCTGGTGACTCTTATAAATGATAAATAAACACAATACTCCCCGGGATTAAGCAGATAAATCCATTTTCGGTTTGAATTTAACCAGTCGTTACTTGACTAACTTGTTAATCTTAATTCTCTTTAGGAGAAGATTAAGATTACAGAATTATTTAAATCTTGAATTTAATTCTTTTATGAAGCAAACACTGCCTTAAATGCCATCTTGCTGCGTGCGAGCTCAGCTGGGCTGGCAAACTAATATTAAAAAGTTAATATTAGTTTGCCAAGCTGATATTATCGAAAAGACTTAGCCACAAATTGCTTACCGCATTTGCCACGTATAAAAATATTTTTCCCTCGATTTCGGCGAGCGTGTTTTTCCTGTTTACGTTTCGATCAATTAATTTTTATCGGTTTACTCGCACACCCTAGTGTTGCATACTTGCATTGAGCACCGACCTCTAGTTGAGTGGGAGATAAGTAGCACTTGTTTTTATAACAATATGACGGTTCCTGATAGGTCGGGTGATCGTGGACGGTTCCTGATAGGTGATCATGGTTTTTAAGTAGCATGCGCGGGAACCTCACATTTTTTCGGAATAAAAAATTATCCTATGTCCTTTCCCGGGACTTTATACTCTAAACTAAGTGATAATACTGTGTACGTATTCCTTGTAAAGAGTTCACTGTGAAAGTAGCAGCGCTGAAAGACCAATTTTTTTCACTTTTGTATGGGGAAACTCGTGACGCTCGGGCCCTTGCTTGAAATTTTTGGTCTTTCAGCGCTGTTACTTTCACAGTGAACTCTCTACAAGGCACACGTACTTGTCTATTGAAGAAGAATCAGAGCTTTAAGAAAGAACCGCTTAACACTTTTTTAATAACTCTGATATTATAGTGCTCACTTTCTAGTTTTAAGTGTTAGTATTTTGATGCGTTGCGACACCCTCTTAGGCTGCTATAAATAGTCAGTACTCAAGATGCATCTCGGTCTCAAGACACGGTTCAGGCTCTGTGATTGGTTGGCTGTCAAAATTTGGACCAATCACAGAGCCGAACCGCGTCTTGAGACCGGGTCGCATCTTAAGTACTGACTATTTATACCAGCCTACGTGCTGCACAGTGCACACTTTGGGAACCCTATATCTACATCTAGTCTTCATTGGGGATAGGAATTTCTCTTCATCGTACAGAGAAATTGACCTCGAATGCGCTTGGCATTTATACTTTTACATTAGGCTAACGCCTTTTGAGACGAGTGCAAAAGGCGTTAGTTAACATGGTCGGTCTATATTAGGCATGTACTACGTTGGGAAACAGTTACTAGCTTACAGGTGGTAAAAAGTAGGCTAGGGCTGGGCCCTCAGCTCAACGAGAACTGTTATCTAATTAAATTATTATAGTTTTTCTTTATAATGATAATAGATATAATATATTTAAAATGGTCTAATCTATAATATCTTTTGTTAACGGATTATTGTTTATTGATGTCTACTTAGTACCAATTTTTTTTATTTCAAAATATTCATATTTAATTACTTAAAATATTTTTTTAGTTCACGTAGCAGATTGCGGCAAATCACGCGAAACCCGAACCACGCGTTTTTACCGTTACATTCGCCGCTCAATTAAAGCTATAAGGATTATTGATAAGGTTCCAGGATCTAGATTTTTTTTAGGAAATTTCCTGTTATTTAAGGATCTATTTTCAAATTTTGATTATCTCAAACAGTTTTCGAAATATTAAAAAAAGAAAACCAAACCCTTCTTTTTATGTTTACTTATTGTTTATAACTTTTGCATTTTTTTCAGCCCCTCTTGGAATTTTGATAGAATGTTCTAGATGGTATTCCGAATCGAATGAGATCAAAATCATAATTTTCGGTGCATGAGATCAGGTTTTGACGAAAATGGCACTTGTTAACCAGAGTACTAACCCGGCGAGAGGAACAGCCGCGCCGTAAGAAACTCGCTCGGGAAGAAATTATAGTCTACCAGAATTTGATGGCAAAAAGTGAGAAAATAAATTGACTCTAGCAATACCGGGGTAATAGGAATAAAAAAATTCATACTTTTTTTATTCCTTTAGCGGGTTATTTTGTGTGTGAAACATGAAAATATAAAAATTTCTCCAATGATCAAGGATATTTTTTGAAAATCTGCTGTCAAAAATTGCCATCAATTTCTGGTATACCTATACATAATAATATTATCACAATGATATCTGGGGGCACGGCAGTGCCCCAGCCAAGCTTTTGTCGAGGAGTAAGCATATTGTACGAAGTGACCATTTGGTTTTGGATGAAAATACTGTCACACGATTCACACACTATGCAAATAATACATTATACAAGATCTTAAATATATTAATAACATTAAATAGCTGAATATATAATAAATTAAATCGGCGCTGTTAATTATTATTTCTAATGAAGGATTAGGGCCGGGACACAAAAACACGGCACGGCGCCGTACGGCATCGTACGGCGGCGTACGGTGCCGCGTCGTGAGAATTCACTGCGCGCGTCGTAAGAAACCACGTCACGGCGCCGTACGGCGCCGTACGACGTCGTGCCGTAGAAACTCACATAGAAATTCAAGATGAGTTTCTACGACGCGACGTCGTACGACGCCGTACGGCGCCGTGCAGTCGTTTTTTACGACGCGCGCCGTGAATTCTCACGGCGCGGCACCATACGGCGCCGTGCCGTGTTTTTGTGTCCCGGCCCTTAGATCTCGATAAGCTTAATTTAGTCGACATATAAAAATGTTTACATAAATTAAGAAAATATGGATGAAATAAAGAAACTATTTAAGAATCATTCATTAAAAATGCTAAACTACTGTAAAATATATTCAAAGCTTAACATCTAAACTATACTTTTTTGTAAACTAAATTTTAGTCTTGAAAATTCAAAAAATAAAAATGTTGAATTTTTTAATGTTCACTTGACGCACAAAAAAGTGAATTTAAATTTTTTACAAAAGTAAGTGCTCACTCCAATAAAATATTATATTTTGAATAGTTTACGTAGGTACAGTTTGATTGAAAATGAAGGACCTACATTATTCGGTCGGGTTATGTCAAGTTAATTAGTCGTGAATCGTGTTATAATGTCAGGGGGTTGACATTATGACATAACCCTACTAAGTACATAACATACTTATGTAGCTCCATAACATTAGCTTATGAATCAATTTCTGTGATATTACATACTAGATGACGCCCGCAACTCCGTTGCGCCAAAATTCGTTTATCGCGTTGGAACCGTACATTTTTTCAGGATAAAAACTATCCTATATCCTTTCCCGGGACTCATAGTATATTCATGCCAAATTTCAGCAAAATCGGTTCAGCGGTTTAAGCGTGAAGAGGTAACAGAGAGACAGACAGATACACTTTCACATTTATAATATTAAGTATGGATTAAGCGCTCCCAAGCCAAGAAAGTCCAAGGTCACGGGACATCTAGTAAAATATTCATTTGCATCTAAATAGGTATAGAGAATAAAATCAATAGGTATAGGGAATAAAAATATTCTGTAGCTGTTTTTGTCCAAAATGTACAGTTTATAAAAAAATTCTGCCAATTCATCTATTTTAGGTACCACCACTGTTACCCCTTTAGAATAGCTATTTTACCCCCGCGGGTAATACCCCCAGGTTGGGGACCCCTGTTATAGCGGGACTCATATCCCGTTCCTGGATCGAGGGCTAAGTGTAATCCCGTTATCCAATTAACCTTAAACCCGCTACACTCGCTATCATTACGACATATTTATTAACCTAGAATATTTAACCCTTAGATAGCCAGGCGTAACATTGTAAGACACAGGAAGTCTTAGGGGGGCCATACACGGTATTTATCTGTACGATCCGTCGCGTCGCGTCAAACCAATCAAAACGACGAATCGATGGTGTATGTCAAGATCGTTAACGATTTACTTTATCGAATACGAGCTATTGCCCGCGGCTTCGCTCGTGTTAAGAAGTATTATTATATACAAACTTTCATCCCCTATTTTAACCCCTTGGGGGTGGAATTGATCAAAATCCTTTCTTAGCGGATGCCTACGTCATATCATCTACCTGCATGCCAAATTTCAGCCCGATCCGTCCAGTGGTTTGGGCTGTGCGTTGATAGATCACCATGTCAGTTGTTTTATATATTTAGATGAGCGACATTTTTGATGCGATCAATCGTCACGATCGATCGTACATATAGACGAATCGTACCGTATATGGGGCGCCTTATAGACTCTTTTATTACGATTAAAGTGTCGAGAGTCCAAAGGAGGGAAATGAAATTACCCTATCCATACTAATATTATAAATTCGAAAATGTGTTTGTCCGTCTGATACCTATTCACGCCCAAATTGCTAAGCAGATTTCGCTGGGCATGAAGATATTTTGAATCCCGGGAAAGGACATATTAAGATACTTTTCATCCCGAAATAATTCACGGTTACCGCGCGTTATTGTATAACGAGTTTTGGCGCAACTAAGTCGCGGGCGTCATCTAGTCAGCTGTATTTTTTCGATATAACGGCTATTCATTTTTTAATTCACTTTCAGAAAGAAGATTCTATGCTTGGCCGTGGATATCTTTTAAGATAAAATTTGCAGGACGTAAAATTGATACTGTCCATAAACATAAGTCGATATTGAAAGCTTTATGAGTCATAGCCAAGAACATAACATGCTAAAGAACTTTTAATAAAAAGGTGCAAAACAAACTCCGACGGTGCCACCCACTGTCTGTACAGACAGCTTATAACCCTTTTTGGCATTTCTTTTTTGGAATTATTTTTTACTAGATGAAGCCCACAACTCCACTGCGCTAAAATTCGATATCTTAGGAACCCGTACATTTTCCGGGATAAAAAGTATCCTATGTCCTTTCCCGGGACTTTCATACCAAATTTCAGCAAAATCGGTTTAGCAGTTGGGGCGTGAAGAGATAACAGAAAGTCAGACACTCTTTTGCAATAATTCAAAATAATTTTGATTGTACTGTAGCTTTTGCTTTTGCTGGTGCATCGCGAAGATTAAAAATTAAAATGTAACAAAAATAAGTGATAATAATAATAATAAAACCGGTTTCGGTGACGGTGGCCGGTTTTCATTGAAAACCAGGCCAGGCCAGGTACGCAGGAGTAATTTTATAGTGCCCAGGTGTGTGCGTAGTACACAAGAGCACTCTATATTCCTTTTACTCTCATACTCATAACCCAGTGGGACGGAAGACCGACACGACCGGCGAGAGATCAGGCGCAGGACCAACTTTTTACATGCCCATCCGACGCATGGATCATCTTACTTGTCAGACAATCAAGTGAACAACAAAAAAAAAACGTCTTTCAGCGCTGCTACTTTCACAGTGAACTCTCTACAAGGAACACGTACACACCCTAAAGTATTATCACTTATTTTTGTTACACACTGTATATTTTCTTATAGCTCTTTCTATCATACCTAGATGAAATCGTTCTTGATTAAGCTACAAGTCTATCCAAAATATTCAATTTGCCTGATATTTAATATGACCACCTAAAGTTACGCAGCTGTTATTATGTATTCTGCCCACATTTCGCGAACTGCGCACACATTTCCGGTTGTTAATGCTACCATATTTTTTGAAAATAGATTTCTTTTCTTTTTTGAATGAACTGTTTTTCTTATAGGAAAACACCAATGTTTTCACGCTAGAGGCAGCACCAGCATAGACAGTAAACAGTTTTGTTCGACGTTCGGCAATATTAAGTATGCAACATGTCGGATTTATAATGAAGTGTGCAACATGTCGGATTTTGGTCGGATTATTTAGGGTCTACACAGACGGACCGCATTTCAACTGCAATCTAACCGCAAATTGCAGTTCAAGTGCAGTTTGAATGCAGTTGACAAGACTGCAATAGAACTGCAAACCAAACGTGCAGTCGGATTGCAGTTCAGTTGCAGTTGGCGTGCAGTCGTGTGAACTGTTTGGTTTGCAGTTCTATTGCAGTTGTGTCAACTGCAATAGAACTGTCATAGAGTAGAACAGCATGTCGGATTTATAATGAAGTGTGCAACATGTCGGATTTTGGTCGGATTATTTAGGGTCTACACAGACGAACCGCATTTCAACTGCAATCCAACCGCAAATTGCAGTTCAAGTGCTTGAACTGCAATTTGCGGTTGGATTGCAGTTGAAATGCGGTTCGTCTGTGTAGACTGTAGACCCTTACTGAATGTGCTATGGCGCCCTCTGCTCCGACCTTTGCATAATAGTCTCTACAGCTCGACAAGGCTTATGAACGTAGGTGACATTGACAGGGGCGCTGCTGGTAAAGGAGACCTGTCAAACATATGTCAAAAATGATGTTTTTGTATGATAGAAGCGTTTAGTTCCTTTTCTCGCCACGTTCATATAAAACCTCGTCGTAGTTTTGAATGTACTTTTTCCCTTTATACAGCAACAAATTTAAACAGACACCTAAATAATACATGAAATGGAGGGTTATAAATAAGCAAAATAGACAATAAAAGCTTCAATTGGATAAAAGATAGCGACAATACATGTCGACTATTTGAAGAGATTACTAGAGAGTAGAGATCCATGCTAATAATATAAAAGCAAGAGGGTGTCTGTCTGTTAAATCTCTTCACGCCCAAACTGCTGAATCGATTTTGCTGAAATTTGGTATGGAAATACTTTGGGTCCCGGGTATAGACAAAGGATACTTTTGATCCAGGAAAAATGGGCTTTATCTAGCATCTTATATTTGACACAGTGTGGTAAAACATAATATTTTAAGCATGGCCCAAAGTTTTAGGGGCCATTACACTGTTATTAAATCTTTATTATACTTAATTAGAAATATAATAAATATACTAAATATCAACAATCAACACGTGTGTAGCATACACGTGTGATTTTTTTAAACTCCTACGTCAAAAGAAAAAAAAAAAACTAAAAAAACATGTCTATTTTATGAGTGAGCGAAAGATTAGGATCATCCATAAAACCACGAGCTTGGGGTAACCATACAACTTTATTTATCTGTATTTTGATCTTTGAAATGCCAAACGCAAAGATCAAAGGTAGCTCAGTAAGCTGGATGTCAGAAAAACATCGAACAAGTTTCTTACAAGCTTTTGAGTGAAGATTAGGACTTAGGATTAAAAAGCTAAGTCGCAGACCAAGCACTTAACCAAGCATGTAGTCTTGCATCAAAAAGTTTTCTATCAAAAAATGGTGGTATTTACAATAGTTTTTTTTTAACCTTTTGCCAAACACTGCAGAAGATTCGATGCTAGATTGTCGAATTTTTTAACGTCGAGGCCATTCCATTGGGAACTAGCCTGTCGAAAAATATGTTATTACGAAATATTTTACGTAAAAGGTAAAAAATTATTCCGTGTCCCTCAAAATCCAAAATCATGGGCACACTACGGCTAAGTTAGGGTTCGCATTGACCTTGAAAAGCCGGGACACTCCTTTCGCAACCTTGAGAGTTGAGTCGATAGGGCGATTGGGGGGATCCAGAACAAACAAAACAAACAAAGGGCCCGCCGTTTGTCCGACAAAAATAGTTCGTGCGTTCTAATTTTAAGTAATACGATCCTAAGGCCCTTTAGCCAAGTCGGTTTCTTTTTCGCTTCTTTATAGAATCATCGATACTCAACTTTAATTTTAGGAAGCGTTTGAAAGGAAATGTAGTTTATGTAAAAAAAAATGGTTATTTGAGTAAAAAACAATATCACAATAAGATACATTTCAGACCTTCTTCTTTCAAGAGTCCTAAATCTTAATTCTATACCTATGTACAATTTATTGTGAAATCCACATCATTTATCACATACAGTATGTAACAAAACTAGTGATAATACTTTAGGGTGTGTACGTGTTCCTTGTAGAGAGTTCACTTTGAAAGTAGCAGCGCTGAAAGACGATTTTTTCGAGAAAATTTATTCACTTTTTTTTCACTTTTCACTGAGCGTCACGAGTTTCCGCAAGTATACAAAAGTGAAAAAAAAATTTGGTCTTTCAGCGCTGCTACTTTCACAGTGAACTCTCTACCAGACACGTACACATCCTAAAGTATTATCACTTAGTTTTGTTACACCCTGTATATATGTAAAATGTTTTTAAAGTTTAATTATAGCAATATCAGGTTGAGATTTTATCGTTTTTTGTTTTGTATTGTTTTTTTTTGCACTAAATTACTTTTTTTAAATTTTTTTTCAATCTTCATTCACTTAAAGTTAAGTTTTAACACACGGGGAACCGTACATTCTGTGATGACGTTTCCTATATAATCTTTTATCGAATCACGAAACTCAAAGTAAGTACTTATATCGTATATCAGTACAAAATTTCACCAAAGTCGGTTACTCCACTCTCCTCAAAACTTGTTCAATTTAGATTCAAGATAATGGACGAAGTAATTAGATTAAAATAGCTTAAGCAATTAACGATATTTTTAGAACACACATGATGTTAACAATAGCAATATCATCAATCATTGTTGAAACTTCCGGCCACATTGAAATTGCAAAAAAGTATGACGTTTCCTGAAAAAAGTAAAAAAAAAAAAAGTTGAACATAGAACCGGGGTTTTTTTTAGAAATCGGTTTTAATTGATACTGTTTGTAAAACGGCAAAATCGGTTAAATCGCGTTATATGGATGTCTATAGCAACTACATTTTGAGTGTAGAGTTGTAGATGTAGAGTGTCTAAACACACTAGGCCGAAGTTACGCGGCGTAAATTCCGCATGATTACGCCCGCAATGTATTTTAAATTACCGACGACACACTATTCCGTCGCGTTCCATCCGTAATATTAGCTCCATGGTCCGTATTTTGTATGCGTTTGACATTGCGGACGTAATTTACGCTGCGTAACTTTGGCCGAGTGTGTTTAGGCACTTAATAGACCGCCAAAGCTGTTTTGGCTCACATTTTACCAAATACAATTTGACGGAGCCTCATCGTCATTAGCAATGGTTTTGAAGAAAGTAGTTTTAATAAAACGATTTGCACATAAATTATAACACGCAATATATCTTATTAAGTTATTAGTTACTAGATGAAACCCGCAACTCGGATGCGCTAAAACTCGTTTACCGCGCGGGAACCGTACATTTTTCCGGGACAAAAAGTATCCTATGTCCTTTCCCGGGACTCAAAGTATCTCCATGCCAAATTTCAGCAAAATCGGTTCAGCGGTTTGAGCGTGAAGAGGTAACACACAGACAGATAGACAGACAGACACACTTTCGCATTTATAATATAAGTATGGATTAGATTCACAACTACTAGATGACGCCCGCAACTCCGTTGTGCCAAAATTCGTTTATCGCGCAGGAACCGTACATTTTGCGGGATAAAAGCGCAAAATGTACGGTTATCGAAGAGTAAGAGTAAGAGGCGTAAAGAGGTAACAGACAGATATACACACTTTCGCGTTTATAATATTACTATGGAATATGGATACAACATCTCTATTACGATTTATAGATTTTCGCTTCATCAAATTCTAACACCCGTAGTTTTTAGGGTTCCCTAAAAACGGGACCCTATTGCTAAGACTTCGTTGTCTGTCCGTCTGTCTGTCTCTAGGCTGTATCTCAAGAACCGCTATATCTAGACTTCTGAAATTTTCACAGATTGTGTATATCTGTTGCTGTTATAACAACAAATACTAAAAACAAAAAAAAAAAAATATTTAATGGGGGCTCCCATACAACAAACGTAATTTTTCGGCCTTTTTCGCTCTATATCAATGATGGCAAGAGGTATAGGCACTTGAATTTTTCACATTCTTTTGTTAAATGTGTACTTTAATATTTAATAACAATATTAAAATAAAATAAAAATTCCAGGGGGGCTACCATACAAAAAACACAATTTTTAGCCTGTTTTTGCTCTGTATTGGTACGGAACCCTTCGTGCGCGAGTCCGACTCGCACTTGGCCGATTATTATTATTCGTAGAACACTCGTCAATTTTATTGCATAACTCTAATCTGGGTTCCTTGCAGGTATTTTTACCTGCACACTTGACCTTGGATGTAAGCAAGGCTATATTGACGACGTCATAGATAAGATAAGACATAACCTCCATAATATTATGTATTGTGAATTGTGATGATGATTATCCGAGGCCTTCTTCAAGAATTTTCATTGCCAGCTAAGTATAGCAAGATATCTATGGTAAATACTAATACATTTTCATTACACACGAATGAACACTTACGACCCCACTCAGAGACTTACAAAATAGTTGTGAGGCACCAATATACAGGCTTCGGGTTAGTTTGGGCTCCAAGTCTCCCACAAATTACTACATTGTAATTTTTGAGAGAAAATAAATAAAAAAATATTATAAAAACTCCGTTAACGTGTCCGTAACGCGTGAAGAGGCTATATACTTAAGACTGCAGACTCTTCTTCAGACAGACTCGTCTTTTGCATTTATAATAATATGAGTATGAAAATGTCAAAATCTTCAAAATTAAATTAAGTAATCATTAAAACCCTCTGAGCGCGGCCATAAGTATAAAATATTTTTGGAGTAAATTAACCTATCAAGCCCCATAAGATTACCGGTGATCGCGACAACAATAGAATAACAAATAACAATAGATTTCCAAGAATCCACAATCAAAGTATTAAGGTCAGTTTGTAGTTTCACGAGACTCTCAAATAAAACTGCGGCACCATTTTGGAATATGTACCATTATTTATTGTTAAGATTTTTAGGTTTTATGATAAAATTATTAACATAAAATAATTAACTTAGAAAATTGTTCCATAGAAAATAGAAATAAACCATTCCAAATAAGGTGATTCCAGAGAGGTATTTAATTCTACCAGTTTGGAATTACCTTATAACGGCATTGACCCTGTACATTTTATTTGATTAGCCTTCGACGGAAGAATATAAAAGACGAGGAAAAAGCAATAAAGCCCGTCACAGACTTAGCTATAATATATATTAATATTTTTATAGCTAGGCATATTACTATATATTTTCTATACTAATTTTCGCGTGACCGCACACTCAGCTATAATATATATTTCTGTGACATGTGGATTTAGTATAGAATATATATATTAATATGCCTAGCTATAAATATATTAATATATATTATAGCTAAGTCTGTGACGGGCTTTATGTGACGATCAAGGTCTTTAGTTTGAGTTACTAGGAGGAAGAAAGTAGCTTATAGGGCCAACCCACACGTACCACAACCACACGACATCGCAACGACAAAATGTCGTCGAGCAGTGGGTTACGTGTGAATGGTGTCTATTTATTTATTTATTACGGTTACCAACAGCATAATTATGGATTTAAAAAATTACAGTCAATAGTATATGCACACACCTTTATAGGCAACACAACATTCAAAATGGTACGTCGCTGCAGCTTAAACAACCCCCGATTTATAAAGAAGTAGATAAAACCAAATTGTTCAACACTGAACGGACTGACGATTAATTTTACAAAATAGTTTTTTAGTTACTTAGGTTAAGGAAGAAGACTGACTGCCGCGCGCAGAGATGGTTTTATTAAATATTAGCGACCCGCCCCGGTGGCGTCGCACGGCCCGGGTATAAAATATATTGCCACAGAAAAAATGATTAAAATTGATAGCCTATTATCCTTCATGTGGTCTACTTCTTATCTGTGCCAAATAACATAAAAATTGCTCCAGTAGTTCGCGAGATAAGTCCTTTCAAATAATTTCCCCAGTTTTTTCCACATTCTCCTATTAGTCTTAGCGTGATAAAATATAGCCTATAGCCTTCCTCAATGAATGGGCTATCTAACACTAAAATAATTTTTCAAATCAGACCAGTAGTTCCTGAGATTAGCGCGTTCAAGTTAGCTCTTTAAAATAAATTTCCCCGTTTTTTCCACATTTTCCTCTATTTCTTCCCTCCTATTAGTCTTAGCGTGATAAAATATAGCCTATACCTTCCTCGATAAATGGGCTATCTAACGCTGAAAGAATCATCAAAATCTGTTACGTAGTTTTAAAGGTTAAAGGGAACAAAGGGACATGAGGGAAAAAAATATAGATATACATAATGTACATACTTAAAATTTATTATAATATTATAAATATTTTGACATAAGCTCCATACACTGTCAAAATCTTCATTAAATTATTCAAGTTTAATCATCAGTTCATCACACAAAAACATATATCGTGTCATAACTCATAAGTGTAAGTAACATAACATTCACATAATATGATATTATTTACTCGTACCAAGTGTAGTTAGATTTGTTAAAGCTCTCATAAAATGGCACCAACTTCTATTTCAAAGGCGTTGGTTACTGTAGTAAAGAATCATGTTTCAGTAAATCATGTAGACTAAACAATGCATATAACTACATCCAGGTCATACTTGTATGCTTTGATAGGGCCTCAGCCAAGCCTAAGCCATTAATAACATTTTTAGGGTATGCTCTAGAGTCTAGACCAGGGTTTTTCAACGTTTTTAGGGTTCCGTAGTCAACAAGGAACCCTTGTAGTTTCGGTCTGTCCGTCTGTCTGTCTGTCCGCGGTTTTGCTCAGAGACTATAGGACCTAAAAAGCTGTAATTTAGCGTGAATACGCATATTAATTACGACGACAAAATGGTACATGAAATCAAGCGGGGATGAATAATTTTTTTCGAGTTCACCCCATCGTGTGGGGTGTGGTTGGATAGGTTTTTTAAAAATATTATGAGTATTCATAGATCATTTTCCTATTTAGGGATCCGTTTGTGAAATATTAAGTTTTAAAAGGTTTTAAAATGGAAAATATCGTTAGAGTCCAGTCCTTCTACCAGCTAAACGGTTGCTTGTGTGAAAAAAATTAATGGGAGTAGGAAATATGCTGAATTTAAAAGGAAAACTATCACGGCTCACTAATATTTTAAATGTGAAAGCGTCTGTGTCTGCCTATCTGTCTGTTACCTTTACACGCCGCTGAACCGATTTTGCTGAAATTTGGTATGGAGATACTTTGAGCCCCGGAAAAGGACATAGGATACTTTTTAACCCGAAAATTAGATTACTGGCTTGGAATAATATGTATTTATAAACAGGCCATAACCAATAGTATGTTATTTGACAAAAGACATGCAAAAGCTTGCTGCGTGTGGTATTAAAACCAGTAATGATAAATAGTATTAAAAAATACAAGACGGAAGTAATTACCAAAACCTATAAATTTTACGACGTAAAGGTGTATGAATAATAAATATATCAGGGGATACGAAAGGTGTTTTGGGCAATAATTTAAAAATATAATAATTTGGGTATACTTTTAAGGACTGTAGGCTTCTAATTTAAGGCGACGCCTTGATAATTTGGCTGTAGCGATGCCGATTTTTCTCAGCAATGACTAAAGCTAAGAAACTAAAGTTCATTGTCAGTATTCATCATGTCTTTGTCTTTGAATTGCCCATAGCATAACACGATTGGACAACTTTTATAACACAGAATTATCAATCGAAAAGACCTCTGTAAAAAAAGGGATTCCTATTTTTCCAACAGAGGAGAGTGATTTAAGGTTCCAAAATTTGTACATAAATTGGTTGAAGCATACACTTTAATATGTGCATAGCTTAAATGAAATGTATTTATGGTTTTTAAATTACGCGACAAAAACCATTTTGTCGCTTACGCCCTTTCCATTTTTTTGCTGTTACATTGCTTGTTTTCTATAAGAGGCCGGCCCGGCCTCTCATAGAAAACAAGCAATCTAAAACATATCCAACACGGTTTCTTACTTTAACGCAGCGTCACCTTAAGACTGCAATTCAATATGACGTATACGCGTTCGGTTGCTTAGGTTTTTAACTAGAGCTTTTGACTATACGTCAAAATAATAAATAATAACCAGTCATGAATGCTGTTGAATAGATAAACTCCTGTCAAAAATATTTATTTAATTGTATTCAATGTTAGAGATCAACTACGTTAACACGGCGCCCCCCTCCAAAATTCAAAACATTTGAAGTGCGTTCTCAAAACGTTTGAAATGCGTTGTCTTGCCCGGTAGGCTATAGTTATGATTAGTTGACCAACAAATCTTGGTAATAAGTGACATTAACTGAAATATTACGTGTACTGTGATTGGTTGAATACTTACTACATACAAATTCTTTCATAAGGATGTGACTACACACATTGAAACAGTCATTTGGACGGGCGCGCCATGTTATCGTAGTTGATCTCTACCAATTTACCAATAACATGAAATAAATAAAAGGTAACGATTGCTTTTCATCGCGACAATCTCTATTTTAATTTGAAAACCTACGAATAATACATAGTTTTTATTATTCTTAGCTGAAAACTGTAAAGCCCTTTAGGAACTTGGCTTGACACGCTACAGCGTGTCTAGATATCCTTCGTAGTACTTTGATATACAGGATGTAACAAAACTAAGTCCCACTTTTTGGTAAAAAGTGGGCCCCGGCCCCCGTGCGAGTTTCTTACGCCCGTTTTTCTCACCGGGTTTGTTCCCGAATCGGTGGTAGATCATCACGTAGACGTGAAAAGATTTGATTGAAATAAAACACTATTTATTTTACAATATTTTTATTTTAAGTGAACACCTTAAGGTGTGTATGAGTCCCGTGTATGAAGTTCACTGTGAAAGTAGGAGCGCTGAAAGTGTAACTTTTTTAAACTTTCGCCCATAAAAATTTGCTGTTTCAGTGCTGCTTCACATTGAGTAAACGGACTATAAAATGTTATCACTTTGTTTTGTTACAGCCTGTATAATTTCATTTGAAAAGTTGGTGTAGCTTCAAATAATAGTGTTTTATGTCCATGTTTATGGCTAATAAAACTGGTAGTTATTGTAAATAAGCAGTTTCCATACAATAGTCCTGGCAAGGCCTCTACTTTTTGTCTGGAACTTGCCAAAATTTCACCATTCAGAATATACTGCTAGTTTTGTAGTGCGTGTAATATTAGCTTATTCGTTTTAACGAGGCAGCAAATTTAAAAACTAAATTGACCAATTAATTATATGATAGACCGGTAATTTCAGAATGGATTAATAATTGTTATCAGTATTATTAGTTATTACTTACTGCCACACTCAGCGACATTGAATGATGATTGAACTTCAATTTAAGACCATCCCCCGAGCAACCGAGCCATACATTTGCCGCGTTACCGAGATCGCACCAAAACTCTATTTTTTTTACTTATATTGGTTCAAAATTGACCTAAAAAATTGAAAACGTGGAATATGTAGTTTTTGATATTGTCGATCTATTGGCGTGTGTTTCAAATAAAAGTAATTTGTAAATACTAAGGAGATGCTGAATGTATGCTTGAATTTTAATAAATCGGTTTTACTTTGGAAGCTGATATCATGAGTATAATAAACGAAAATAGAAAATTTAAAACGGGGAAATGAATGTTGATATACTGAAGATTATTGCTGTATTTTTATTATAACTTTGTAGCTTTCAAATGAGTTTTGAAGGCTATAAATACGGTAAATTACGGAATCTCCGTAGGGGAAGTTCGACAGAATATAATAAATACAGTTTAATATTCGTCTTTGAGTGCGGTAGTTAGTTTTGTTACAAATTCTGAGCCTCAATCTTTCTATGCGAAAATTATAAAAGTAATTTAATACAATTAGCAAAATATTCCATGTTTGTGTGAATTCGCCGAACGCTAGGCGTTCGTTAAACTATTAACGACTGGAACCGAAACAAGTACAATTTAGATAACGTTAGTTTTTGGAGTTGAATAAGTTTTATTTCTGGTTTTAAGCTGTGTATTATTTTTTGGCTAGACTTGATTTAAATCCCTGTTGATTCAAGTCTAGACTTTTCAACATTTTTTATAATGAGACCCCATTGTATAAAAAAATGTTTCACGACCCGTGGAGGGTCCTTTGCTGTTTTTACCATGTAGAGTGTAGACGTTAGATACATGTATGTTTATGAATATAATATCTCTTCGTTAAAACTCACTTAATATATCAATATTTTTTACTCAACATGCCGATTTTTCCTATAAAGATAACCTATGCAACTGCAATTGATTTACAATACTCATCAATGGCATGTCATGAACATGACATAAAAAATTATCAGTGCTAAAATTTTACACCCTTAACCTTGGTTTTAACATAAAATTTTACAACTTCGAATAACCTTGGTATATTAGTAGTCATTATTGGTAGTTGGTATATAAAGGTACAATTCCGTTCATCGCGATCGATCGTGCGGCGTGCCTTACATTTTCATACACTGATTATTGTTATGTCGCGAGCGGCCGTCGACAGTCGTAGGCCGCGCGCGGCCGCGATCGATCGCGATGCACGGAATTGTACCTTTAGGGCCACCGCACATTAGAGACACGACAATTTTTAAACAGACTATCGCGTAATAAAAAATACTAGACGCGCACATTTGAAACAAAACGTCTCATAGACAAAATTGTCTAATAAAGTACAAGAACTGCACGGCGACAAGTCTGACTAACGACTGTCGGCTTCCCTTGAAGTGTATGCGAGCGCGCACATCAACGACAAAATTGTCTAGCGGTGTACCTAGTCTGATGTATGCGTTGCGTCGTCGTAGACAAAACAGTTTCGTCTTGGTATGGTCTGACACAACTGTTTTTCTTTAATCGTAAAGCTGACTCGTCTAGGTGAAACAAGATTGTCTAAAAACTGTCGTGTCTCTGATGTGTGGTCGCCCTTACTCTTCCTTCTTTACCTACTTGCAATTTGAGAACTTATATCAGCAAATAATTTAACATTAAGCTTTTATTCTAATTAATCTACTAGTTAGTAACTTAAAAACTGTTTGAATATTTGATTAAATCACTAGTTTAGACGCTGATCTAATCAAAATTATACAAATCTCATGTTGCGCCCATTTTCTGGCACTGTTCTGCGAACATCCACATCGTACCGACAACCACTGTACACTTTTAAGCTTTAATGCCAAGGAATAAGGTCGAAAAGTGACCAACCAGAACATTGCACGATAGTTGCGCAATGCCAAGTTCAAGTTCTCCGGTCGCCGACCGCATTTGGTAATCATGAACTTGGCCAACACAAGACAATAATATATGAGATTACATAAGCTCTTACCGGTTCTTAGACATCAGACCTTCCTGTTATTGTCACCATAGAAAGGGGATAGACAAATTGACACAACTAAGAAAATGGGACATTTTGTCCCCAAAAACTTGTCATATTATACCGATTGTTTCGAATTTCTGATCAAACCTTCGGGTTGCCTCCATAGAAATAGTGATATAGAACAAAGTGACACTACAAATCAGTCATTTGTTCTCCAAAATATGTCGCTATTTCTATCCTTCAAATTCCTACTAGCCTTGCCATTCTTGCTAATAGGTTGATGCCGACATTTCAATTATCAAAGCGTGGTTGTAGCTGTTTTTGATCCTTTTCTTTGAGCCCGGAAGACTGACACAAATGGTGAATCCTAAGATAATAACAAAATGTCGTAGAACCAAATTTTTATGTTTCCATCGATCCTTCTCTCGATGGGACGATGGGGTAGGATGTCGATAGGACAGGTCTTTACAGACAGACCTTATATCTTACGTCTCTTAAGAATTAAATTGACATACTAGTCCAGCCATCTTACTAGTCCTAACTAAATTTAAAACCCACATTCTTTGTTGTTCTTTGGAGTTGAGAGCCAAGCTCAAAATCTTTGGACGGCTTAAAATTTTTATGACTATATACTAATTGAAATCTTCTTTTACAGTGCGCCCCAGCACCTCTAGTGGACTGGTCTGGAGTCCCCACTCTGATCTTAGCTGTAGTGGTACTCCTACTATGTGTGGCCCTCAGCAGACCCACGGACAAGCACCGGTTACCCGGGCCCATGGTACTACCGGTCATCGGCACGAAATGGCTGTTCTGGAGACGGTATAGGATGAACAAGCTCCACGAAGCCTATGAAGGTGAGTTTCTAAACATTAGACTTTTTAATTAGCCGTTAGAGCCCCAAACATTTACCATCCTAAGAATAACAAGAGTTAATTTTTAGATTGGAGATCAATCAAGTATTCTTTTTTAGTGTCAGAAACACGACTTCATTTATAAAGGCATCTTCAGTGATAAAGGAACATGAAATGTAGGTAGTCCACAAAAACGCGCCAAAGACGTACGTCAAATTTGACAATTAATGAAAGCTGTCAAAGTCCACCTTTTTCTCTCGGTGTGTCCACCCACTATCTGCACGAGATATTTGCACGCAGACATGTTCAGGCGCTAAGGGCCGGCGTTCGCACAGACCAGCCAGGCAGGGCCTATGTTGTAAGCAGTCACCAAAAACGTCAGTAAAATTTGACAGGTGACAGATGACAGCAGTCAAAGTCCGCCTCCTACTTTTCCTCTCGGTGTGTCCACCCACTATCTGCACGAGATATTTGCACGCAGACATGTTCAGGCGCTACGGGCCGGTGTTCGCGCAGGCTATGCCCGGCGGGGCCTGCGTGTCGATCTCGGAGCGGGCCGCTGTGGAGGCGGTGCTGCGGACCCCTGCGCGCCGCCCCTACAGGCCGCCGACGGAGATCGTCCAGGTGTACAGACGGAGCAGACCGGACATATACGCGTCGACTGGGCTGGTTAATGAGTAAGTCATTCTCTAGGGTCTATTCAGACCACAACGCGACGAGTAGATGCATTTCTTTTGTACTGAATTGACATACTCCAATTGCGTGAGACGTCTTGCAAATCAGTCAAATCTATATAAATGTAAAAATGCATCTACGCGTCGCGTTGCGGTCTGAATAGACCCCTTACGGTGCGTCCACATTTGTATCATTTGCGCGATCAGATCTCCGATCAGATCACCGTCGCGATCATCGCACCGTATCAAGTATGCGTATCATAGTGTGGACGCCTATTAGATCATTCTGCCGATCATGCGTGTATTTGATACGACACGTATCAGATACGCGGTTAATAGCGATCGGGGCGTATCATGATACGCGTATCAATTTGACACGCTTCGATGATACGCGACGGAGATCTGATCGGAGATCTGATCGCGCAAATGATACAAATGTGGACGCACCCTTACACTACACTGTTGACTGTCGCATAACAAAATTCTGTCTTTATATGATACGTTGTAAACGAAAACAGCAACAAAAATATGTCCATGCTTTGGCATGGACATAACAATAAGTAGACGTTTGCGTCTACTTATTGTTCTCAATCATGTCCTTGTCGTAATCAATGCCTATTTCTCTCCCTCTTTCTTCGGACATACAGACGTATAAAGCATTAAATTTAACATAGCAACAACGTATTTAACATGCTTCGAGGCGGCAATCTTCAGACGGTTCCGTCGCAAAAAGTTTTCCTGTAGAGTTTATACAGTTATGCAACAATATAAAGTATGTAAAATGATAATAAATTATAAATTAATAATAATCATGAACCGTCAACTAATGGTGTCTAGAGAAAATAAATCGCACTTAATTGCACTTGTTTTAGCAATTTAGCTATAATTCAAGTATATAGGTTAGGCTTAAGATATAGAAAGTAAATGCAAAAAAATATGCCATTACAGAAAATGCAGCCACAAGGTCAATTAAGCAAAGTGACTCGGTCTAGTTCTTGCAAGAAAGTTATTAAATTATAACTTCTTTTGATTAGAAAAAGTTTTAGGTGAGATCACATTAGGGACGACAAAGCGACGCGACTGCTAGAGTTCTTTACGCGACTTCCTGAAATTATGTGAGCGACAAAAATTACATGGTTTAATAAGAGTGGACAATCTTTTTAATAACTTTACATATTTTGTCATAAATAGTGAAATACTGTGACTTTATATTTTCGGTATAGACCAGTAATTATATTATTATATTAGTTAAATAGTTACGTTATACGTATTGAAAAATAATTAAGGTTCTCTTAACGTTTTAAGCCGTGTTTCCTTAAAATGAAAATTTAAGTACTCCCGGCGAATGATATTCTAAATACTTATACAGATCTGTTACGTCCATACTATTTTCCGGCTCAAATCTCTTCCGAACAATTTTCAAATTCAAAATTGCAAACATTGACAAATTTGACAGATAAGTGAAACAAAAGATACGAAAAACCATTTCAATAAAAGAGACAGTTCTATTTTTAAACGTCGAATCGTATCGCTGTCTCTTTCTTCGCCTGAGCTATGACGAAAATTCGATTTTTCCAGATTGTTCGAAAAAATAATTGAAAATGTAAATTATCGAGGTATTTATTGCAATCAATACATGTGGTAAGAAATTCCATGTGTTTTGTTTTCTTTTAAGTCATAATTGGTACATTTTCGAAACACGCACGACGTCATTTTCAATTATTTAGGTAAGACAAGACACGGCACGTTCGTGACTGCACTCGATGCAGACTAAATAACAGACGACCCAATTGGGCCGTATTAGAATCTTCACAACGCGCGCGGTAGTGACATATCTGCTTTATGTTTTTAATATCATTGCTCCAGACCCAATTAACCCATTGATAACACAGAAATATTTTTTTATTAAATATTCTCTATAAGTAATACTTAAGTATTGTAGTCGCGTGTTTTGACGCCTGCGAAAAGTCGCGCGACTAACGTCATCTGTATGATCAGTGATCACACCTTTATTTGTTTTTGCAATGCACTCAAGGATCCGTGATAGGTGAAAGCCGTGATTAAAAATGTAGATCACACGTGTATTACGTTCACCAGTAGCCATCACAATTAGATTAGCTGAGAATTTGGGTTTTTATGACTCGATAACTACACTTGTTTTTTTTTTAAATTAGGATGCAAAAGGGTTCTTACTTTTTTTACAAATCTTTGTTTCATGTCCATTACCGTGCCTCAAATTCAAATGCATTTTCGCGTATTCGGAAATACTTCTCACATTATTCCAATCCAGTGGTCCAATCCAGAGCTGGTTTGCTACTGGAATACTTAATGTAAATATTGGAATGAATTAATTGAGTCACTGCACAGCGTACCTATTTAAAGTGACCGTTTGCATTATTCCAGTAGTAATTCATCGCTGGATTGGAGTACTGGATTGGAATAATGTAAACCTTCTATTTCTCAATTTAGCAATTGAATAAAATTATTTTATTTATCGTGTAATTTAGTATTTTACTATACTTAACTATGATGTATTTTATAACCACGATCGCATACGATTATCGTAAAAAAATAATAAAAACTAGTTCTCTAGTCACGTACTACTTCTACTAGACGTAACACGATTGTCTAGGTTTTTTGGCGGAGCTCTGCACTTCCTGTTCAGCATATTTTATTGCATGATAACAATTTTAGTGATTTAATTTAGCAACTCATTTATGGTTTTACTAGATGACGCCCGCAACTCTGTTGCGCCAAAATTCGGTTATCGCGCGGGAACCGCACATTTTTCCGGGACAAAAAGTATCCTATGTCCTTTCCCGGGACTCAAAGTGTCTCCATGCCAAATTTCAGCGAAATCTGTTCAGGGGTTTGGGCGTGAAGAGGTAACAGACAGACATACAGACAGACAGACAGACAGACATACAGACCGACAAACAGACAGATAGACAGACAGACAGATAGATAGACAGACAGACAAACAGACAGATAGACAGACAGACAGACAGACACACTTTCGCATTTATAATATTAGTATGGATATGGATGTTTCAGTAAAATATAGTGGCTAGTTGGCTACTACTTGGTTTATTCTTATTAATTTCCAGTAATTTCTAGCGAAAAAGCTAAGTACATAGTTTTTTTCACAAAAAGAATTTTAACTTGAATTTCAAAAATTTCCATAGACAAAAGTCTTTTTAATTCATTTTTAAAGCTAACAGACACGAGCATGGATTATCCCGATTTTTTTTTATTTTTGAAATAGAGGTTTAGTTTTACTTTTTTTTTCTAGACAAGGGGAGAAGTGGCACCATCTGCGCCGGCATCTGACCTCGGAGCTGACGAGTCCACAGACCATACAGGGGTTCATACCCGAGCTCAACTCCGTGGTTGACGACTTCCTGCTGCTCCTGCAAATCCACCGCAGTGCGGATGGCACCGTGCACGGCTTCGAGCAGCTGACGAATAGAATTGGGTTGGAATGTGAGTGTTGTTTAATATAAACCTTACTAGCGACCCGCCCCGGCGTCGCACGGGTATAAAATATATGACCACTGAAAAAATGATTAAAATTGATAGCCTATGACCCTTCACGTGGTCTACTTCTTATCTGTGCCAAATAACATAAAAATCGCTCCAGTAGTTCGCGAGATAAGCCCTTTCAAATAATTTCCCCCGTTTTTACCACATTCTCCTATTAGTCTTAGCGTGATAAAATATAGCCTTCCTCAATAAATGGGCTATCTAACACTGAAATAATTTTTCAAATCGGACCAGTAGTTCCTGAGATTAGCGCGTTCAAGTTAGCCCTTTCAAATAATTTTCCCCGTTTTTTCCACATTTTCCTCTATTTCTTCGCTCCTATTAGTCTTAGCGTGATAAAATATAGCCTATAACCATTCTCGATAAATGGGCTATCTAACACTGAAAGAATCATCAAAATCTGTTACGTAGTTTTAAAGATTAAAGGGAACAAAGGGACATGAGGGGAAAAAAAGCGACTTTGTTTTATAATAAGTATAGATATTGTAGGTACTATCAAAGAAATTGATTAACCCATCAAGCCCCGTAAGGCCCATATGGGCCGCGATAGCAATAGATTTCCAGAATATTAGGCAGTTGACTGACCTACGTCATTTGGTCGGATTATGTCAAGTCAATGCTAGTCGAGATCGCATCTGTCGGCTGGGTTTGACATAACTCGACCAAATTACTTAGGTCCGCCATCTGGCTATGAATCTACTTTTCTAGATTCTAGATAGTAGGTAGGTACCTGTATTCTAGATTACAGGTACTTTCCATAGACGTATCAATTTCTAAATTACATGTAGGAGCAAAAGCGTGGTCGAAAAATGGGCCCACTACGGTTTGGTACAACTAATATATATTCTGTGCTACGGAGTTGGTTTGTATATTTACATTAGGAATCATTCAAGTTTTGGTGTATTTTTTTCTTATAATCAAGATTATTTTTCAGTTTGTATAGGCATACCTATGGAGCGTAGATGGAGGAGAACTATCTTATATGGGGGATATTTGAAAAAGTGTCCAGCTGTACGCAGTAAATAACAGTTGAAAGTGGCGTTAGCTGCAGCAAAGGGTATGGAATGAATGTAGGCGTTGGTGACAAAATACCTAATAAATAATACCAATATATTTTGAAAAATATAACCTAAAATGGCTGAAATAAAAGCTGCTAAATGATTTAAATTTACCCTGTTGCTATTGTAGCGTCACATGAGCGCCACCCTAATTTAACGCATTTCAGCGGACACTTTTTACATACAGAGATAGATCTCGTCCATCTACACTCATAGGCATACCACATACCGCATAGGCACTTGGTGCTTATCTTGAGTTTAATACAAGTATTGAAAACGTTTCGTGACAGTTTATAAGTTACGTTAGTTAAAGGGCTGCGCGCATAAGACCTTTTTTTTTGTTGAGGGGGGGAAATACTTTGCGTATCCCCCGCCACGCACGGGGGTGGGTGACGGGGGTATGTCGGACTCCCTCCGGCTCGGTGCGCCGGAGGTTTACCTACTAAAACCCCCCCATGCCCTCCTTCCAGCCGTGAGACACGGGTAATCTCTACGAACTCCGCATCCTCACGGCGCGGCACTGCGCGCATAAGACCTAATTTCACCAACGTCTGTTAGTGTTAACAGCTTGTTAAAATGTCATGTCTTCTCTTTAATTCATATGAAAGACGAAAGAGGTAACGTGATACTAATTCGAGATTTAACAGTCGTTGGGCCTAAAGATCCTTAAAGGATTTTGTAACAAGCACAATAATTAATAACGCAGTTAAATGTGATATTATATTATTAGTTAATGTTTCCTGCGATAGCAATATTATGTCATACTTTTATCTGACTAGACGGATAATATTAATGAAAACCACGATAATCTTTAAATAAATCAAGGTTGGACTACTTGAACCACATTTTCCTTGACAAGCCATCAGTAAAGATCCTTGCACAATATACGATTTTAACCCGCATCGAAATTAAATTAAAATCCATTTTACTATATACTTTCATCAGAGTTATTTTTTTAACTTTTTTTCTGAACTTCGAAACTATGGTGCCTATTACCGGTTCGGAAACTAACCCGGTGAGAAGAACCGGCTTAAGGGCCCTCTCTCCCTAAATTAGGAGGTCGATTGTCTGTCAGTGCGAATATCGACGTAAATTACATTAAAATTACATTCATAACAGCGCGCCTTGTACGGTGGCGGTTACGACGCTCGCCGCGTCCATGATAGGGCGAAATAGGAGAAAAAACCTTTTTAAGGCTTAATATAATACATATTTCAAAAAAGTAAAAAAAAACAAATTATTAATTTATGTATTGCAAAGCAGTAGATATTTTTTATATATTCTTTTGATAAATAATGAACGACTAAAGTGGTTTCATTCAACGATTTGGAGGTGATTTGGTTTTTTATTTCTTTATTATGTGATACTGATAGAAAAAATATGGCAAAACTAAATTACGTATCATATCATGTAGATTACTAATTATTTTTTTCAGATAAATCTTCTCTGTTAATGCCGATGAAAAGTTGTTTCATCTGCACGCTTTTTTCGAAAGAGCAGCCTACGTAAAATGGGTTTTTTAAATAATTTTTTTTGTAAAGGAAATGTCATTATTTAAGTATAAAAAGTACAGTTTTAAAATTGAGAAAATTTCCCATACGCAAAGGTATATCAGTACACAATTTGAAAAATTCTGCTCGATAGAAAAAAATCTCAAAGATGACTCTTATAACGCATTTAAATAACATAATATATCAAGATCTATTTCTGTGGGTCACATAATAATTATGCTAAGAAGACATCTATTTGGTTTTTGGTTTTATAATATTTTTTTTATATTGTATCTAACGTTTGATAAAATAAAGATTCTTTCTTTATTTCTTTCTCTGTTTTTTCAATTACATACAAAAATGGATGTTGATTCGTTGCACCGAAGTTTGTTTATTGGGAGAGAACACTAATATTTCGGCATTAAAAAAACCGAAGTTCACGGGACTCAAAGTATATCTCCATACGGCATACCACATTTCAACAAAATCAGATCAATTATATTTTAGTAATGAAAAAGTTACAAGTAGATAATATAACGACGCGACGTTTTCGGATTTTAATCACACCTATCTATATAATATTTGTATAGATTGGTGACTTATAAGTTATACCTAAATTATTCTTCAGTACTTATGTAATATGTATGTCACAGTCATTTGGTGTGAATGACTAGCGAATTAATTGAATGAAAGTTGAAACTATTTAATTTACAGTTAAAAACTTGACGAGTTCGCGTTTGGTTATTATACTAAATTGTTTCATCCAATGAATTCGCTAGTCATTCACACCAGATGACTGTGACATACATATTGTATGTCACAATCATCTGGTGTGAATGACTAGCGAATTAATTGAATGAAAGTTGAAACTATTTAATTTACAGTTAAAAACTTGACGAGTTCGCGTTTGGTTACTATACTAAATTGTTTCATCCAATGAATTCGCTAGTCATTCACACCAGATGACTGTGACATACATATTGTATGTCACAGTCATCTGGTGTGAATGACTAGCGAATTAATTGAATGAAAGTTGAAACTATTTAATACATACACATACAAATTGATAGTTTAGTGTAAAGGCTATTTAATACAATTTTCTGAACAATGTTCTCAAATGGTTTTCGGTAAAAAATACAATACGCGCATACAATAGATCAATTAGATAAAAGTTTTTGTTCGTTTATTGTTATACAATTTTTGTTATGTTAAAAAATACATGAATAAGTATCTACTGTTTGCAAAAGATATACTCACTGAGAGTACATACTTAATGTGAATAAGTATCAGTAAGTACTCACTGAGAGTAGTGAGTACATAATGTTTCTATACCCTGGTCACCGAAGGCGTAGGAATTCGAAAGAACTGTAGTACCTATAGTAATTGTACTAAAATTTTGTTCACTACGAATAATATTTATATCTAAATGCTAAAATGGGTTTATCAGTGTTACGTCTTTACTCTTAAACGGCTGATCCAATTTAGATGAAATGTGGTATGACTATGGAGATACTTTGCGCAACGGAAAAGGACATAGGATAGTAATTATTGTTTTAGTTTTTAAAAACCGTACGGTTCCCTCGTGAAAGACATTGAACAATTTTCGGCTCAATTGAGTTGAGGAGTCATATTCCAGTAGTCTACAATCCATAAAATGTAACAAAACATAATGATAATCAATGATATATTACATAAAAATTTATGATAATATTATACGATGTGACGTGTGTGTATCTTATATTATATAGAGTTTACTGTGAAAATAGCAGCGCTATAAGAGCAAATTTTTTTGTTGCGATTTGTATCAGCAAGCTCTCTAACTTCATGAATTTACCCATAGGCATCCATTACAAGGTAGGTTTTGTTTTCCGTTTTACAGTCATAGGTGGATAACCTACCGTGTAAGAGTGTGACAGACGGTTGCATAAAGTTGATTGACGAAAATCTGGATATTTTTGCTTCATGCAACCGTCAGTCACGAATTTTGAGTGAGTGTTGTCACATCTGATAAAATTGGAAAAAAATAGAAATACCTATACCTTTGATGGCTTTGACTGACATAAAACTGAAGAGAATTGAGTGACCATTCGTCAGTCCATCAGTCACACATAATTCACGATTGACGGAATAGACTGTCGCTTGCATGAGCGTGTAATGTATGCCATACAAATGTAAAAAAATAATCTTTCAGCGTCGCATTGCTACGTGCTGCGTGCATAGTGAATTACTCTATATAACGGCTCACACCCTAAAGCTTTTTTTGATGCGCAGGGGAAACCCGTCATGGGTCCCCCGGGTTGGGGATGTGCCTTAGTTAACTGAAGTACCCCGGGGGTATGTGGGACTCTTACCCACTAAAAGCACCTGCGGTTCGCCTTCAGCTTATAAAGGAGGGATGTCCCGGATCTAACAAACACAGGACTCCCTCCACGACCGGCCGGTCTACCTGAGAAGGAAACCGGGCTTCCACCAAAGTAAGGGAACGCTCCGGCATACTGAAGCGTTCCCCTCGGCGCCAGGACTAGCTAAGCCGGGCATGTTCCCATCCTCGCCCGGAGCCCCGGATTGAAGGAAGTTTGGAGGTTCGACGACGCCTCCGCACTCCCGTCCCACGCCGGCGGAGCGGAACAGAGGATGGGTCATCCTCTCTGTTCCGCTCCGCGGCCTCTTTCTGCGAAAGGACGGTTTCGCAGAAAGAGACCGCCGCCTGCCATGCCTCATCGCTCTCGAGCATGCAGCGAACCATGCTTGAGAGCGAGAGGACGTCCCCAACAAGCAAGGGCACACGCCCTAAAGTATTATCACTTAGTATTGTTACACCTTGTATCAAGTTCACTGTGAAAGTAATAGAAATAGTACCTTTTTTAGGGTTCCGTACCCAAAGGGTAAAAACGGGACCCTATTACTGAGACTTCGATGTCTGTCCGTCTGTCGCCAGGCTGTAACTCAAGAACGGTAATAGCTAGAGAGTTGAAATTTTCACAGGGTATGTATTTCTGTTGCCGCTATAACAACAAATACTAAAAACAAAATAAATTAAATATTTAAGGGGGGCTCCCATACAAAACAAAACATAAACGTGATTTTTTCGGCATTTTTTGCTCTATATCAATAATGGTAACAGGTAGGAACTTGAATTTTTCACAAGGTAGTTTATTATATGTGCACTTTAATATTTAATAATAAAATAAAATAAAAAATTAAGGGGGGCTCCCATACAAAAAAGACAAGTTTTGGCCTATTTTTTGACCGACTTCCAAAAAGGAGGAGGTAATACGTTCGGCTATATGTATTTGCATCGGCATCATCGGGCTTTCTCACTACACCGACCGGTCAGCAAGCAGAGCACATCTCTCCTGGTCAGCACCTAGCATCGGCCCCGCACGGCAGCTTATCCGACTCACTGGATCCCGTGCAGCAGCTTACAGTTCCGACTCACTGGGACTCACTGCAACAGTTCCGACTCACTGGAACTCACTGGCACTGGCGACTCAAGCAACAAGACTTCAAGATTCGACCTCCGGTCTTCGGGGGGGAGTGATGTGGCGGTACCCACATTCGCCTAACATTCCTGCATCGCGCTATCGAAGTTTTCTAAGCGCGTCGGTATATATACGACAGCTGAAATGTATCACGTGGGCTTCGGCCTGACCGGGTATAACGCCTCGCTCGGTCGGAAGATCTTCCTTTGGCCTCCACACACATTATTCCCACAGATTTTTTCTGAAGCATTCTACCAATAAAGTAAGATTTTGCACCAGGTTATACCTGGGATCCAAAGGTACCGAACAGAACTTTTGAATGCTTATAGGTACAGGTCCGGGGATTTCGGCGTTGTTTAAACAACTAAAAGCATAAGCTAACACATCAATTTGATTGGTCATCATCATCACAACCATAATCATACCATTGGTCATCACACTATGACCCAATTAATGGTACTTTTCGTGATATTTTGCATCGAAGCAGATGTTTTTGATGATGATTTCGCTGTTTGAGGACAGATTTTCAAATTTCTCGTGTTGTTGTATAGGATATAATCTTAATTTTGTATACTTAACAATTACGAAAGCGGTGAGCTGATGATGGGATCTAAGAGTAATCGAGGGAAATCCTTGATATTTATCAAAACACTCGTAGTGGTAAAAATGTTGTTTCTTGTAAATTAAACATAATATTATGTTACGAATAAGAGAAATTTCATACAAAGGTGTCTCTTGGTCCAAAAGCACTGAACAGAACTCCTGAACCTTTAAAGATAAAAGTTTGGAAATTGCAGCATCGCTTAGATAACTGCAAGCATTTACCACAATTTCGCTTACAGTAACATAATGTGAATAGTTAACATTCGTATTGGTTATTTACGCATAAAGCCTTATTTTGTAGATACTTAACTAAAAAGAGTGAAATTATTATTTTTAACAAAAAAATTAAAACCGACTTCCAAGGTAAAAACAATAATAACATTAATATGAACTAAAAAGTATTAAATAATTTTTACTATCTAATAGTGCCTTTTTCCGAATTCGGCTAAACCTCAACTATTTCTGTATTCAATCTTCATAATTTTGAAGTCGGTGCCAGTTCCAAAAGTTTCAAATGTTCTGTCAGAGGACTGAAGATTCAGCTATCTGGTACCGACTTCAAAATAATGAAGATTGAGTACAGAAATAGTTGAGGTTTAGCCGAATTCGGAAAAAGGCACTATTAGATAGTAAAAATTATTTAATACTTTTTAGTTCATATTAATCCTTCAGGCCCCGCGCGAGCACCGGTGATCGCGACAACAATAGAATACAATAGCAATTCCTGGAAATTCCGACAGAAGTTATTATTGTTTTTACCTTGGAAGTCGGTTTTAATTTTTTTGTTAAAAATAATAATCTCTATAACGGTACGGAACCCTTCGTGCTCGAGTCCAACTCGCACTTGGCCAATTATTATTGTTTTATATGGACAAATTCGTTATTATCGCTTTGTTTAGTTACACCCTGCATAATATTATGATGCAATACGAGTGCACACGAGTGCAACGCGATAGCGATATAGGGCGGTGCATATTCCCTGATTGTACCATTAGAAACGCATTACGACAGTAACTGGCGTAACTACACTTTATCGACGCTAACGACTGGCACGCAGGGCTGCCGCTTACTTTTTTCTAGCAAAAACTTTTTTTAAGCTATTTATCAAGAAATTCCGTAACGGAAATAAACATAATATCGTCTAACGTCGTTTCCGGACTTCGGCACGGTGTTTGAGTGCGTGCGACAAGCATGTAGATATGCGTGTGGTCTGTAGACTAGCTATTGCTATGCAGCTTCCGCGACATGCCCCGAGTGCCAACCCCGCGGGTGGTTTTAAGAAAAGACCAAGTGTTTTTATTCTCTACTATTAGTCTGTGATGCTAGTAAAGTAAAAACCTACTTTCTTTATCCAAGCTTAGCATGGGTATGAGAAATGGGAAAGAACAGAAACACTAGCAGGGCTGCTACCTACATTTTTCTAGGAAAAACCTAGCGTTTTTGTTCTCTAATGCCTTTTAAGGTTCCTACTAAATAGCTATCTGTGATGCTACTAGAGATCTACTTTCTTTATCCAAACTTAGAATGGTTGCTAAACCTTAAATAACCTAGCGTTTTTGTTCGCTAATGCTATTTACTTTGCTACTAAATAGTTATCTGTGATGCGACTAGAGACCTACTTTCTTTATCTAAACTTAGAATGGTTGCTAAACCTTAAAAAACCTAGCGTTTTTCTTCTCTGATACTACGTCGTTACTATATTCAGTGGTGCTATTAGAAACCTACTTTATTCAAGCTTAGAATGGTTAAAATAGAAATATGCGAAAGAATACAAAACTCGGGCAGATTTTATGGACAAGTTTTCTTTGTCAATCTATGAATTTGTCTATTGTAGGAAACTATTTCAATGGTGGCCATAATAATTCGCCGAGATGTAATTTTACGTACCTACTATTAATATTAATTATTATTTATTACTAGCGACCCGCTCCGGCGTCGCACGGGTATAAAATGGGTATAGCCATTGAAAAAATGATTAAAATCGATAGCCTATCTTCTATGATCCTTCACGTGGTCTACTTCTTGTCTGTGCCAAATAACATAAAAATTGCTCCAGTAGTTCGCGAGATAAGCCCTTTCAAATAATTTCCCCCGTTTTTTCCACATTCTCCTATATAGTCTTAGCGTGATAATAGCTTATAGCCTTCCTCAATAAATGGGCTATCTAAAACTGAAATAATTTTTCAAATCGGACCAGTAGTTGATAGTTCCTGAGATTAGGGCGTTCAAGTTAGCCCTTTCAAATAATTTTCTTCGTTTTTTCCACATTTTCCTCTATTTCTTCGCTTCTATTAGTCTTAGCGTGATAAAATGAATATAGCCTATAGCCTTCCTCGATAAATGGGCTATCTGACACTGAAAAAATCATCAAAATCTGTTGCATAGTTTTAAAGATTAATAAGGGAACAAAGGGACATGAAGGAAAAAAGCGACTTCTTTTATAATATGTAGTATAGAAGTAGAGCCTATGCTTCGTCAAGATTTTTGACGGCCGTTCCCAAACATGGGGTTTATTGTCGCGAATTTCTTCGGATGTCCAATCAAGAGTACTGTATACTAATTAGTTTTCTGACTTAATTTTATAAGAGAGAACTACGAATAATAAAAACTAAGACAGAAGCTAAAATAAAAGGAATGACAGTTATGATTTTTGACAGTTTACATATTATGTGTTTCTAAATACGGATGTGTTTTATTTGAATTAATTTATTAATTATTCATTCTTTATAACTGGCTGGTAGCCCTGTATGATGCATTCGGTATCACTTTACTAGTTAGTATTTCAGTTATCACTTGCATCGTATAAACTAGGGTCAACTTACGACTCGTTAGCGTAGGTCCTACATAGAGCTAACACTAGCCGTGGGAAACACATTTTTATTAGAAGTAAAATAACTTATTTAAAATAGAGGCTTCTTATTCTTAATGTCTTACTATATGATGCTCGCTACTCCTTTGCACCAAAATTAATTTACCGCACGGGAACGAAATTTTCCGGGACGAAAATTATCCTATGTCCTTTCCCGAGGCTCAAAGTATTTTAATGGGGGACGTGTGGATGCTAAGTTGCTGCTATCAACAAAATGATGCCTTTGAGTTTTAATTTCTGACATTGATTACTCTGATGACATAGATAAAAGGGCCACTCAGATGAGAATCTTTAGCTGCCTTTCAAATTACATAATTTACAGTATGGTGGCACCAATTCTGATTTTGGCAAAGCTTCATAATTTGTCATTATTAGTAGCAAATAGTGTGCTTTTAAAGCTACAACTTTAAATAGAATCTACTGACGAAATGAATTGAATCTTCGTATTTCCGATTTCATTCTCCTTCATTAATTTATGAATGAACTAGGGTTGCCAACCGTCCTGTTTTCCCAAGACATGTCCTGGTTTTCTTAGTATCCTGGGATGTCTTGGATAGTTTTTAGATAGCGTCCTGGGTTTACTACAAATTATCCAAGTTTAAAATTATGATAAATAGTTTTAATTTTATTGTTTTATTGATTGACATTATCATTTTAATTTCCTAAACCTTAGCGTCTTTTGTCACTAGATAATTCTACTATTCTATTATTGCGAGTCTTGTGTCCTGTTTTTGGGAGAAATTGCCCTGGTTTTTGTAATTTCAAAGCTGGTTTTTTAAATTATAGGTTGGCAACCCTAGAATGAACCCATAGTAGATAGAGGTAGCTTATCATACAATAGCACGATAACCTCTCAACTCCAAAATTGATAAGTCAACGTCACTATAGTGCATCTAAATGAAAACTAGGTCTACGATAAAAGGTCTTCTAGAGATTGTCCTTAGATATAGTAGAGCGAGGCTGAGATCTAATTTAGTAGGGCCACAGTATAGTTACTAGGGCATTATCTATTGAATATTGATGTTATCTATTATGTCGATGTAATACTCTAGTATATTGCATCAGTATTGATTTTCAATGGCAGATAAATGAGTTGACCTATTACCTGATGGTAACGCTATTTATTTAAGCCCACAACACCTGAATTAATTTCAAGAGACAATTCTGTAACAAAATCAATTTTCTTTGACAATAATCCACTCTTGAGCGACATTTACGGTTTACCTGTACATCGCTCTCTTGACTCTTGAATAACTACCTATAGAGAGTAACAGGTAACTTGAACAGCAATATTTAACGCTGGTTTTTTTGTACGGCCGTTTACTTGTCAAGCCGAACCTTGCTGTATTCACCATAATATTATTCTCGTATGGCCACAATTAACTAATTTTGTGCTCTAACAAGAGCTGCAGGCTTAATATGGCTGAAGTAGAATTGAGAAAAGATAGAAACACTAACAGATTGTGGAAAAAACTGATTGATGTCTTTCATCAACTTATCACTTTGTCTATTCTTCAGGTGTTATTAAAGGTGAACGCAGATTTGGCCGCACCGCACGCACCGCAGTCGCCGCATTCGGAATTCTTCATATAAAAAATGTAGAAGTTGCGAAGACTGCGGCGCGGGTAGGTATGCGAGCTTGCCTATAATAAAGAATTCCGAATGCGGCGACTGCGGTGCGTGCGGTGCGGCCAAATCTGCGTTCACCTTTATCTGTGATTCTTCAGTAGCTTTTGGCTAAAGAAGAAATGCGAAAGAATAGAAACACTTTTTTTTCCCTAAAACAGATTTTGGGGAAAAACTGATGTCTTTTGTTAAACTGTCACTTTATCTATTCTTCCGTAGATATACAGAGTGTAACAAAACTAAGTGATAATACTTTAGGGTGTGTTCCTTGTAGAGAGTTCACTGTGAAAGTGGCAGGGCTGAAAGACAAAAAAAATCACTTTTGTATGGGGAAACTCGAGACGCTCGGGCCCTTGCCCATACAAAAGTGAAAAAAAGTCTTTCAGCGCTGCTTTCACAATGAACTCTCTACCAGGAACACGTACATAACCTAAAGCAGCGGTCGGCAACCTTTTGGCAGGCAAGGGCCACAAGGTGGCAAAACAAACTAAAGGCAGGCCGCAGACCTCATATTCGTATTAACCCTAGAAGCTCAATATACCTACACATATTGAAAGAAAATATGAGTTTTTGAAGTGAAAACTTCTTGAGCGGCGTTGAGGATGGGTAAAAACCGTGAAACTCGCGCCAGATTCTCATGCTGATCGAAAAGCCATAGAAAAAGCGTAAGACGGTTGGAGAGAAGTGTTTTGTGTCGAACTCGAACTCGAAAACTCGAAAACTCGACAACTCGAAAACTCGAAATCTCGAAAACTCGAAAACTCGACAACTCGAAAACTCGAAAACTCGAAAACTCGAAAACTCGAAAACACGAAAACACGAAAACTCGAAAACTCGAGAATTAGAACTCGAATTGTAAGGGTTTCGATTAGTTAAAAATATAGATTTTTTAAAAATTGATTTTCATAAAATATGGGTTAAAAAAATGCACAACGTTAACAATCAAGTTTTCACTGCCGGCACTCCCGGAGTGCAACTCGTCTTTTTTTTTTTAATTAAAAATGGCACAAACAGCTACGTACGTAAGTGGTGGTAACTATAACTGGCATTATTAGAAAACATTCAAACTCAAACTCAATTTTTTTTATTCAGAATAAATTTTTGCAAATATTTTCTGAAAGTCTACATGATGCCTACCACCGGTTCGGGAACTAACCCGGCGAGAAGAACCGGCGTAAGAAACTCGCAGGGGGCCCACTTTATTACATTGTTTTTGATACACATAACTTATTCACAAAACATTCACGGGCCGCAAGTAAGACATTCGCGGGCCGCGTGTTGCCGACCGCTGCCCTAAAGTATTATCTATCAGTTATCACTTAGTTTTGTTACACCCTGTACAAGATGTAACACTCTCCAAGCAACACGTACACAGCCTGTATTATCACTTTGTTTTGTTACACCTTATATATAACTTTGATACCCTTTCTACGCTGACAATACCCTTAATATTATTCAATCTTGCTTTTTACAGCCGTCTGCGCGCTAATGCTGGGGACGCGCCTGGGCTTCCTCGAGAGATGGATGTCAGGGCGCGCCGCTAATCTCGCAGCAGCAGTGAAGACCCACTTCCGGGCCCAGAGGGACTCCTACTACGGAACCCCACTGTGGAAATTCGCACCCACCACCCTCTACAAGACATTCGTGAAGAGCGAGGAGACTATACATACGTGAGTTGCAGTTGGTAAGGCTACCAACTTGTACTACTAAGGGGCATTAAGGAGAAGTAAATTGGAATCTTAGATTCGGAGTTGTTCTGAGAACGAATCTTAATACTACAAAAGTACAAACCAAAACCAACTAGGGCGATTCGATATTTCTATTCGACTCGGATTTGGAAACTTTACGTGCGGTTATTTTTCAACGCCTAGCGCGCGTAGATGTATTTCTAAATTTGTACTGAATTGACAGACTTTAATTGCGTGTAACGTCTTGCAAATCTGTCAAATCCATACAAATTAAGAATAAATGCATCTTCGAGTCGCGTTGCGGCCTACATCAGCAACATCTGGTGGCAAATAGAATTTTAACAACCCTTATTGCGCATTGTGAATCAGCTGGTCTTTAGAGCTCATCTAAAGCACTATTTCAGGATAGTATCAGAGCTGATGGAGGAAGCGAAGGCCCGCGCCAAGGGTTCCGCCAGCGACGGCATGCAAGAGATCTTCCTCAAGATCCTCTCCAACCCTGAACTTGACGTGCGCGACAAGAAGGCAGCCGTCATCGACTTTATCACCGCCGGCATTGAAACGGCAAGTGACCTTTTTTCAAATTCTTATCAAGAACCTTTCAATGTCAGCATTGAGTACGTTTCATCGTATTTTGATAGGACGAACAAAGAAATTGATTCAAGATGACAGACCCTCATTATTTGGTCGGGTTTATCTATGTTAATTATATTATAATTATAATCTTATTATTATTATTATAAAAAAAATATCAGTTTACCTGATAGTAGATACCTAGGATTATCCAAAACCCATAATGATTTTAGTTATTAGCTTCCACAGGCTATTTGTGATTTTAAACTGAATGAGACTCGTAACGCCATCTACGTTTGTAGTGAGCATTTTGCAATTTCTTGAATGTTTATCAACAATACTTTTGTCAAATTTGCAATTTAATGAATTGAATGTATTTCATGTAGCTGACCGAATTCAAATTCAAATTCATTTGTTTTTGCGTATGTGTGCTATGTGTGTTACAATTATTATAGTAGGTCTTATATTTGATATTAGGTTCAACACATAGGCCTCTGTGGGCATGCAAAATTAACATTAGAAAATTATTACAGTCTAAAACTGGTCATAAAAGTATAATTATACAGTCAACAATAATTAATATAGTAAAATTAATTCATTAATATTATTCTAAATTATTATGCATAAAATGTCATTATTAAATTAAAATTAAAATGTCAGTGTAAATACCTGTAGTAATTTCTCCATAAAAATATTATATATACCTACCGATCCGATACCGTGTTTAATCTATGAGTATTTTCCGTAGATATATTAATAATGTTTCACATTTAAATTAATCTAAGGCTGATTCGTTGCAGTTGGCGAACAGTCTCATATTCCTGCTCTACTTGCTGAGCGGGAGGCCTGATTGGCAGCAGAAGATCCGCTCAGAGCTGCCATCTGTTGACAGTCTACGGCTTGAGGAGCTTGCGGCAGCGCCATCTATCCGCGCGGCGACGAACGAAGCGTTTCGCCTCCTACCGACTGCGCCGTTTCTAGCCCGGCTACTAGACGCGCCTCTACACACTGCAGGATATTGCATACCAGCCGGGGTGAGGTCAAATTATTTGAATTATGAAAGAAAAATATACACACAATAACATAATTAACTAGCAGCTGCTCTATACCCTGAGATGGATTGAAGTACTTGTTACGAATTTGGTCAGGTTAATGGTTATGACTAAAATGTCAAGTCAAAGTTATTCGTGATGTGGACCCTAACGTAACTCGACTAAAAAGTAAAAAGGGCCGCCTTCTGCCTTCAGCTACTTCATTCTGGAACCCCTTTTCAGACGTTCGTGCTGGCCCACACGGGGGCCGCTTGCAGGCGGGAAGAGAACTTCTGGCGAGCCACAGAATACCTACCTGAGAGATGGCTAAGCGTGCGGGAGCCTCACGCCGCATCGCTGGTGGCACCCTTTGGGCGGGGAAAACGAATGTGTCCCGGAAAACGATTCGTGGAGTTAGAACTGCATTTGATACTTGCAAAGGTAACATTATAATGACAATATCTTCAAAAAGTCTTGAGTTACATATATTTCATGCTTAAAAGAGGGTGAAGATAATAATATAATGATCTGTCCACGAACATTCTATATAGGCGTCCACACTATGATACGCATACTTGATGCACCATAAAGAGCCTAAATGGCCTGTGTCATATGAGTCAAAGGAGTGCAACAGGGTACAGCACACGCGCCGGTTTTTTATAAAATAATTATTGGTCAAAGAATTCACATGAAACAACGGTTTTTGTATTTATATTTGGTTAATAATTTGCGTATTAAAATAAAACGAGTGTATCGTTTCAGATTTTACAACATTGGCGGGTAGAGTTTGACGGAGAACTGGACATACAATTCGACTTCCTTCTGTCACCAAAAGCACCGGTGTCTTTGCGATTAGTGGAATGGTAATTTTTAGGAAAACGACGTTTTATAAAGCATTAAAAGAGGGGGACTGATATAAATGAGGACGTTGTGTCCGAATTCTATATTAAAACTTATTAATGTACCTAAGTTTCAATATAAAATGATGATGTAATCATCGAATGTTACAACTTAAATATAGCTTACTCAAATATTCTTATCCACCTGTCTTATACAATAATCAAAAGTATTCAAGAGACATCATAATCTCCTAGACTAGCACGAGTCGGCGTATGAGTACCGGAAACTATTCCACCTCAATTTTTTTATGCGATCCTCTTCAAATTGCCCTCCTGATGATATAAATGCATGTTGCCATGGTACAACCCGATGCCACATTGTTTAAACAAACATTGTTTAAACAATTGCAAGGAATTGTTGTTTTTCAACCGGACAATTTTTTTTATATTCTTTATTGAAATACCAATAAAAAAGGTCCTATGACTTTTCACGATAAAGTTAATATTTTTAAAGATATGAATTTTTAAAGGTTCGCAAAATCTCAAATTTGGGTACTTTTGACCCATGAAAAATATATTTAAAAAAATTATGTTTAAGTTATATATTTTTTTTAATTCTCTATACAATAGTTAATAATATCGTTAATAGAGATTCAAAAAAAATCATTGTTTATATCTTTTTTTATTAGCAAAAGTAGACAAAAAATTGTGTTTTTTGTATGGGAGCCCCCCTTAAACATTTACTTTATTTTAATTTTATTCTTAATTATTAAAGTACAAATATAATTAAGGATTTTGTGAAATTTTCAAGTGCCTAACTGTTACAATTATTGATTACGAGCAAAAAAGGCCAAAAAAATCACGTTTCTTGTATGGGAGCCCCCTATAAATAAAACTTTATTTTATTTATAGTATGTTCTTATAGCGGCAATAGATATACACAATCTGTGAAAATTTCAGAAGTAATTAACTATAGCGGTTTTTGAGATACAGCCTGGAGACATACAGACAAACGGACGGTTTTTTAAACAATATGGCACCGGGTTGCACCATGGCAACATGCATTTATATCATCAGGAGGGCAATTTGAAGAGGATCGCATAAAAAATTGAGGTGGAATAGTTTCCGGTACTCATGCGCCGACTCGTGCTAGTCTATCCTGATTTAAAGTTGATTGTCAACGTGGAAAGCTACAAAACCCTTATTTGTATCAATCCCACTTGTCAAACAATGTTTGTTTAAAAAACTGCTTAAAATGTAAATATTATTATGATTGGTGCTTTCTGGTACTATTTTAAGACTATGAAATTATGCTTAAGAACAGAGATTGCTTATCAATGCAGCTTCTGTGCTCTTATCTTTAAGTACACTTATAAACTGAATAATCAAAGTGATAGTCTTATTTACTGAGATGTGCTACTGTTTAATAACATTGTATCACAGTATAAATATAATGTAGCTCAGAGTTAGGCACAAATCTCGTGAGTCCGCGATTTGCCTATCGATTTTTTCGATAGTATGATTGTATTCCATAGGAGCTAAAATATTGTTATTTTTCAATCACGTGATTTCATTTCATTTCAATCTAATACAATTCTTCATAATCACTATTCATTATTAAGATTTGATAGTCCTAGCGTATTCTTGTAAGTTTATACTTTTTTACCACGGCTGCACTCGATATATTAACTTTGATTTCTTTAAGTGCTAGACATGTTAAACTTCTGATAAATTAAAGTTAAGTAATCATTAAACCTCAGTGCAGCAGTTAGTAATATAACCGTACTATATTATCGACTGATTTTTTTCTAAAATTATAACAAGGTAGCGTAATGCTCAAAATGCTGTCTAAAATTTAAAATTTCATAGTTATAAGTCCTACTATATTTATTTAGTACGCTAGAATTAGTTATCTATAGGCATAAACATGGCTGTGTTAATATCAAAAAGCAACTACTAATTTATAAAATCTTAACCGTGAATACCTCTATTAGTTTAGAAATAAGTCTATTTTTAATTTTCTGACACGATGGCCATTGCTGCAATGCTGCAAATATCGCTCCTCTCGCGTTGGACCACGATGGAAAACCATCCATCATCCATGATGCCCAATCTACATCGATTATGAGCAATTATAGACGAACTGTATAAGTTTGTCCATCGTGGTCCAAAGTGGGATGCCAGCATTAGTTTTTATACCAAAACACGCATTTATCTAGTTTTATACTTTATATACCTAACATTGGTCTCACAAGTAACTTTTTAATCTAACAAAATAAAAGGGTTTTATTCGTTTAAAACTTCAACCCGTACTAAATACTGATAGAAATATAATATTTTACACAGCGAATAACTATTCAAGGTCTGCTTCTCTCTGTCTAGCTCCTTGGAAGCGTCATATGACAGATAAGGATAGCGAATCTTTAATAGCTAACCCGCTGCGAAAATATTTTTTAGTAAGGGGGCTACCATCCATTTCGAGTAGGGGGTTAAAAGATGGGCCGTCCATTAATCGCGTAATTAATATACGGCCCTTACTTGTGTGACCTTCATTTTTGTACGATGTTTCACATCCTCCCCCACCTTTATACTAGTTTTATAACCAAAGCCATTTTCAATAAAGAACACTGTATGTTACAGGGTCTGTGTGTTGTAAAACATTAGTTTTAGGCTTTTTATATAGTGCTTGAAATAATTAGGATAGTTATATAAGATTTTTATAATAAGAGAAAAATAAGATTGTTTTATTTGTATCTAAGGTAGGTCTACTAGGATCTGATGGCAAATTTTGATGCAGATTTAAAATAAAATCCTTGATCATTGAATACTTAAATTTTTATATTTGCATGTTTCACAGTTCACACACAGAATCAGCCGCTTTATGGAAAAAAAGGATCAAAATTAATGTTTTATTCCAATTGTTTGACGACCTCTGGCTCTGTGGCTCAGTTGGTAGGCTGTTGGTAGCTCAAGCCGGGGGTGGCGGGTTCGAATCCCGCCGACGGAACAAAAAGATTTGGGTCATGGATGTGTATTAAATAATATGTGTATCATATAATAAAATGTTAAATATATGTACAGTATAAAAGTATTAAATATATTTCCGTTGTCTGGTACCCGTAACACGTCAAGTCCTTCGGGTACTTAGCACGGGGCCAGACTTACGTGGTGTGAAGCGTCCATAGATAATAATATATATTATTATTATTAATTACCCCGTATTGCTAGAGTCAATTTCTTTTCCCACTTTTGCCAACAGATTCTGGTAGACCTATAAGTGTGCCAACACACGTTTACCTATGTATTGAATAGAAACCCAGTGACTTGGTTACTTTTTTATCACTTTATTAATTTAGATTATGTGCTGTGTTGTACTTTATAATTACCGTTTATTATTGTAATACATTTTATGTTATAATAAATAAATTGAAGTATAAACATCTACGGTTGTATTATTATTTTAATACTGCAGGTGCGCCGGTATTGTATGCAGTAGTAATGCAGTAGTAACACCCAAAGAGGTATACAAAAAAATAAATTTAAAAAAAAATACATTTTCGTAATGAGAAAATGTAATAATTATAATCAACCCCAAAGTTATCGGAAGCGGTCTTTTGACACCCTGTATACTACGTAACACCAGTTATAATACAATCATAGCCCATAAGTACAATACTAGAAGGCAGGCTGACAGCGTAGAAGACCTCGAGAAGACCCTATGCCGCCAAAGGCTTAGAGCCGGGACACAAAAACACGGCACGACGTCGTACGGCGTCGTGCCGCGCCGTCTTAATATGTCAATTCCAAGAAACTTAAAAAACACGTCAATTCCATACATTTTGATCGGCGATCGAAGCGAAAACGAAAAAGTTTCGGCCAAATGGCCAGAACCGTAATCTATACTAATATTATAATTCTGCAGTTTGTTTGTTTGTTTGTTTGAACGCGCTAATCTCAGGAACTACTGGTCCGATTTGAAATTTTTTTTTACTTTTGGATAGCCCATTTATCGAGGAAGGTTATATTTTATCACGCTAAGACTAATAGGAGCGAAGAAATAGATGAAAATGTGGAAAAAACGGGGGAAATTATATGAAAGGGCATAATATTTGAACGCGCTAATCTCAGGAACTATTGGTCCGATTTGAAAAACTCTTACATTGTTAGATAGCCCATTTATCGAGAAAGGCTATAGGTTATATATTTTTTGCTAAGACTAATAGAAGCAAAGAAATAGAGGAAAATGTTGAAAAAACGGGGGAAATTATATGAAATTACTTATTGCTTATTATTTTAAAAACTACTGAAGCCATTTTTATGTTATTTGGTAAACATGAAGAATAGACCACGTGAAGGGACATAGGCTATTTTTTGTGGAAAAATGTACGATTGCATGAAATTCCTAAATTACGCAAGCGAAGCCGCGCGGAACATCTTTATATAATAAAATCGTAGGAAAGTCAATTCTGTACATTGAATATTTTTTTTACAATAAATAATACGTAAGGTACTAATTATGTATTCTGTGATAATGCTTGGGATGTGATCTACAATGCTAACGCGAACGAAGTCGCGGGCAACAGCTAGTAATTAATAAACAGGTTTCTCCTTAGAGTCCTTACCCCTTCCATTATATAAAATATTTAAAAAAAAACAATGTCAATGATATGCCCCTTGTTTCATGATGTTTGGCATTTGCTGTCATTCGTCGATCGTCATTCGTCTGAGCCAAAATAAAAATATTGTTTTTTCTATTTCTCTTCTACTTTTGCTTCTACTACTATTTAAAAATAGTTCTATTTTATTGATCAAAAGCAATCAAAACAGTTTTACGTACTGTCTGATGCTAGAAAGCCGACACGATATTTAAAATTTCTGCGGTTTGTTTTTTTGGTTATGTTTTGTACTACTGTTAACCTCTTTGCGGTAGCAATTTGATAAGATAAGACTGATAACAGATAAAAATATATAAGTATCGCGCGATTTGTTTGTCAGTCTCCACTTGCAAAATGAAGTTCTGTGCGAATCTATCTTTTATGTTTACTGAAGGCGTATCAATTCTAGAAAGATATGCATTGGCTAAAGAAGCCGGTTTTAAGGCCGTGGAGACAGGCTTTCCTTTTGGCCATACGTTAGAAGAAGTCAAACAGGCTAAAGAGAACTCAGGAGTTGAGCAAGTCTTAATCAACCTTAAAACAGGTATGTTTTTATTTGGAAGGAAATTAGACTTCTAAACTTGTACCTATAGGTATTGTCGCTTATGTTATTAAGTCATTATTGCGAATGTGTTGACACTTGTATCATCCAAATTGGATAAGTAATTTAAGAGTTAAGGAAAATGCCACACATTGTAGCTTTGTTAGGTATAGTTTGCTTTTGTATAAAATTATTTTTTCTACAGGTTATAAACATACACAATATTATTATATTGTTTGTAATGTAATTGAAGTAATAATTGTGCTTGTAATATTTTTATAGGTGACCCATCTAAGGGAGAATTAGGAGTAACAGCGGTGCCAGGCAAGGAAAGTGAATTTAGAGATAACTTGAAAACAACCATAGACTATGCAAAGGCTGTCGGAGCTAAGAAAATACATATCATGGCAGGAAAACTAGACACAGTGTCAGCAAAGAATTGGGAGACATACGAAAATAATCTTAAATATGCTGCTAATCTGTTGAAGAATGATAATATAGTCGGTGTTATTGAACCTATAAACCAACACTCAGTGCCTAAATATTTCTTGAGTGATTATAGAAAAGGTTAGTTAGCAATCTTTTTTTTAAAGTATCTATGTTGTATGTCTATAACATCTATTCCACCACCTCACATAATTTGAGTTAACAGCTTATGATCATTTTAAGATCCTGATAAATGATAATATTAGGACATACAACTGCAATGCAAACAATAGAGGCAGCACCAGCTTAATATTATACAGTAAACGAAGTTTTGTTTGATGTTTAAAAATTTTTCCGTCAATATTCTCACATGACGTGTCATGGATTTTGGCCGGGTGATATACTATATAATATGCTAGTAGCTAGTAGCACCCTCTGCTTTGACCGTAATAAACCCTATTATTGTTATTATACATAATATACAATATACATACCTTTTTTATGTACTCCAATATAAAGTTTATTGTTACAGCTGTAGATATTATCAAGAGGATAAACAGTGAGCATCTGAAGCTGCAACTGGATATTTTCCATCTTCAGCACATCTGCGGAGACCTCTCCTACAACATCAAAGATCTCATGCCATATGTTGGTCATATTCAGGTAATTTGAACTATTAGTCTACAACAGCTATTCCCAACCCGCGGCTCGCGGGCCGCATGCGGCCCACCAGGACTTAATATTTGTGGCCTGCATGATGTTAATTGTTAAACCATTTTGAAATTCAATTCACAGCAAAATAATGTAAAATCGTTGTTCAAGTCGTGAAATTTTTCCACTTTTAAATCATTAATTTTGAAGAACGTTAGTTTTTAACCCTAGAAAATTTTTGTTGCGGCCCGCGACACCCAGATCAAAACATGTTTGTGGCCCGTGGGAAAAAAAGGTTGGGGACCACTGGTCTACAAAATACAATTTGAGTCATTTTTTTAACAAAACGATACAAGTGATGTTATTTCATGATTTCGGTTCAAATAATAGTAAGTTTGTAACTCTAAAATTTCGCATTATTTACGTGAATTATTTTATTTTTAACATATTATAGTGATCTTCTCTGACATTACATTTAGTTAATAATAAATTATTGCATCCACATGGTTTGAAACGTAAATAACTGTTTTATATTTCAGATAGCTCAAGTGCCAAATCGTAATGAACCTGACACAGATGGAGAGATTAACTATCAATATATATTGAAAGAGATCCAAAAGAATGGGTACAATGACTGGATCGGGCTGGAGTATAAGCCAGCAGGGAGTAGCAAGGATGGACTCAAATGGATCAAAGATTTTGGCTACCAATTGTGATAAATGTACAGATTCCTTTGAACAAGCAAAATGCTTGAATGTGAAAAACTTCAATACATACTTCCATATCACATTCTAACTTAAGTGTTGCTCTTACAGAGTTTTAGGCTGCGTTTCCACCAGATATGTGTTGCGAAGAATGTGTTTTTACTTTTTATTAAGATCCCATAGCACAGGGGTCACCAAATGGCGGACCGCGGTCCGCATCTGGACCGCCGACCCATTGTGTGCGGATCAAGCATGTTCGAAGATGAACTTCGTTAAAATTAATAATTTCGGTCTCGACTTACTGATGAACATGTAGCTCACTGCTCAACAAAAGTCGACACTTTTCTCATTGATACAAATATTATACCTTAGTAATTTCGTACGTAATTACCATTGTTTAATCAATATATTTTTTAATGTGTGGACCGCGAGGGTCATTTTATTTCTTAAAACGGACCTCGCGCGAAACTAATTGGTGACCGCCATATCCGCGCTGCGCGATGTCATGGCGAGCTCACGTCAATGAAGCTTTAGAAGTTTTAGAAGATTCCATTGGTTCTCAAAAACACATTCCTCGCAACACATCTCTGGAGGAAACACAGCCTTAGTTGGTCGCAGATGACAGACAAATTCAGACATAGACCCATCACTACTTTTCTCTTTTAATCGCACATTATCTCTTTCCACTTTCGTGAAATTTTCGCGAGTGTAAAAGGCAAATAGCTTTAGTCAATGAACAAATTTGTGTTTGGTTACTGTCTACTGTTTTTATAATTATTATAAGAAAAAGTATACTATAAAGAATTGTTGAAATAAAATCTGTTATAAATTAAAATATCATATTTATTACTGACAAATATAATAATAAATTTTTGAAAAAAAAAAAACAAAATCAGTCATTTCTTTACAAAAGTATAGGTAATATTTTTAAAAAGTTACATGATACTTTTGCAAAAAAATACAAAAACATAATGTATGTATCCTCGCAATAATATGTGGACTTTGTGGACAATATAGTACTAATAATAGCAAGTAACTAAGTCTACAATAAAAAAATCGCTAATTATTGCGAAATTTTTGCACCCAAAAATGGTTCTTAACTCCTTCCAATGGTAGTCTTTCTTTGCTTGATTGTCTTAAGAGCTGTAAAAAATACCATGGATTAATTGTATAACAAGTTTTTCATAATCGTTGATTTAATCAGTATTGAGTTTTTCCCTCGTTTTTCCATAAATAAAAATATTATCAAAATTAGCCAAAATAATAAATAATAATAATTGGTACAAATAAACTGTGTGCTGAGTAAATGTTTAAAAATAATTCGTAAATTGTTTATGGTGACTATTGTTAGAAACTGCAATGTTTTGACACTACAGTGCAGCACCAGCGTAGATAGTAAACAAAAAGTTTTGTTTGACATTTAACAATGTTTCCGTCTATTATTCCTTACTGTATGTGTTAGTAGCGCCCCCTGCTTCGACCTTTGCATAATATTTAACCCTATTGGATACAACCAAATGATATTGTTAATTACCTTAGATATTAAATCTTTGGCTCCTTCAGGTACATATTTGGGATAAGTCATGTCTAACGTCAATATTTTTGTGTAGGTTTTGCTTTGGCCCTCGCTCTCAAAAGGTGGTTTTCCGACTAGGAATTCATACAGCAGCACTCCAATACACCAGTGATCTACGGACACATCATACACCTCTCTTTTGATCATTTCTGGAGGTAAATAATCAAGAGTTCCGCACATTGTCTTGCGCCTGTAAAAAAGGAAGTAAAGAATTGTTACACCTGGGCCTTTAAAATTCAAATAAAGGCTATAGACACTGATCTTATATAATGTTACAGTAAAGCCTTAAGCCTAATTAGAAAGTTGCGTTAATCATAATATCGCTGAATGTAATTTTGTGGTCAGTTAGCAAAATGAAAATTGGCATTAAATTACACATAAAAATATGTATAAATTAAATTAATAATAAATAAAATTAAAAAGCGAAAACGCTGAACGACGCTCAAAACGGTCTTTTTTACACCATGTTGCTTCAGTAATGTTTCCATTACTTATTTGGAGCATGAATAAAACTTCAGCGATTATTCCATTAGCTCGTATTGTTTACTATGGCGCATCAGCAATTTTTGCTTTCTCTAAAAAGTTAAGCTATGGCGGTTAAGCAAAAAGGTTCTCTAGTCATTTCAATAAAGATATTGTTTAGTCAAAAGTGTCTACTGATAAGAGGAAAATGCTGCGTTTTAATCATTAAAAATATATACATAATAAAAATATTTTTTTTTATAGTTTCTGTGATGTCAGATATTTTAATCGAATAAAGATTGTTTAATCAAAGTGACAATAGCGAAAATAATGCTAAATTCAAGACTTTAAAAATGGACTTCAGACATTGATTACTGTATCACCCAAGTAACAAAGTTCTCATATAGTGCACAGTTTATAGGTTTGGAGCACTTGTAACTCTATCTTGATGGATTCAGGTTTTACTACTAAGCTTATAATAGGTTACACGGAGTTTGTTTGGGTTTGTAGTAGACCTGTTCTAGAACGATAATAAGGCGCAGTAAAGGCTAAGATTACATACAAGTGTTTTACCGGTGTAAATATAGGTACTTGAGAAGATTTGCTCCAGTCAGTTGCACTTGTAATAGACTACAAGAAGATTACATAAATCCGTTTTAAGGTCATATGCTAGTAATAGTAATTTATAGAACGAAATGCACTTAGTACCATTTGACCTTGTTACTTGATCTTATAGTGGTGTATATAAGTCAACTCTATGTGCCAATTATAAGTGAATTACTTAGTTCTACAATAGTTTTGGTATTTTTGCGGGCTCTCGAATGTTGTTATACTCTTAATTACTATATAAAGGTTTCTTGAAAACTATTTATTAGTGTCCAAAGTATTCTTCGTGATGTCCATTTGGGCTCTTAAAAATTTATCGCACTTTCAAGGCCATTTTTAATGCTGTTAGGACTAATATTATTTTTAAGCATAACTTAGTAATAACGCCGTGTTCAATGGGCAAACAAAAATTGAGATGTAAAACACAATATACTTCGACGGAAATACTTGCGCGTTTGCCGTTCAAAAAAAATATCGCACCTTCAAGGCCATTTTGAATGCTGTTAGGACTAATATTATTTTTAAGCACAACTTAGTAAATACGCCGTGTTCAATGGGCGAACAAAAATTGAGATGCAAAACACAATATACTTCAACGGAAATACTTGCGCGTTTGCTCTTCAAACATGTATACATGCGAAATACTTACTTGTTAATACATTTCATTTAATATAGATTAACTTTATCTTTCATTTATTTTTTATTTTTTTTTATCAACCTCACAATACAATTCACAAATATTTAAAGTAACTAGCTAGTGATAGAAGCATGGAGTACGCAAGGCCTGCCTGGTTCTATTAAATGCTCAGTGAATTTCACGGGAGCAAATAGTTCTGCGTAGTCCAACAATAAGTGTATTATTGGTCTAAGTAGTGCTAGGCAAGTCTACTATAATGAGTGTATTATTAGCAAAAGTATGCGTATAAAATGGGCGCTTTTCCGTGGTTATAAGCGTTTACTAGCCTGTTATAGTCCTGGCCCATGAACAACATGATTCTTAAGACTTTATTTCTGTGTTTACTACGTCTTATCGTTTTCATACATTTGACGGCATCTCTCATCACAACAAAAAAAGTATCTGAAAGTAAATTTCAGCTTAAAGAAAACAAGGAATCATCGAAACCTCATTTCAAATTAAACAATTCCTACAAAAAGTTAAGGAAATACTGATTCTTAGTTGATAGTAGTAGTTGTTGTTATTATTATAATATAACTGAAATATTTTAATCTACTCTGTAGTACTGTTTATTTAAATTAATCCTTCAGGCCCCGCGCGAGCACCGGTGATCGCGACAACAATAGAATACAATAGCAATTCCTGGAAATTCCGACTGAAGTATTAACACCTAATTGTATTAATGTAGTCTGCAGTAGGTTGCTATAGTAAATATATGTACTATTTATTTTTTCATTAATTAGAAAAGGATAGGTACGTAACATTAAATAAATATTCTGTCCATACTTCCATACTTACTATACTTACTTTACTTATTACTTACTAAGTTACTAATATTATATATGCAAAATGTGTCTGTCTGTCTGTTACCTCTTCACGCTTAAGCCGCTGAACCGATTTTGTTAAAATTTGGCATGGAGATACCTTGAGTCCCGGGAAAGGAGTTGCGGGCGTCCTCTAGTCTATACAAATAACATAAAAATAGAGGAAACCTTTGTATTTTTGTGTCTGTATTTTTGTAACAAATAAACTCAAAAACTACAAAACCGACTTTAAAGTTACATATTTCACCATTAGATTGCTACATTATCCCTGAGTAACAAAGACTACTTTTTACCGCCAGAAAATAGCTTTTCCTAAGGGAAAATTTATTTTTTCCGGGTTACGCAGCGACAGAAGGTTAACTAAATATCTTAATACGAGTAAATTATGTAATATGATAGATAAAAATGTATATATTTTTATTAACTAAGGTTTTCTAAACTATTACAACTGGAGCCTTCTCGCAAGCTTTGTTTCAGAAGGTTCCACTCTTACAATGATAACAAAGACAAACCTTAGGTAAAATTATAAATAAACATGTTTTACAAAATTTTTATTTGATTTGATTTGATTGAATTATGCAGTCAACTATTCTTCTCTTTTTTCTCTTCTATTCTCAAAAATTTCTTTGACTAAAAAAGTATGACATAATAAATTATATTATAAGGTACCACGTGTTTTTGTTACTTTCTGAAAAAATAGTTACCAAAGGACAGAGTCATGTACCAAAAGAAAATACTATAGCTGCCTATGAAGAGTCAAATGACGAGATTTGTGGTAATGCTAAAATATTGTCACCGGAAACATCTGCGAATCAATCATCTACCCCTTCAAAACCATCGTCACCTAAGCATATTACGAAAAGCACTGTTAACGAATCAGTTGACGAGAAATGTGTTGACGACAAGATTAAAACAGGAAATTATACGTCAAAAATTTCATTTGTTTTCAGGTCACTAAAAAAAGAAACAGTTATTTAATATCATAAATTCATTACTATAAATACAAAGTACTAAAATAAAATATGGAAATATATACGGTTATTTAATTGAATTGCTTGTACTTTAGTATTTGATTACTACATTTTAAAATATCTTAAAACACTTTAGCTAATTTAACCAGATCATGTTGGTTCATTTTGGACGTTAAGAATAAAATACCAGCTGATAACAGACAACAATGGGTGGTAAGCAAAAATCACTGTTAAAAAATATATAAAGTGATGGTAGTTCAGCAAAATTGAACTTTTCTTTTTTGGAGGTTAACAACTTTTCCAGGCTCAAAATTTTTAAAGTTAGTACTGATATTCGCTGAAGCGCCACTTATCTTCCAAACTTTTTGGGTATTAGCTTCAAAAAATGATAACAAAATCCTCCATACAATAGGTTTTGGAATTTCCAAAATTGGTTAAAGGGTTGCAAAGATATGAATTTTTTTCCAAAAATTAAAACTTTAAAACACTCTCCCCTAAAGTTGCCTATATGGAGGTTAGTGTCTTTTCCATTCCAGTGACGATATATTTTATTAATATAAAATCACAATAAAGTGACTTCAGAGTTCAGTTGAAAACAATGAATTATTTATGTAATTTAAGATTTTAAACAAAATAGAATATCTACTAGTTGACCCAATGAACTTTATTTCACTTCCCTCCTAACACATAACTTCCACAAATATTTCAACTCAAATTAGCCAAATCGGTTCAACCTCACCAGACTAACAAAATTGAAAATGCGTATTTATTTGTATATGTAGTTGGATCACTGACCTCCATTATACAAGCACGCTGGACTTATGATACCCTTTGAAATGACAGCTATTTTTGTGCCTATTTGAAGCGAAATCAGCGCCCCTAATGCGGGGGAAGAGAACTAAATCTGACGTAAAAATGACGTTTAAAAGTCGCTATATTGGCGCTGATAGGCGTAGTGGGAGTACTTGGAACTAATACTAGTTTCTACAACCAATAGCGATTAAGAGGTCATTTGCAAGTTACGTCAGATTTAGTTTTCTTCCCCCGCATTGGGGACACTGATTCCGCTTCAAATAGGCACAAAAAACAGATAGGTATCATAGGTCCAGCGTGCTTATATAATGGAGGTCAGTGAGTTGGATAGATTACTTTTCACTTTCAATGAAAAAATAATTGATTCTTTAGTAGCAAAGTAACATACCTTTCCGATGGTGCATGCACTGACCACCCAAAGTCTGCTAATTTTAAATCACCATCATAGGACACAAGTATGTTCTCTGGCTTTATATCCCTGTGTATAACATGGTGTTGGTGGCAGTAGTCAACAGCATCGGCAACCTGAAATTGTCAATGATAAAAAAATAAAGTACTTTGATGACAGAATATACAGTATGACTTGTGAGACATGTTCAATACTCAAGGACGTGATATTTGGCTAGTTATACTCAAGGACGTGATAGTTGAAAAAAATAATAATATTATGATTGATAATTTTAATTGTAATTGATCACCAACTAAATGTTTGGGTTTGGGTTTGCGCCGGCCGCAATTTGTTGAGTGTCCAAGATTCATTTATTTAAAGGGTGGTCAAAAATTAAGTACCTAATTTTATTACATAATTATAATGAGAATCGAGTACAGAGTACTCTCCTTAAGACATATTGATCATGTCTTGCCAGTCATGCTGTATGCAACGGTTCACGGGCTACGAATAATAAAAACTAAGGAAAAGTAACTCCGTAAAAAACATGTTCTACAATACTTTTGACATGGCTATTTGTATTTGCGTATTTGTTGTATTTGCCAAACAATCACCATGTGTAGATGGTATGTTTGACAAATATTGGCCTTATTTGCCTACTTGACAAATATGACCAATACCAAATATACATATCCATACCTTTGTCGGTTTTTGACGCACATCAAAGGAGTGAAATAGGCAAGTAAAGAAAATCAAGTAAAAGTTTGGTATTTGACGTCCATGTGTGGAGGTCCATATTTGCCTATATTTGCTTGTTTGTGTATTCGTCAATAATTTTGCCAAATACAACAAATAGCCAATAGCAAATACAAATAGCCATGTGAAGTACCTACATAAGGTACACATTTCAATACATTTGCAATATTTAGGTGGCCTTAAGCAGTATCAGACTGACGAACCAAATTTAAAACGGTAATAATATGCGAGTTATGTTTCCTTAGTTTTTATTATTCGTAGTTCACAGGGTACTTTTTTGTTGGTGTGAAAGAGATACTTTTCTTGGTTGCAAGCCAAATATTTTATTGTAATTTTCATTATAACTGAATAAATTTATTAATTTCAATCACTACACACACAATAAGAGACAGCATTAGTATACTTTTATGCTAAAAGGCAATCTGAATGGTACTTTAAATACCTGATAGATGTATTTGGCAGCAGTGTGTTCCGGAAAGCGACCACATGGTGCATTTGTGAGGTGCTTATATAGCTCTCCACCAGCTGCAAACTCTAGCACGAAATATATTCTCCGTTCATCATGGAACCAGGTGAGTAAGCGGAGAATGTTGGGGTGTCTGAAAATTGATTTAATATATAAGTAAGTAAAGATCTTTTATGTAATTAGAGAAATGTTTATTATAGTTTGTATCAGGTAATTTTTAACCTAAATTGTATGTTGCATCATGTTGCATACATACTAGGCCAAAAAGTAATTAAATAAAAAGCTCATGAAGTAATTTCAATCATTACTATTTCATGGTAACTAATATTGGCACCATAAATACAATATCATTATTACTATCAACACAAGGATTACCAAGTTAGACTAAGTTAGAAAAAAGTAACTAATTAAGTAAGTATTTGTCTACCAGAATCTAATGGCAATTTTTGACAGCAAATTTTCAAAAAATATTATACAAAATCATTGGATACATTTTTATATTTGCATGTTTAATACACAGATTAGCTGCGAAAAGAAAAGGATCAAAATGTTTTATTTCAATTACCCCGGTATTGCTAGAGACTAGAGTCAATTTATTTTCTCACTTTTTGTCATCAGATTCTGGTACACCTTTAGTTACTTACTTCAAGTGAGACTGAATTTCAATTTCTCTCAGAACTTGTCTTTCACACTTTGAGCCGACTATTTGAGATTTAAATAGCGCTTTGATGGCAACTAAAAACTGTGTCTTCTTCTCCCGTGCTACGTGCACATGTCCAAATTTACCTTGCCCTAAAGCTTTTCCAAGTTCAAAGTCTCTTGGTGACCACTTGTATCTAAAAAAGATAAAAATAAATTTAAGAAATACTTAGAAGCAGCGATAAGTTGAATATTAATTAATAATTCGTATTAAATAAACAAACTTTCTTTATTTAGCATTAAAACTTGAGTCTTGAAGTGAAAAAACTTTGGTAAGTACTTTTATATAAACTTACGATGTTCCGTAAGCGTCATGGTTCTTTATCTTGTTTTCCAGTTCTGTTACTTGATCTAATAACTTGGCCATAATATTCTTTATGCTTGGTTTATTTTTATTGTTATTTTAAAGTTTAAACCAAAGCAAAATATCGCGCCGTGCGCGAAACCCAATGCGAAACCGACGAAACCGTTAAATTTTAAAATTATAAATTGACAACCAGTGTGACCACTTTTTTATCACACAAACTACCAGAAATATCTGTGAATTCTACTAAAATCTACCAAACCCTGTTTTAAATTCTACTTAAAATCTACTGTTACAAATAAAATTTTCTAAGTGGTTGAGATGTAATAAAAAACATTTTTTTTACAAAATTTTGCAATTTTTATTTATTCTCGTCATCATCTTTAACATATTTTTTATACAATTTTTTATATTTTTTCATAATTTGTGACATAGAGGCTTTCGGTTCAAAACGTGTACCTACAATTCCCATCATCTTATATCTTTAAACGAGCAATTCTTGTATACATACATATAAATATATAATTGGAATCTCGGAATCGGCTCCAACGATTTTCATGAAATTTAGTATATGGGGGTTTCGGGGGCGATAAATCGATCTAGCTAGGAATCATTTTTAGAAAATGTCTTTTTTTAATTTTATTTATCGAATACCGAGCTAAGCTCGGTCAAATAGCTAGTTATATTTTATACCCTCTCTAGCATGTAAGATTGTAAGGTACTTGTTCAGGATGAAATGCAGGATACGGAACCACTTAGTTTATTCACCTATTTACACTTTATGTTTTTGTACATACAGTCACACCAATTGTCTAAAGGTTTGAAGTTACTTTACAATAGTTACTATACAATTCACTACCGCAAGTACAAGAATATTAACTCCGCAATAACAATTAATATCGGTAGGTAATTAGTACTTCACGCGCGACTGTTACCAGCTATATTATATTCAACTTACTTATTATCACGACTGACTAACTATATTTTACGGCCTCACCTTATATAGGCGACGACCACAGATTACGAGTGTTACTGCGGACGGCCGGTGTCGCCAATAATGAAAAATTATTCCGCCCAAAATCTGCACGAAAAAGTCGTACAAAATAGAATTTGCGACGTAGTCTAAATCTGATGTAATATTATTTATTAGGTACCTATTTATTTTATATATGATGAAATATTTATTATTTGATTTACATGTTTATAGGTACTATACTAATACATTGTTCTAAGTTGCGGTAGCTGCCACATCACTCCCCTGTCGAGACCGGTTCACGGTCGATAGTGTTTGTGGAAAACGTACGTGTCTACCGCTGCGCGTGACCTTTTCTTTTTCAGGTGCCGTTGGGACGACTGGACTGGATGGAGCGGTTGCTGCTGGTGGGATGACTGGATTTACTGGAGTGGCTGCTGTTGCTGGGACGACTGATTTCGTTGGAGCGAATGTTTCTGGGGTAAGTGTATCGCTCTTTTCGCTGTCTTTGCTTGGCAGGTAGGCTGGTTTGATTCTGTCTATTGTGACTGTCATCTCCTTACCTTGCACAAGTAGGTTGAATGTCTTGGGATTTCTGGTCAAGACTTTGTAGGGCCCAGCATATGGTGATTGTAATGGACGTTTTTCAGGACGTCTGCGCAGAAAAACATATTCTGAAGACTATATGTCTTTTGGAATGTAGAAAACTCGATTTCTAGCGTGATTCGAAGCTGGTGTTGGTGAAAGGCAAGTGAAATATTTTCGTAGTCATTCTACGTAGTCTGACTGGTCCAGCACGATTGCAGGTGATGGAGCGAAAAACTCTCCAGGTAACCTCAATGGTTCGCCATAGAGTAGTTCTGCTGCAGATGATTTTATGTCTTCCTTCCAGGCTGCTCTTATGCCGAGCAGGACCCATGGCAGTGATTCTGACCAATCTGCCGTATTGTGGCAGACCAAGGCTGCTTTCAGCTGTAGATGTAGTCGCTCCACCATCCCATTGCATTGTGGATGGTATGTTGTGGTGGGGCGATGTTCAGCGCCTATCATTTCGGCTAGGCGCTTGAAGAGCTGTGATTGAAATTGCTGACCTCGGTCCGTCGTGATGATAGCGGGGCATCCGAATCGTGATACCCATCCGGAGACGAAAGTTCGTGCGCATGTCTCGGCTGTGATGTCAGCTGTTGAGCAGACCTCGGGCCAGCGTGTGTAGCGGTCGATGGCGGTCAAACAGTACCTGTAACCATTAGAATAAGGAAGTGGTCCTATTAAGTCGATGTGGACTTGGGAAAAGCGTTGGCAAGGAATTGGGAAAGAGGATAAAGGAGAGGATGTGTGACGGGTTATTTTGGAAATCTGGCAATCTGTGCATTCTTTTGCCCATCTGCGACAATCTTTCTGCATTCCAGGCCATACAAATCTTTCTCCGACCAGTTTTGCAGATGCTGATAATCCAGGATGGCTTAGTTCATGCATTTTTGAGAAGATTTTCTTCCGGAATTTTGGTGTTATGTATGGCCGGATTCTCCCTGTAGATGTGTCACAGTAAACATCATTGTGTTTTTTCAATTTTAGTGCTGTTGCTGTCTTCAGTAGATTTTGCAATTCAGGATCTTGTTCCTGATCTTTTGCAAGATCTCTGTAGTTGATAGCTTCTGTGATCTCCTCAATTCTCGATAGTGCGTCTGCAATTACGTTGTCGCTTCCGGATATATGTTTCAGGTCTGTAGAGTATTGAGCAATAAAATCCAGATATCTAAATTGTCTCGGTGAACACTTTTCTCTTTTCGTTGTAAATGCGAAGGTAAGTGGTTTGTGATCAGTATAAATAGTAAATTGTCTGGCTTCCAACATATATCTAAAGTGTTTGATTGTTTCATATATGGCGAGTAATTCTCTATCGTATGGGCTGTACTTCTTTTGACTAGGAGACAATTTTCGAGAGAAAAACGATAATGGCTTCCACATGTCATTTTTTTTTTGTTGCAGGACAGCTCCAATGGCCTGGTCTGAAGCGTCCGTAAAAAGTGCCAATTCCGCATGTAATTCTGGATGAGTGAGTAGCGTGGCATCTGCTAGGCTTTTCTTGCATAATTCGAAGGCTTCTAACATCTCCTTCGTCATACTTACAGGGGCTGTTCCCTTAATATTTCCTGTTAGGGCGTTATTTAACGGACTTTGTATTTTGGCGGCTTGAGGGATGAATCTTCTATAATAGTTTATCATTCCTAGGGATCTTCGGAGTTGTTTCGCTGTGGTTGGAGGTTGCAGGTTTTTGATGACTTCAACCTTTTCATCTAGTGGTTTTGTTTTTCAGCTGTTACTTGATATCCTAGGAATGATATTGCTGGCACGCCAAAGGTACATTTTGCTGTATTTATCAGTATTCCATATTTGGAGAGTCGCTCAAAGAGTTCTTCCAGGTGTTAATATGTTCCTCTTCTGTGCGTGAGTAGATTAAAATATCGTCTATGAACGAATATACGTTGCTCATACCCTGAAGTACTTCATCCATGAACCTCTGAAAGGTTTGTGCTGCGTTTCTCAATCCAAATGTCATGTAGGGAAATTCATATAGGCCGAAAGGCGTAGTGATTGCTGTTTTAGGTATGTCCTCTTCAGAGACAGGGATTTGATTATAAGCTTTAATTAGATCTATTTTTGAGAATATTTTGGCTCCATAAAGTTCGTATGTGAAATCATTAATGTGACGTATAGGATAGCGGTCTGGTATGGTTCTTGCATTTAGGGAACGGTAATCTCCGCATGGTCGCCACCCATCATCTTTCTTCCTTGCTAGATGTAGTGGCGAGGACCATGAGCTCTCGGATCATCGTGCAGTACCATTTTGCTGCATCTCGTCGAATTCCTTTTTAGCTATCTTCAGGCGGTCTGGAGCTAATCGACGGGAGCGGGCACATACGGGTGGGGATGGAGTAGTTCGTATATGATGCTTTGTTGTGTGCTTCGGTTCCACCGGTGTTCCGGCGGGTCTCGTGATGACAGGAAACTTCTTCAGCAACTCGTGGTATTGCGATTTACCTGACACGGCCTTGATGGTAAGTGTCTCTGTTCCCTTGGCACAATGGTTATGTGGCAGGGCTATCGAAAGAGTCGTAAGGTTGTCTACGAGTCGATGGTTGCGGCAGTCGACTAATAAATTGTAGTGATTTAAAAAGTCGACGCCTATTATAGGTTTTGCCACGTCAGCTACCACGAAGTCTCGTCGTAATCCCAAGTCGAGATGCAGTTCTTCGTAGCCATACGTCGATATTATGGAGTTATTTGCTGCATACAGTTGAAACTCTGTCTTATTACGGTGTCCTCTGTCGCTTTCTTAGGGAATACACATAAGTCGAGTCCACTATCGATTAGGAACTCCAACTTGGTTTTCCTGTCGGTGACAAAGAGGCGGCCGTTGCATGCATGGCAGTCATGTGCGGCCACTACTGACTGCCGTCGGCATTTCCCGAGAACGAGCAGGGGCGGGTGCATTTAAATGCCTTGTCGCCAAATTTGTTATGGAAATAGCACATACCGTTACTCCTCGATTGAGATCTCGAACGTGACCTGTATCTCTGTTTGTCGTCGCAGTGTAAGTGCTTGTCGGATCTACGACGTGGTTGTCGCGACTGTTGTGTGCTGAGTTCTGCTAACTGCTTGGTCAGCTGCTCGATCTGTCTCGCCATCGCCTCCATCGCCGACCACATAGAGTCCCTAGCTGGTGTGCTGCTGCTGCCAGGTGTCGCTGCTGCCACCTGGAGTGTCGGGTGTGCGATGGTTGTTATCCTGTCTGCCAACTCCGCCAACTTGTCCAGAAGCATGTCGCTCTGCGAAGCAATTATTGGCTGTACGGATACGGGGAGTCGGTTGTACCAGGTCGTTCGTATGAACTCCTCTGGTATGTTCGGACCGGCGAGGTGTTGGAGATGCCGCACAAATTGCGACGGTTTTCTCGAGCCGATGTCCTCACTGATGAGGAACTGTTTAATCTTCTCCTCACGTGGGGCGGTCAGTCGACGTATTAGTTCGGATTCTAGGTTACCGCATGTCGTGTAAAATTTCGTTGTGTCGTTACTAATCCCTGACAGTAGAAACTGGCATTCCAGTTGCGCGAACCAAAGAGCCGGGCGCTTTGGCCAAAATGGGGCTACTTTAACTCCGACTCGAAATACTTCCATTGGCGCCGGTCCTTGCTTGGGAAATTCGCGTTTGGATTTTCTTCGTTATTAGTCGCGGCTTTTTCCTGCGGCGTGGCCATTTTTTTTATTTTAAGTGTATTGTTAATTAATTGTCTTTACAAAATGTCACTATTTGTCACTGCCCGTAGTCGGTAGTGTGTCAGGGAGTGGTTGAGTGAGTCGGAACTGTTGCTGTGAGTCCCAGTTAGTCGAATAGCTGCTGTGCGGGGCCGATGCTACGTGCTGACCAGGAGAGATGCGCTCTGCTTGCTGACCGGTTGGTGTAGTAAGAAAACCCGTTGATGCCGATGCGGAGTCGTCCAGGCCGCGGTACGTTGCAGCTAGTGGACGAGGTACTCGATGTGGCGTTGCTGGCTAGCGCGGTGCGGAGGGGCGGGGTGTGATGATGATGAAGGTGGCGTGTTCTGTCGAGGGTCACCAATGTGGGACCAATGATGTGGGTGACGATGATGAAGGTGGCGTGTTCTGTCGAGGGTCACCAATGTAAGGTACTTGTTCAGTACTTACGTTATAGGTCCAAAATGAAATGCAGGATACGGATTACGGAACCACTTAGTTTATTCACCTATTTATATATTTTACGGCCTCACCTTATATAGGCGACGACCACAGATTACGAGTGTTACTGCGGACGGCCGGTGTCGCCAATAATGAAAAATTATTCCGCCCAACATCTGCACGAAAAAGTCGTACAAAATAGAATTTGCGACGTAGTCTAAATCTGATGCAATATTATTTATTAGGTACCTATTTATTTTATATATGATGAAATAATTATTATTTGATTTACATGTTTATAGGTACTATACTAATACATTGTTATAAGTTGCAGTAGCTGCCACAAGATTACACGTAGGTACATTTTTATTACAAAAGCAGTTACGATCTTTGGTATTGATTAAATAGCTGAAAAAATCCCTTCACATTTTGCGTTCGATACAGGAAGGTTTCACGTTCACAAAATATACTTGTAACAATAAAAACCCCGACTAAGAAATGACCAATACAGAATTGAATGATCAAGAGAGAGATCAATTTCCTCCTATTCTATCATTGTATGTGGAAAAGAGACCGGTATAGCACCGTATTAGTTACGGGAAATCCCCTGAAAGACTTCCCATCTTTCTGTGGAGTTTTGAGTTTTGTAGGGACCAAGAGGTTTTTTTATTTATTTCATGTAAGACTGTTTCATAATACCGATTTACTACCGAAATCTACTAAATGATTTTGCACTACTAAATCGCAGTTCAATTTGCCTCAAATCTACCAAAAAAGTAGAAATCTACTAAAAGTGGTCACACTGTTGACAACTAACAAAGTGACAAGTAATTCGATTTTTGAATTTGATGTTCTTCTCCTTCTTTCCTATTTTTTTAAAATTAAGCTACGGTCAAATAAACCATTGCCTTTGCCAGTGCCAATATGAAGTACCTTAAAAGCGTGAAAACAAATCCTCGCATATTATATAAATTAATCTTCAGACAAGTTTTTGAGCTTCCGTTAAATCCGTACAGTATATTCATATTATTCGAATTATTCTAAAAATTATTTGGCGAATCGTATAGTAAAATCGTCGTTTAATAAAATCGTCGAATATTCGAATAAAACGAATATTCGAATAATATACCCTAGTTTTAAGGATAACGGTGTTAAACCTAAATACCTGTATATTATTAAGATGATATTGAATGTACTGTCATTTCTTGGTGGAAATTCATGTTCAATTAAATAATTATTATACACTTTCCTTGCACTTATTCCACTTTATTTTAATAAAATTATTACGAAATTGTTTTAAATAATATACACGACCGGTTTCGATAATCAATCAATTACACTTGATGATGATTTTATCAAAACCGGTCGTGTACTTATTAAATTATGTAGGTAAGTACTTATAACAATTTTTCTCAATTTTGTAATAAATTTATTAAAATAAAGTGGAATAAGTGCAAGGAAAGTGTATAATTATTTAATTAAACCTGTATAATATTTTGATATAAAGGACAACAGCTTGTAAAAGCATACTTCTTCGCCGCTCGGTAGAAACAGAGGGAATATTACTTTCTCTCCCACCCCGCGCTATCTTTTAATTTTCAACCAGGTCAAGTATCCTTAGTTCTGACTTCTGACTTCTTAAATTTTAGGTTTGACATCTTCTATCCATACTAATATTATAAATGCGAAAGTGTGTCTGTCTGTTACCTCTTCACGCCCAAACCGCTGAACCGATTTACTGAACTAGGTACTTAAGGAGATACTTTGAGTCCCGGGAAACGACATAGGATACTTTTTCCCGCGCGATAAACAAATTTTGGTAAATAAAGTTTTTCTGACCACATAATATATTATCCACTCGATATATCGTCATTGTGAGAGTCATAATATTATACGTTAATGGTGTAATGCTTGATCATAGTAAGCGTACACGTTACAGTGAACGATCCACAAGGGGTCTATTCCCCACAAGTTGGGGTTGGTTAGGGCCGCCCTCGCATGCAGCCCCAGATAAAGTAGTAATTAAGTACGTGAGTATACTCACTGTGTTTGCAAACACTTTGTTGTTTTCTGACACCTTCAAAGATGTTTGAAGGCTTTGTTTGAACGTAGTGTGATTACTGGTTGTATTTAAATTAGATCGAACCAATAAGTATGACGTAGGAATAATAAGTAAGTATATAAATATATCTACTACAGTTAGCCCGTCCTTTTCGGGTTAGCTACGTCTCAGAAAGACGTGTCTACAATCTACATATTACATAACTTCATCTAAATTGATTCAGCGCGGCGGTAGGTATAGGTTTTAAGCAGTATAAACAGACAGACAACTGTCGTCTTCATAATAGTAATAACTTAATAAGTAATGATAAATAATTAGTTATTCTCTGCAACTTATTATTACTTACTTAAAATATAATACTTAGTTGTTGTTTATAAGGATTTAGCGCTATCTAAAATCCGTTTACATTTCACCTACAAATACGGAAATACTACAGACGCTGCTTAAAGTGATCAAAAATCCAACGTAGAAGCGGGTGTTAATTGACAAACGCCGTACAGTTTTATCAATTGAATTTCAGCTCTGTAGTTGACGAAAAAGGGTGGAATTTTCTTCGTATTACGCCAAACCTACCCTTGTCAGTGGCGGGAAATCGTGGAAAACGCGCGCACCCCGACTGCCTTCATTCCGTGACAGACCGCGCGGCCGCGCGCCGCACAATCAATATCTTTGCCATCTGGGATTTAAAAAATTAAAATTTTCGAATTTTGAACGCGGAAACGTCAACAACATGACCTCCGTCGCACTCTTTTGTAAATAAACAGTGATTTTGCGCGCGTATTTCGTGTTATTAGAGCGTAATATCATAAATAAGTGCGACGCAAAATCGTCAAGGAAATATGTAAGTACCTATAGGCAATTATTGGCACGTTATGTTGACCCATTTACTATACTATCTACACGTAAGGAACGTGTAATATCATTAGCATGTAGTAGGTCGTCTACATTTAGATCCTTCGGGCTGTATTGGCTCAAGATAATTTATTTCAGATAACGTCATTCATACACAGACGATGCGCATTTTGTGAATAAATTGGCAAAACGTTTCCAATATAAAAAAAAATATGCTGTAACTGGGCATGGACTTTAATTTCTTTTGTTTTTTTTTTAATTAATTACTTATTTAATGTATGAAACGGAAGGAACTCGTTTGTCGTAGCTTGGCCGTAGGTATTTTTACTAACGTTATTACTAATTACAGTAGTCAGAACTCAGAAGCCAAGAGGAACTACATTTTTTATTTAGTGTATTTACTACGTTACTAACAGGATACTTTATACATTTTCCACACATTTTAGTAAATAAAACAATTTCCTTCTTACTTAGGGTGAATGCTCTGATCCCCCTATTGTCAAAACCCCTCTATTGGGGTCGGATGCTGGACTTAATTAATTTTGCCTCAGCTCAACAATTTTTCCGAGAACAATCCATAAATACTTCCAAATCCTCATTAATAATATTAATACTTCAGTCGGAATTTCCAGGAATTGCTATTGTATTCTATTGTCGCGATCACCGGTGCTCGCGCGGGGCCTGAAGGATTAATGAGGATTTGGAAGTATTTTTAGAAATTTATTATTAGAAATGCAAAAGCGTCTTTACGCCTTAGCCACTGAATCAATTTTGATGAAAATTGATATAAAGACATACCTATCGTTTTCGGCTAAACTGTTAAATATCTATAGAAGCTTCACACCACGTCAGTCTGGCCCCGTGCTAAGTACCAGAAGGACTTGTGTTACAGGTACCAGACAACGGAAATATATTTAATACTTTTATACTATACATATACTTGTTTAAGATTTTTATTATATCATACACATATTTAACACACATCCAGACCTGGGAACATTGAAAACTTTTTGTTCCGTCGGCGGGATTCGAACCCGCGACCCCCGGCTCGAGCTGCCACATACTCAACCAATTGAGCCACAGAGGCCGTCAAAGTTACAGTTTATCGCGCAGGAACTCTAAAACGGGATAAAAATTATCTACGCCCTTTCCCGGGACTCAAAGTATCTCCATACCAAAATCACAAGCGGTTTAAGTGTGTGAGGAGGAAACAATCAGACTTACACACTTTCGCATTTATAATATTAGTATGGATAATTGCATCATAATAACGAGAAAACTCGTACATGGAGATTTTCTTCACTCAAGAGTCAAGATGAAGTGTGAAAGTGCGGACTAAACTCTTCAAACATTTGAAAGCTGTTTGCCGACATAGGTTTACACTTTACGCGGGCATGTTTGTGGTTTAGGCATGTAGGAATCCATACTTACTTCCATACTAATATTAATATTATAAGTGCGAAAGTTTGTCTGTCTGTCTGTTGCATGGAGCTAGTGGTCTGTTACCTCTTCACACCTAACCGCTAAACCGATTTTGCTGAAATTTGGCATGGAGATACTTTGAGTCCCGGAAAAGGACATAGGATACTTTTTATCCCGGAAAAATGTACGGTTCCTGCGCGATAAACGAATATTGGCGCAACGGCGGTTGCGGGCGTCATCTTATTTTTTTTTCTAATGAATCATGGTTACTTTACCAGTTGTACTGTCTAAACGCATTATGCCAGGGGTTCCCAAACCGTGCGCCGCGGCGCCCTGGTGCGCCGTGGAAAGGCAAGAGGGCCGTGAGTCGATCCTCTATCAGTATCCATAACCAGTAATATTATAAAATAACATTAAACTTAATTTAAATTATACAAAGCAGACAGATGATTAAATATTTGTTAATAATCATTAAATGTGTTTATTTATATTGTATATTTTTGTAATAGCTAGGTAAAGTAGGGCGCCGTGACGAAACATTGACTTGTACAAGTAGGTAAGTGCGCCGCAGGCTGAAAAAGATTGGGAACCCCTGCATTATGCCGAATATCCGCGGCGGAAGTTCGGCATGATTCCGCCTGCAATATAGGTATTTTAAATTACCGATGACACACAATGCCGAAATTCCGCCGCGTATTGTATGCGTTTGACATTGTCGACGTTAATCATGCCGAACTTCCGCCGCGCCGCGGAACTTCGGCATAGTGTTTAGAAACTAAGGTAGCTGTGTCCGGAAGGGACACTTTCACTGCTGATGACGGTGACCATCTGACGCAGGCACTTGTAACGGTAAAAGCCAATTACGTTTGTTCTTAGCTGTTATTTGGTACATTTGTTTCATTTTTTATTGTGTTCTTATTAAAATTTGTATTTGTATGAGACTATAAAGTTTTTATTTACAATATGTATTTATATTTTGTACAACTTACGAAGGTGCCTAAAAAGTAGTTGAGTTTCATCAGTAACGGATTAGGGGTTAGGAAGTTTCGTTAAAACATTGGCACAAATTGGTTAGCACTTAACAGATAATTATTATGGGATCTCCTAAAACCTGCAGGGCTGCAGTTCCCGGCCCGTCTAGGGCGCATAGTTGTGACTTGTGGAGTACCGCCGAGGTCCCAAGACAGTTTTAGCATGTCCCTCGGGCTCTCTGAGATCATATCAAAGGGTTTTCGAGGTTGGATACCGCTGTCGATCCTGGCGACACAGGAGATACAGTGGTGGGAATGTGTGGTCGGCCAAAGCCCGTTAAAAAAATGAGTACCGCCGAGTTTTAGTGGGTAGGGGCTGCGTCAACCAAAATTACCACCAGCAGCAGAGTACCACAAACTTGCGGATAAGAACCCCATCCCTTGCAATATGCTAAAAAAATCTCGGCACTAAAAAAAGGGTAAGAAAGGGAGTAAAACTTATTACGGTTTCATTTATGTAGGTATTGATAATTTTTGGGTTTTTAGCGCTTGGTATTAAAAAAAATTCTATTGTGGACCCCTTTTTTAGGCCCAGGGCAACTACCCTTTGACCTCCCCTAAATTCTGAAAGTTGCAACTAGGGAAAAAAAATGTCGTAACTTCGTTATAGCTGTGACAAGCGGCCACTCCACAGTGCTCGCTCGAGCCAACACGCTAATTTGAGGACACCCCGAGTGAACTACTTTGAACACAGCTTACTTTATGCTGTAAGTTAAAGCTTTAAAGTATATAAAACTACGAGTAGATGAACTCTATTGCGCCGAAGTTAATCGCGCGGGAACCGCACATTTTGTCGACCTCTGTGGCTCAGTTGGTGGACTGTTGGTACCTCCAGCTGGGGTCGCGGGTTCGAATCCTGCCGACGGAACAAAACAGTTTTCAAAGTTCCTGGGTCATGAATGTGTATTAAATATGTGTATCATACAGGGTGCAATTAAACCTTCCTGCCAAATTTTGATATATTGATCCTTGATAAAAATGAAAATACACGTATTTTTTCTTTTATAATCACTCAGTACTAAAATATTGAGAAATAGCCTCCGAAAGTTATCCTAAAAAACACTACAATTAATGGACACTACGCGTCGCCCGCGCGTGAAGTGCCCCCGCGCGCGCGCCTCGCCCCGCGTCACCCCCTATCATACCCACCGCCGCGAGTGAGCATTCTGCAACGATTTTAAATGGGATAAAATATGTCACTAACAAAAAAATAACACCCAATTTTTTTTGGTTAAATGGATTCTCCTAATGATACCTAAGCCCTGGAAAAAATTTGGCAGGAAGGTTTAATTGCACCCTGTATAAAAATCTTAATTATATGTATAGTAAAAAGTATTAAATATATTTCTGTTGTTTGGTACCTGTAACACAAGTCCTTCAGGTACTTAGCACGGGGCCAGACTGACGTGGTATGAAGCGTCCATAGATATTATTATTATTACATATTATTTTTTTACATCTGTCTTTTGTAATTTACCGTCTCTCAAAGTCTCTCCAATCTCCATACAAAAGTCTCTCTCATATCACCAAGTATCTCGATATAAAATAACTTTATTTTTAACATGGGGAAATGCTTTACGCATCCCCGGTAAATTGGGGATATCGGCCGGGGTATGTGGGACTCCTGCGTAGTCTACCCAAGTCCCACTAAAACCCCATGATGGCAGAGTTGCGGGTACGATAGAACCTACCGCATCCATACAAAATACCTACTAATATTGCGAAAGTGTGTATGTCTGTTTCCTCTTCACGCCCAAACAGCTAAACCGATTTTGCTGAAATTTGGTATGGAGATACTTTGGGTCCCGGGAAAAGGACATACCGCTGGCCCCGGGCAATAAAGGCGTAATATCAAAAATCGTTTTGTTCAGGAGAGACAAAATAAGCTAATTTGTTTATAGTGCAGCGTACAGTGGTCCAAAACAAACTTTTGAAGTGTCATATGAAAGTTAATGTTTTTACCTATTTAACCATATCAAAATAATTGTAATAGTGTAAAAATTTATTGAAATAATTGAAAAAATGTATGAATATACTAATAAGTGATATTGTTTCATTTGCAACATTGTTTATTGACTTTATAAAAACACCAAACCGCTTGAGATTTACGACTGTAAGAACATAATACGACGCATTTTTCGCTTTAGATTTAGAGCGTACCAGCCGATTACTCCCTTCTTCTGGGGAATCTTACCGCGAAAACTTAGCTGTATTGTATCTTCACCGGTTTTTTTAGTTATGTTTCATAGAGTAATGCAAGAATACAGTTTTAGTCGTAAGAGAACTTTCCATTCCATAAAGCTGTTGTCATTTATTATACCTAAAATGTTATTTAAAAAATATGAAATAAATAGGGGTGATAGACTAGTACTCAGAGAAGCCAAAAATCAAATAACATTAAAAAGGGCGTAACCGGCGTTTACCGCTTTGTTGCTCGGGGCCAGCGATAGGATACTTTATCCTGGAAAAAATTAAGATTTCCAAGTGATAATCGAATTTTGGCGCAACGGAGCTGTTGCCGTCATTTACTAACTATTAACCTATCAATGCCCCTAACGGCAGCCGGCTGCCGCATAACAATTGAAAATCTATTGTGTCTGCGATACCAACGATGGAGGTGATAAATAATAATACTACAAGGCTCTACTGTGCATCCATTTTCCATGTCCATTTATAAATTAAAGTGTTCCATTATAATTACTCTGTCCCCGTGACATACAAACAGATATTAAATATGTATGGGTTTGGTTCAATATTTTTGATGAGTTTACAAATAGAAATAAAGTATATAAATCCAATATTGGAAAGATATTATATGTTTCCCATTACAATACTAGACGGCACCCGCAACTACGATTCGTCAAAATTAGTTTATTGCGCTGAAACCGTACATTTTCCAGTACTTAAACTATCCTTAAAGTATCCCCATTCTAAATTTCAGCAAAATCGGTTCAGCGGTTTAGGCGTGAACAGGTTTAATAGACAGACATTATAGATTTTCACACTATGCGGTATGAAGTTCTTACTTCTCAGTCTTACCAGGTCTTACGGAATTTTCGATCTTGTGCTGCCTTTTTTAGGGTTCCGTACCCAAAGGGTAAAAACGGGACCCTATTCATGAGACTTCGATGTCTGTCCGTCCGTCTGTCTGTCTCCAGGCTGTATCTCAAGAACCGCTATAGCTAGAGTTCTGAAATTTTCACAGATTGTGTATTTCCGGTGCCGCTATAACAACAAATACTAAAATAAAAATAAAATTAATTTTTTAGGGGGGGCTCCCATACAACAAACGTGTTTTTTTAGCTCGTAATCAATAATGATAAGAGGTAGGCACTTGAAACTTTCACGAAGGCCTTAAATATATGTGTTATTTAATAATTCATAATAATATTTAAATATAATAAAAAATTAAGGGGGGCTCCCATACAAAAAACACAATTTTTAGTCTATGTTTGCTCTATAACGGTACGGAACCCTTCGTGCGCGAGTCCGACTTACACTTGGCCGATTTTTTTAATTAGCCTATGCCGTCCCATTGCTGGGCAAAGGCAACCCCCAGGGTCTTTCATTTCTCTTACTCCTGCGCCACCTTTGGCCAGCCCGGCTGGTATGCCTCCATCTCATCGCGCCATGTCTTCCTTGTATTGGCCGGCCACGCGGTTGCGTCGTCCGTCTTCGGGTACCCATACAGAGTATCGCATTAGTAGTCTGGGACCTGGGTACCCCATTCAGTTGTTTGCCCAGCGGCGGTCGGGATGCATGCGGCTATCGTGCCCTTTTTAATTATTATAAAATAAATAAAAAATACATAATATATCCCAAGAAATGAAGAAATTTTTAACTTTAAAGAATGCTTTTAAGCATTCTTTAAAGTTAAAAATTTAAATGTTAGGTTTAAGATAAGAAACAAGAATGCTATTAAAAGTGCTATTAAGCACTGCTCGTAAAAATTGTCCCGAGGAAACAGCTTTAATCTAATTTATGTCTGGCTTAGTTTTATTAGGTTTTAAATATTGAGAGCTAGCTTCTGACCTACTTCGGATGGGTTCTGTGGTTTCAGAATGTAATTGTAGAAGAATATTATTACTACCCCACCCCAATTGGGGGATTTCAAGACGATTTTAATTTAAAAGGTTTTTACTTTTATTTTTTTTCATTATAATTTCTAGAGTAGTTAATAATATGTGGTATTAGATTATATTATACTGGCTGAACCGGTAAACTCCGTTGAAATTCGTTTATCGCACAGGAACCGCACATTTTTCCGGGATAGAAATATCCTTGATGTCCTTTCTCGGGACTCAAATATCTCCATACCAAATTTCAGAAAAATGGGCTCTGCAGTTTGGCCGTGAAGAGGTAACAGACAGACAGACACACTTTCGCATTTATAATATTCATATGCAAGTTACAGTTACATACTACAACATACAATGGAAGTATAGATATTAAGTAGGTGTATTTTTAACTCTTAACTTCCAAATAACGGAGACAGGCTTCAAAATCGATTTTCCAAAAATAGCCAGTTACTATAAAAGCGCTAGTGAACACTTCTCACTATCAGATTAACATTTCAAAGAACTTTCCTGGGCGTTTGAATAGTTCTTTTTGATTCAGTCGATGTTGAATATTTATTGTACCATCGAAGAAATTGATTCCTAGGCAGTTGACGGACCTACCGCCTATGTCATGTGGTCGGCTTATGTCAATTCAATGTTAGCTGTGAATCGTGAACGGTCGGTTTGACTATCTGCTTTTTTTACATGGGGAAATGCTTTCCGCATCCCCGGCGGTTGGGGACATCGGCCGGGGTGGGACTCTCCGAGTAACTACCCACTAAAACCCCATGGTGCTCCACTCCCCGCCTAAGCACAGTCACGATTAACCCACCGCAACTTTGACCATCTAGGAATCAACTTCTCTGATAGTAGATTATTTTCTATAATTGAAATGTTGTAGTTACTAGATAAACCGTGAATTTCGTATCACTTAACTCCTTTTGTAGCATTTAAAACCTTCCCTGGACATCCATAAACAAGACTAAAATTAGTCAAATTGGTTCGAGCTCAGACCAATCTGAGGGTTCGAGTTGTCAAGACTAGCACACATGAAAGAGAAAAATAAACGTCAATTTTCCTGGAAAGTGGGAATTCAAAATGTGTTATCTCGAAATTTTCGGCCAGGCCAGTTCGAAAAGACTGATTTTTAAGCTTCCAGTATGAAAGAATTATGTGGAATTCTCTTACACCAAAATTAATGTAGACTCAAAAAGGAACAAAGTAAAAAAATAACCTAACATCTCAGACCAATAAAAAAAGAAAGACGGAGTATTTACAGGTAATGGGGTGAAGTCGCTGTCGATCAATGTGTGCGTCACGCCTAGCATAAATACGCTAGGCGTGCGCTTGTGTGCAAAAAAATAATGTTGCCAACTCAGGGTTTCAGATTGTCAAACTCCCATCCTGTTGCAGTCTTATTAAACTACTAAGTAATGACTACAAAAGTTGCTATCAAACTAGATTGTTAATCATCATTCATTAGTAATTGCTGAAAAAAGTAAATACTTAAATATCTATATCTAATAAATTATGTGTTTCAACTAAGAACAGACAAACAGACATACATACAGACAAAAATTGTAAAGAATGTTGTTTGGTGTATGCAGTATGTATCGTATACAGATTAATATGCAAATAGTAAAAAATATTTCAATACTACAAACAGACACTCCAATTTTATTTATATTAATAGATTTTAAATGAATAACGAATTTTAGGTTAAAAATAAATATTTGTCAGGATAATAGAGCACGTAATAATATTTTTCCCCTATTATGGGGAAAAATATCTTGCGACCAGCATGCAGCACTGGTTGAGGTTCTGTGTTCCGAGACTCCCGAGACAATTTTTAAAACTAATAAATTAAATTCGTTATTTCGGTGGTAATACATAAATATTCAACTAATTACTTGTGAAACGTAATCCCACAAGGTTTCTTTTGAGCACAAGAATTGTTTTTGCACCATTTAACGATGCAGGACGGCATATTTTGATATTTCTTGACACAGATGAAAACGACATGCGCCGTCACTCGTTGAAACCGGAATGGCGGGCGGCCGGCTTCCTATGGCCGTATCGGCTTCCTATTGCCTGCCTCACTGCGTAGCATGGATGGCTCTGTCTATCTTTTTTTATTGGTCTGAGCCTAACATAATAAAAATGGCATGGTAATTCTGTAAAAAAAAATCTTGAATATCACAATAAAAATACACTTCAAATTCGAACATCTCGTAATTTTCAATGTAATGATATGATTTTTTTTACAAAAAGGATAGCTTTTTTTAGCTTCGATCATTAATAAAATAAAATGTATAATTTTCTCCTATTTTGCCCTATCAAGGACGCGGCGAGCGTCGTAACCGCCACTGCAGTACAAGGCGCGCTGATATGAATGTTATTTTAATGTTCTTTACGTCAACCATGCTAGCACAATTGAAATTAAATTTTAATTTTAATTTGTCATTTACCTGGCCTATGCGCCTCCGTACGAAACTGTCAGCGTGATATTACAAATTCCATCAATTCCCGTTCAGTCCCGGCGCATATTTACTATCTTAATGGTAAATACCCATCTGAATCGGTTCCGTGGATAAAGCGTGAAGACTTGAAGAGGTAACGGACAGATACACACACTTTCGCATTTATAATATTAGTATGGAATATGGATGTTCAGTGTTCACGCCTTCGTGGTACTTGAAATTTCATTTCATTTATATAGATCTGACACAGACAATAATTATTGTTATATTTTATTACTAGATGACGCCCACAACTCCGTTGCGCCAAAATTCGTTTATAGCGCGGGAACTGTACATTTTCCGAGATTAAAACTATCCTATGTCCTTTGTCGGGACTCAAAGTATCTCCATGCCAAATTTCAGCAAAATCGGTTCAGCGGTTTGGGCGTGAAGAGGTAACAGACAGACTGACAGACAGACACACTTTCGCATTTATAATATAAGTATGGATTAGTATGGAAGTATGGATATGGATATGGATTTAGCCTATGCGCGCAGTAAGAAACTGTTAGCCTGATTCAAAATTTCCATCAATTCTCGTCCATTTCCATTTCCCAGGACTTAAACTATCTCAATACCAAATTTTACTTCTCATTACCAAAATCGGTTTAGTGGATAAAGCGTGTAGAGGTAACAAACAGACAGACAGAATATACTTTTGAATTTATAATATTACTATGGATAACAATTATTAGTATAATATTAGCGTGAATCCTTTTAAGGGTTCCGTACCCAAAGGGTAAAAATGGGAACCTATATTACTAAGACTTCGTTGTCTGTCCGTCTGTCTGTCTCCAGGCTGTATCTCAAGAAGCGCTATAGCTATAGACTTCTGAAATACACAGATTGTGTATGAAGGGCGAAATTCCCAAGCAATTTTGTCACGCCCGTTGTTGAGTTCAACGCCGACTATAAGTGCACTTTAGACAATGTTATTGCTATTTCCAGTATTCCCAAGGTACAAAGAGCTTTATAAAATTGTCGGCCCTTAGGTCTTTAGGTCACTGGGTAATAACATAACGGTAGACAGAAAACTACTTGAACTAATCAATTATATTATTGTGGTTCAATATAAATTATTTTGCGGTGTTTGTGGCGATGCTAAGTGTCATTGCAATAGTGCTGTCTGTTTTTGATGTATATTAAAAGCGTTTGTAACTTTGTACTATCGGAGAAATTGATTCATAGGCAGATGGGAGACCTACGTAAGGGGACGTCAACAAATTACGATAGCGTGCGTCCACATTTGTATCATTTGCGCGATCAGATCTCCGATCAGATCTCCGTCGCGATCATCGCGATCATGTTTTCTATGAGAGGCCGGCCCGGCCTCAACAAAACAAGCAATGGAACAGCAAAAAATGGAAAGGGCGTAAGCGACAAAATGGTTTTTGTCGCGTAATTCAAAAACCATAAATACATTTCATATAAGCTATGCGCATATTAAAGTGTATGCTTCAACCAATTTATGTACAAATTTTGGAACCTTAAATCACTCTCCTCTGTTGGAAAAATAGGAATCTCTTTTTTTACAGAGGTATTTTCGATTGATAATTCTGTGTTATAAAAGTTGTCCAATCGTGTTATGCTATGGGCAATTCAAAGACAAAGACATGATGAATACTGACAATGAACTATAGTTTCTTAGCTTTAGTCATTGCTGAGAAAAATCGGCATCGCTACAGCCAAATTATCAAGGCGTCGACTTAAAATGATACGCGTATCATTTTGCGTCCACACTAGCGATCATGATACGGCGCGATGATCGCGACGGAGATCTGATCGCGCAAATGATACAAATGTGGACGCACCGTTAGGTGTTTTCTTGAATTTTTAGATGAGATTTGACTCGACCACCTCCCCCCCTAAACACCTCACGTAATTTGTGGACGCCTCCTAATTTGGTCTGGTAATGTAAAATTCAGCCGATAGATTTAACCGATATCATAATTGATTTGACATAACTCAACTAAAAAAAAATATTAATACCCGGACAGTGCGACCACGATTTTATGGCGCATTTTCACTGGTCGATACCATGCGGGGTGCGGGAGATTTCTAAAATGCATGCCACGACCAATCAAAATGCGCCATTAGTAATTGTCATAGGCTCCCCGTATGCTGTATACCGCACGAGTTAACGACTAATGAAAATGCGCCCTTAATGATTTTCGGCAATAAGTATTCTGTACTGCTAAGATCCATTGGCAACCAATTAGTGTTATAGAAAACCTTTCGTGTTTGTTCAATCGATCAATCGTAATCTGGGTGCACGGTAGTGCACCCGCCGAGACGAGCCAAGCGAAGCGCAAGGGTACCTTTTCTCGAAGTGTTTCGTCGTTTTTTTGAACCTTCATAGAATTGGTTTCCGTTCTAACAGATAGTTAATATTTTCAGGATGTGATGTCATCAATAGACTTATTAAGCATACAAAGTCTCAATCGAATACCTCTTATACTTTAGATTTTATTGATATCTAAAATACGCCGATTTCGTCACTGACACACTGATGGTCATCAAAATGTTTGGCCACTTCCTGAAGTGCTAGAAAGCTGAAATTTGGTATGTAATCTAAGTTTAGTATACAACCAACAAAAAAATTCATAAACTTGTAATTTTCGTCCCCCATCCCCTGAAATTGGGGGGTGGAAGTTGACCCTTATAGAGTTGGTCTCCGATGTGCCAGATAGTTTATATTCTCAGGATATGATGTTAATAATACACTTATTAAACATACAAAGTCTTAATCGAATAGGTCTAATACTTTATATTTTATTGATATAAAAAATACGCTGAAATTTGGTTATAACTTATACGCCGTAAAATAAGTTTAGTAGGTTATTGAAGTTTAAATGAGACTTTCACCAATTTTATGAATAAGGACATGAAAGTTTCTACGAGATGGACATTAACTAAAAACGTCTTAATAAAAAATAAAAACACTAAAAAGACTAAAAAGACTAAAAAGACTGCCTAGCAAGTAGCAACTTACAAAAATGACTGCAATCCCACCAAAAACATTTCATGTAAAAGTTACCTCGACGACCACAAAATATGGTTTGTCCTTGGTTTGCCTTGTGAAAAAGACATGATCTAATTTAGAGTCAAGCTTCTGAATCGGCGCGGCCTAACTCTATCGACCCATAACTCCAACGAATTCTACATAATACCAGTAAGTATGTATGTATAGTTTGGCAGTTTCGTTCATTTCGGCAGATCAGAATTCAGAAACTAAATATTCGAAACAGCGAAGCCATACATACTTACGGATATGTAGAAAGTGTTGGAGTTAGGGTCGATAGAGTTAGGCCGCGTCGATTCAGAAGCTTGACTCTAAATTAGATCTGATGTCTTTTTCACAAGGCAAACCAAGGGCAAACCATATTTTGTGGTCGTCGAGGTAACTTTTACATGAAATATTTTTGGTGGGATCTTATATAATTTAAGAAGAGTGTAAATAATAATACTTACATATTTAGTTTTTCGGCAACATTTCATGTGGTTTAAGTTTAAAAATACAACCTACTATACACCAGGCTAGGAATTCACCTATATTAAATTATTTATTCGTATTCACTATTCGCCATCCCAAATGAAGCAGAAAATTTATTAAAGTTCGAAACAAAAACGGCTAAAACTGTAACCCAACCGCAAACATCTTACCACAAAACTACTGCAGTAACTTACAGAAATATTGCTTTTAGAAATAAGCTATAGTAAATATTACGAGTTACGACTGTATATAAATCTGTGTGTCTTTTTAGGCATAAACGGGTTAAGCCTAGGCCAAATTGCTTTACATGATCGTCTGTAATATCAATATTAATGAAAAAATGAATGTTAAATTAAGATGCAGCAAACTTCAGGACTAACACTAGTGACTATGTTACTCAAAAACACGAGCATACAATTTTCTCTATAGACAAAAATTGCGAAGTTGTTTCCAAATCACCTATAATTAACACGTTAAACTGCTAGTATTCGAGTAATACATTAAAATAAAACTTGAAATTGTTTGTATAATTACATTATAGATAGGCAGGGATTATGTTACCGTACATATTTTTTAATAACTTAATACATATCCTTAAAAAAGAATACCTATAACTGCCCGCTAACTTGGCGATGATTCCGCGTCGTCCTTTTTCACCTGGCAATATGAAAGACGGGCGTGAGTGTGAAGAGAGAAGGACGATGTTTGATTTTTTGGGTTGGGCGCCCCCTTAAGGGCCCTCTCTCCCTAAATTAGCAGGTCGATTATCTGTCAGTGCGAATATCGACGTAAATGACATTAAAATAACATTCATAACAGCGCGCCTTGTACGATGGCGGTTACGACGCTCGCCGCGTCCATGATAGGGCGAAATAGGAGAAAAAACCTTTTAAAGGCTTAATATAATACATATTTCAAAAAAGTAAAAAAACCAAATTATTAACTTATGTATTGCAAAGCAGTAGATATTTTTTATATATTCTTTTGATAAATAATGAAGGAGTAAAATGGTTTCATTCAACGATTTGGAGGTGATTTGGGTTTTTATTTCTTTATTATGTGATACCGATAGAAAAAATATGGCAAAACCACGTTACGTGTATTTCCATCCGTATGTCACAACCCCCGAAACTATACCTATATCCAAAACTGTAGAACTATATTTTTGACATAGCCCTACCCATCGGCGTATATTATAAGGAGGGGGGGGGGGGGGTGTCCATCTCACTTGTCCAATCGACAATGTAATATGTACCTAACAGATTTTTTTTTTATTCACAGTATAATTTCCTAAACACGTTACTTATTTGCTTCTCGGAACCCTTCATGGGCGAGCCCAACTCGCACTTGGCCGCATTTTCACGTTAGGGACCGCCCCTTATCAAAGCTATAATATAATATACGCCCGCGGCCCTACCAAATATCCTAGGGCCTTAGGCCCATTATCAACCAATTTCACTGATGGTACAATCCGCTCGATAAACGAATTTTAGTGCAAAGAAATTCATTCATTTCGTTTTAGGGAAAGCATATTTTTCTATGTTATGTATATGTGGTTATATAACGCAGTGAAGATACCAACACGTATACCAGACGCTAAAACTTCAAAGCAAATATAAACAAGTAACAACCATGAAAACATTAACTCCCGTTTTGGTAAAATAAATATCACCTATTAGCAACACTTTCCATTGCATAACCTGTATGTTATAATTGGCATTTTCTCTTGGAACTGGTAATGTATCTCGCAATATGCCATCTTTAGCTCTCTCTTTTATGGGGAATACTCATAATACAAAAGCTTGTCTGTCTGTTGCTTTACGTTTTACTTAAAACTAGTGGCGTAACTATAACATCTAACATCTAACTGGCGTAACTATAACTATAACATCCGGGGCCCGTGGCAAATTGATGGGGCTCTATTAGTAAAAATCGTCACGTTAATAATAAAACAATGTATTAACATTTTCTGACTACCCGACCTTTTGGGTCGGGCGCCCGTTGCATTTTGCCATTTACGTCATTTACGTAATGTCATTTACATCGATATTCGTACTGATAGACAATCGACCTGCAAATTTAGGGCATAGAGGGCCCTTAAGGCAAAATGTGCAGCTACTGCAAAAATGAATGCGAATAGAGATACAACAGCTTGTACTACTTTTTTTATTTACTAGCCCATTTGCTGGGCAAAGGCCTCCACCAGAATCTTCCACTGTAGGTACTACTTATCTTACATTGCAGGCGGAATCGTGCCGAAGTTCCGCCGCGGAAATTCGGCCTAGTGTGTTTAGAGTTTAGACACAAAGTGGTATCGAAATGTAATGTGACTTATGGTTCTGTTAAGATTTAAGACTCATCAAACTATACCAGTGTTTTTCAATCTGTGGGTCGCGACCCCTAGGGGGTCGCGAAGCCTTACTCGGGGGGTCGCTGACAAAAAGAAAAAAATCGAGGTTTTATTTATTTATTTGAAATTACACCAAACTAGGAAAAAAATCATTACCTAACGTAGGTAGCCTTTTAATAAAATTATTTCTTTGGCTTTCTATGACACGAGGTATATTTTAATCTGTAAAGGGATCGCGAAATCAAAAAGATTGAAAAATACTGAACTATACAATATGTCTCCTTCAGTGGCGAAATAATATTTTTTATGAGGGTAGGCCACTTTTAATGTACGTAATCTGTAGGGCCTCTATGGATGCTGACGCCCCTAGGCCGTGGTCTCTAACGGCCTATTTATAATCCTTTTCTCCCTGATGTCTCATAGCCGTATCTCGTTCCAGATGTTATGAGTGATGGAACTGCTGTACGGGTCTGACAAGGACTTTGCAGCTTTCTAAAATATTAATGTCAACGACGGTTTCATGAGCTCATCTAACTATAATAGCTGTGTCTCTTTTTCCTGATGTCTGACGAAACCGCCTCTCTTTTCAGATGTTATGAGTGATGGAACTGCTGTACGGGTCTGACAAGGACCGGCTGACGATGGCTCCACCGGCGGCGGCGTCCTGCATGAATGAGCATGGCTGCGTCATGTTCGATTGCCTTGTACACCTGTGGGAATGGTGAGTTGGAAGTTTTAGTATGAGGTATTTACCTTAATATAAAATTAAGGGGCAAACGAGCAAACGAGTTACCTGATGGAAAGCAACTACCGTCACCAATGGACACTCGCAACATCAGAAGAGCTGCAGGGGCATTGCCGGCATTTTAAGAGGGAATACGCTCTCTTCTTGAAGGTAGGCAGGTCATAATCGTCCTGAAATCAGTAGTATTGCTGGCGACAGTTCGTTCCAGAATTCATTAACATAAAAATAAAAAACATGGTCCATGGTGGACAATATTAATAATTAAAGGTACACCAAAATACCAAAGGTACACAGATGGCCACAATATAGTGTGTTGCAGCACGATTATGGCCACCGTTCAATTCATCATAAAAATATGACTACAAAACGAGATATATGGACAAAGAGAAAGATTAAGGATAGGCATGAGACGTGTAGACACCAGACCAGACCTTATCGAAACGTTATCGAATTCACAAATAATAGGAGGAGCTGAAAAAACATACGTTTACAGGAAATTCTGAAGCTGATTTTAGACTACGCTTTAATTTATTAGGACATCGTTATTCGTTTATAGCTCATAGCACACTAATAGCTCATGAGTTTTAAGCTTTATGCTATTGTAATATTATAGCGTAGTCTATAAGCAGCTATACAGATACTCAGCCCTCTGCAGTAGGCGCCAGTCGCCGAAATCGGCGTCGAAGAAATATGATTATTTATTTAATTAGTCCTTGCTATCCAGAATAGGTAGTTACTGGAAGTTCAAAGTTCATACATAATTAAACACACGCCGCCGTCGCGCCGCGTGAAAATATTTATGTTCGTCTGTCGCTTCGCTGTTACATCGCATAACGCATTATGAGCCCTACAAAGCTACCGAAATCTTATTATAGTTGACGTAGATTTATTATTTACACGTTAATTACAATTTATTAATTTGAGGCCTACTTTAAACTTTCGAAGGTACACCTTTTCCACTTGATACCTCATAAAGTAAAAAAAAGTCCAAAGTCTCTAGAACGAGCAACTACGTCTCAAAGTCCGTAGTTGCTCGTTCTTACCTCTACAGGGGACAGTAACAGAACAGTCGGTGTACGTCGCTAGAGGTACAAAATTGAGTTGTGGGCATGTCCAAGCTGTGCCCATATTATGTCACATATAGCTGCTCTTGCGTAGTGTGTACTGCGTACACACTTGGGCAGAATAAAGCTATTGTGTAAGCTGGCCCGTTTCACTGAAACTAGTCCCCGCCACCGAATTCAGTGTGGGAGAGTTTTAATATGACTTTAATATGATTCGGATCCGCACTTGGCACAAGCTTTTGATCACATGAGTACATCCTAGGCATGGTAGAAAAATGAAATAGTATGTTTTGTGTGGACTACCGCAAATGAAAAGTCTAGACTCTATAGACGCATTGTTGTTGCGACCATTGTGAACATGAAATTCATGTATCCTACTTCATTTTTGTTCATAATGTCTTGCACCGACGACCGAGTTTCGCTTTTACTCAGTGCATCAACATCTATTTGTCGATATTCATTCAAATTCTTTATTCGCTTAGGAACCATATTTTTCTGGGATAAAAATTATACTATGGCCTTTTTTGGGGCTCAAAGCACTTCAACTGATATCGTGGGCAATTATGGACAAATGTGACTCTCTATTTATGATAGCCTTTATTTGATATTAAAACAATGTTGTGTGAGCAACGGAAGAAAAAGTCTGAATGTATAATCACTAAGGATGTATATCCATAGGTCGCTGGTGCAAATCCGGCTCGAAGGACCAATTATGTGGACGTTTGTGCTGGTTCTGATTGACAAAAACACGTCTTGCACTGATTTTAATAGTTTATTATACAACTCGTGATACAACTACGATTTCCTAGACACAAAACTATAAATTTTAGCCGACAATACATATTTGCACACACGATCTGAGTCGTCCGAGAACAGGAAGCTAATGGCCGCCGGAAACTTAATTTTTTATTTTTAATATTTATTGTTGGTGTTGCCAACATTCATTTGATGTATATATTTACAAAACGCCATTAATTTGATGTTGATATTATTTCGAAATTCGATGAAAGCATTCTGCATTTGAACGTGTGTGGAGAATATTACTCCCAAAACTCGAAAGTATATTAAGTATAACTTGCTATCCCGGTGAACTTCGTGTCACTTTAAAACCTTGCCTGGACTTCAAGGATTATTCATTTAAGACTAAAATTAGCAGAATTGGTGTTGAATTGGTAATATATATAAATGGATTACGCCTACGACAGTAATGTGCGAGTTATTGCATTAAACTGCAAAAAAATATTTATTGCCAGCAGCTGCCGGTTTCAGCTGTCTGTAGGTATACTTTTAGGTAAGAGTAATGATTTTTAGGTGTATCTACTTGGAATCGTGTCAAGTCTGACTGGTATTTAGATGACATAGTTGTCGCGCTAGAAATTAGGGCTGTCAAAATAATAAAATATATAAAATATTATGATGTAATACTTATTTTAATATAAATAAACTTCATGGATATAGTTACATAAAAATCATGACGTTCGAACTTTTTAAAATTTAATTTAAAAAGTAAAAACGTTTAATTAGAGTAGGTAATCAATACTTTTTTAAATGACTCATTTGCAGTTTATACTGGAATATTTCATTAAATATTAAATTATTTTTGTCAAATAACGGCATATATTCGTATCCTACAAACTCTTTGCACTTATGAATCTGTAACAAGTAACAACCCTATAAAACCCTAAGTACTTGTACAGTATGTAGTACAGTATGTTGTAGAATGTCATGCCTTGTATAGGCATTCTTACATATTCGATAACCTTCTAAATTCTAACTTGTAGTTTATTTAATCTACGAAATAAAAGGTAGAAATTCAACCGTGTACATGAAACTCCACATAAATATATTTATTAGGCAAAAACAGGCAAAGGGAGCAAATTAAAAAGTTCCCGAGCTATTTACATAACTTTACCTTTGAGATAGCAAGAAGGTTTCCTGCTGTAATAGTGTTTAAGTCCACCACACACGTACAAACATCAAACCTATTGGATTATATTTTTAAACTGAATTAATCAATAATTATGAATACTCTACTCTGATTAATTTTGTCTGCATCTTCGCTGCATGCAAAATTTGTATAAAGTTTATTCTACGTTAAAATTATTCTATGTCGTATCCCCGGCTTATACGGTTTATTTATTTATTTATTTATTTTAAAAACTTGCAAATAAAGGTACAAAGGTGGACTATATATAGGTATATTATACATATACAGAGGTATATAAATTATACTTAAATGGCATATGTATGAATTGAAGAAGCAAACACACTTTCGCATTCATAACATGGTGCCATTTTTTGCAATGAATGGATAACAATAAAAAAATATTAGGTGAAGAAAATTATAAAAATATATATTTTCATCACATTGTATACCAGCCAAAACATTATGTACGACAAATTCACAGCTGCCATGCTACTTTCCACAAAAATGTTGATTGTCTACGTTGTTAACATGCCGGTTTGATTCGAAGGTGTGTGGCGGGCTTAACTCAGACATTTCTCAGCGGAATTTCATTTCGCTGTACCTAGGTCGGGGTACAATACCTGCAGATGGAAATATGGATGTTTCATCTTGATATTGTATCACAAAAAGGAATAATTTAGAACTCAGATAGTTTACAAAATGGAACACAAAGATATACAAGTATTGTCGTAGGAAAATTGAGGAAAAGCGATGGAAAATTAATGTAAATTTAAATATAGCGGTAGAAAATGGATGTGTAATCAAATGGTGATTAGGATGGTAATGAGTAATAAGTTAATGACATAATAATAGCTTTCGTGATTGATAAAAGTTTTGAATATTAGTTTATCATTAGGTGAAATTAGTGTGGAAAATACCTGCAATTAATGCGCCAGTAGGTACTATTATATATACAAGGTGTAACAAAACTTAGTGATAATACTGTGTATCCTTGTAGAGAGTTCACTGTGAAAGTAGGAGTGCTGAAAGACCAAAATTTTTTTTAAACTTTTGTATGGAGAAACTCACGACGCTGGGGCGCTTGTCCATACAAAAGTAAAAAAAAAGGTGTCTTTCAGCGCTGCTACTTTCACAGTGAACTCTTTACAAGGAACACGTACACACCCTAAAGAATTATCACTTAAGTTTTGTTACATCCTGTATATTCTGTGGTTGCGCCAAAATTAGTTTGTCGCGCGAGAACCGTATATAATTCAAAACTTAGTCCCTTCCTGAATTCCAATACCCAGCAAAATCGTTTTAGCGGTTTGGGTGTGAAGAGGGAACAGAAAGGCGCGTTTTCGCGTTTATAATATTAGTATAGATAATATGTATTCTTCATAATTAAATACGGGAGTGGACGAAGAAAGTAAGTAACAAAAATGTTACTTCCAAAATATTTAAATTTTGAGAAGAAGATTGTCAATCTTGAAAATGTTTGATCTCTTTTGCTTACAAAGCAAGTTTTCTGCTAAGTACTCACATACGGTTTTGCTCGATAGTTTTACTCCAAATCGAAGGAAATGACATATTTGACATATTTAATTCCATCGAGCCGGCTCGAAGCGAGCCTTCGAGCTGTCAGTTTTGGCGGTCCACACGGTGGTTATTGCTCGATTTGTTGTCGATTTGGAGTAAAATTATCGAGCAAAACCGTATGTCAGTATATAGCATTCGAGGTACCAAGGTGTGTTTGGAGCTTAAGGCCGGCCGCATACACACGTTTTCCGTATGCGATTTCCGAATTAGTTTTCCGTATTCGGTAATCCGAATGAATCATTAGAAAATACATTAACTTCCGCATACGCTTTCGCATACGCGTAAAGAATTTCGCACGTACGTTTCAACTTTCAAGTGCGAGCCAGCGCGATCGCGCGCCAAAGAAAGTACGCTAGTCTCACGAATTCAGAAATCGAAGACGGAAAACGTGTGATGCTTCATGTGATGCATGAAAAGCTGCAGCTTTAACTGAGCTTCGTGTGGATCACGCGTACATCGCATGCAATCTCGCCATTATGCGGAAAATTATGCAAACGTCTTAATACATACCGCGTGTTATGGATCCATAGGATTACTGGAATAACGTTGTTTTATAGCAGCGTAATCTACAGTATTGTAATGCAAAAATGTTTCTTTATTTGTCTGTTTATATTATGTCTTTTTGTCATGTCTCTAGAGAACTCACTATCCATTGTATTGACGACCGCTGTGGCTCAGTTGGTTGAGTGTGTGGCAGCTCAGGCCGGGGGTCGCGGGTTCGAATCCCGCCAAACAAAAAGTTTTCAATGTTCCCAGTTCTGGATGTGTATTAAATATGTGTATGATATAATAAAAATCTTAAATATAATATGTATGGCGGCGACCCATATGGGTCTGATGGCGACCCAGATCATCAAAAAGATGGGGAAGAATGAGGTAAACATTGCTTCAGATTCGCGATCAGCCCTGCAGACTGTCGCAGACCCTTACAGCCTGAATCCAGTAGCCGTAGAGATAAGAAACCGAATAAGGAAAAACTCCACAAAAATCAACTGGTACTGGATAAAGGCGCACGTTGGCCTGGAGGAAAATGAACGTGCCGACCACCTGGCGAGGGAAGCCACGCAAAAGGAAACAGCACCAGCATACGATTCAGTTCCCCTAAGCGCAGTAAAATATAACCTAAGGAAGAACACACTAGACAAATATCAAGAACAATATAATACCGAAAGAAACGGAAAAACAATAACATACTTTTTCGATGACCTGCGAATAGCGTACAAGATTCTCTCCGAAGTGAAGAAAGACAACCTGTCAGCACAACTTTTTACAGGACATGGAGGCTTCGGAGAGTACTTGGACCGATTGAAACTGAGGGTGAACTGCAAGGCATGCAAACTGCGTGACAACTTAACAACTCAAATTATTTTGCACAGAGTGTCCTATTTATAGAACACTCAGAAGGGAAACAGAAGAAGAAATAGACGAAGTCATCACAACAGACACCATTAAAGATATAATTAAGAAAAACGCAGACCAACTTTCATGAAGATGGCGAGGAAGATTGTGGAGCAAGTAGCGAAAAGCAATAAGTAGCCAAGCCAGAACACAAACAACATTGACGCGCACCGGAGGAGGAAAAAAATGCAAGTATTTTCCTTATAAGACATAAGGTTGTCGGTTAATCAACACCGACAGTCACTAGTAAATATATATGTATGGTACAAAAGTATTAAATATAATATTTCCGTTGTCTGGTACCTGTACTAGGCGCAGGACCGTCTTTTTACATGCTCATCCGTATACGCATGGATCATCATCCATCAGATTACTTGTCACACAACAGGAGATAATCCTGCATCGTCCTAGCTAAACTTGTGAAGAACTAACATTTTGTTGAACGACCTCCGAGCCAAGACCTCGAAAGTCTAAACCACTGGACCACGGAGGCGTCCTGTTGAAAATGATTTTGACCTTTTTATATGTTTAGTTTTTTCTGTATTTTGAATGTGACGTATTCTATAATGTGACTGTGTGTAGAGAAAAATAGTGTATGAAAAAATGGCGTGAGAATGTGTAACGAGAAAAATAAATATAATATAAAGAGTACATGAGTTTATTTAATGAGTTGAGCTATTTTGTTCACGTCCTTTTCATACCATAAGTAACCTCTGTTGTAATCAAACAGTAAAAGGGTTTGCGTACATTACAAGCTTTAAACTAATAAAGTAGAGATCAACTACGATAACTAGGCGCGCCCCTCCAAAATTCGAAACGTTTTGAAGTGCGTTGTTAAAACGTTTGAAGTGCGTTGTCTTGCGCGGTAGGCTAGTTATGATTAGTTGACCAACAAATCTTGGTAATAAGTGACATTAACTGAAATATTACGTGTACTGTGATTGGTTGAATACTTACTACATACAAAGTACAAACTCATTCATAAGAATGTGACTGCACACATTGAAACAATCATTTTTAAGGGGCGCGCCATGTTATCGTAGTTAATCTCCAAACCAAAACGAATAGAGGTTATAGGATGTTTAGCATAAGCAAATATTCTGGGTCTGTGGAGCAACAGTACCCCGATTCTGTTTTTAATCTAACATAAGTGCAGCTTCGATAAAGTTTCGATATAGTCTCGGTAAACTTTAAAGCTGTCAATTTTAGGTCGTGGTTTGGCTGCTGCACTGCGAGATCAAAATTCATAAGCAAATGTAAGTATATCTATTATTATCTATGTAACGATTTACTTCTTTCTATAGCAGCGAGGTCACGCTGTCATTTACATACATACAATAATTGCTTATGATCTTGCATGATCTTGCGGTGTAGCCGCCAAACCGCGCGTTCGAGCCTCAAACGAGCCTCAAATGCTTCAACGCGTTCTGATTTGTCGGTTACCTTTAAGATACATAAGAAGAGGACAATTTCGTTGTTTTATATCGGGACTGGATCGAAGCTGTATTAATATTGGACGAAAATAACAGAATCTGGCTACAGGAAATCGATTAAGTTCGCTTAACGCGTACAAAATGATAAATCGAATGACGAATCCAAAAGCACGCTACAACCTACTTGATCGATTAACAAAGATTTAAATGTAGATATGTCTTATCTTAAAGTGCAAAATGTAACACGGTAATGTAAATTAAGCAGATAATACATAATAATATATATAATTAATATATATAATCTAGGTGTAAACGTACTGTGCTCTCCATTAGTAAAACTGTGTACAAAGATTCATAAAAAAGATAAGAATTTGATAATTTGATTTTAAGAAAAAACGTAAAACATTGCTTCCTAATTTAGATATCATTTAAATAATTTATTCTTTTGTTGGATAACAAAAGCCGATGATAAAACAAAGTTTCAAAAGTATTTACGTATACTTTTGTAAATAAATGGGAAACACCATATGGTTCCACCTTGATAGAATAATCATTTACGTTTCGATAGCACCTTTTTGGTATAACAGAAATAAATTATACATCACCTGCTTAAAACTTACTATCAAAGTCTACTGTTACAAGAAGATTATAATATAAGACACCTGTTTGATAGTGAGCCACAATATAATTATTGCCTTGGTTGACAAGGTAGAAGGCTAATTATTTGCCCCGATTCGGCTATCGTCTATCATATCGCATTCGACTATATATCACAATCTAACAGTAATAAAAGCCATACACGCTACGTCTACCGGAGAGGTCACCTGTCTAGGTATGCCTGCGCAGGTGTCAGTCGAAAGAATTGATTTTCGATTTTGCGCCGGTCACCTGCGCAGGTCCAAAAAACTGCACAGGTCTATTCCCACACACATTCCGGTCTACCTGCGCAGGCACCTCTCCGGTAGGCCGTAGCGTGCATAGCTTACATAAGGTCAAGAACATATTTTGTAGATTTGTAGATTTGACCAATCAGAACTTGTTTAATTTGACATTCATTTAATTTTTGATGATTTTATTATTTCGTTCATTTCATTATACCGTTTCATATTTTTATTATATCGCGACTGCATCGAAATCCAAAATAGGGCATGATTTTGAAGTGGCAGGTGTATAATATGACAATCTAAAGCGCACATCTACACCTGTGTATCATTGGTCGTGCGTCGTGCGATCTCGCCATGTACGGCCATTGGTATTCATGAGGGAAAGAGGTCATCGCCGGTTTCAACACCACATACTGACATTCTGAACGTCATGACTTGATGACTTCTTGGTACTGTTAGGGATTCACAATCACGTTAGGCTTGAAAGGAGGGGTTTGACAAATATCACGTAGTCCTTAAAGTTACTACGTATGACCAAAGGAAAGGGAGTTAAAATGCTAAAAAAAGATCAGGTGATTAATGGATGCCCAGGCGCATGCCTGAATTTCGCAGAAAAAACAAAACGTGAAAAATGAAACGATGTGAAGAAAATGAAATCCTCATTCGTAAATATCATCAGCAGCGAAATGATAATTAATTTAACATTTGATTGATTGCTTGAAGTACATTGCTTTAATTGTCCTTTTTGCGACAAAGACGAACATGATACAGCTTTAAACCCTCAAGCGGTTAAGTCTTTAGAGCATGTCAAAGAAATATGTGACAGACCTTTTTCTAGTGTAGTTGGGAGTTGGGTAAATGCCTAATTGTAGAGGTCAAAACTCAAAATTAAAAATGAAGACAAGAAAAATGATTGCTGATAAGTAGACATCGGATTATATGCACTATCAAAGTGCCGAAATGTGCATGCAAATATGCACGAAAAATGGCCGAAATATACACAAAATATGCACAATCAAAAGTAACTTAATATCATAATTTTATTGCTTTTTCAAGAGTTTTCCGGTGGTGCCGTTAATAAAAGTGCAAATTTTTATAATTTCATCAAATCCAGGATAGTTCATTTCTTACATAGCACCAATATTCTACCAACATTTTCCCATTGTAATCTTATGCCCATGGAAGTTTATTAATAAATAATCATGTTGTTAACTGCAAAGAAAAATTTTGTTTCTAGAAAGATATTGTACCTATTGGCTGTACTATTGCATTCTATGGGGATGGAGCCACATATTATTTGAAGTGTTTTGATCTATCGTACCTCTGTTTTGTGGCCTCGGTGTGTGTCATGATAGCTAGTTTGGAGACTACGAGAGCACAAAACTTCCGAAATATCAACGAAAAATTGCCAAAATATGCACTATCGCCTAAAAAGTGCCATTATATGCATTTGCATATGCAAGTATGCAAATGCATATAATCCGATGTCTACTGATAAGGTATTAAAGTGGAAAAGACGCTGAAGGCTTTAGACTACTTTAAAGTAATAAAAGAAAAGCTATTAAACGTTTAAGTATTCCACTGAACAAATGTCCTTCCAAGTGTCGTTCTACAAGTAAACTAATTGACCATGCCTGCTTAGCATAGTAATTATAGGCAATTGATATGCAAATGAAGGAACGGTTACTGAAATACCATTCGAAGTCTTCGTTGACACAGTGAGAGGAAAAAATGTAAAAACTTCTCCAATGGAAGGAAGAAATATGCAAGGAATTAGCCGTATTGTAAGATTTGAAGAGAGCGTAAATACCAAACAGAGTTATATTATGAATTGTGAAACTCTCAATAGGGTATCTAAAACGTTTATCGTAAAAATATGGTTAGGTATTAGTATTAATTTTAGTGATACTTTCTCAACTAAACAAATTGATCGAAATAATAATATAAAGGATAAATGACGCAAAAATATCTGTGTATGATTATGTGTGATGTATATGTTTATAGTGATGATGTATATGTTTATAGTGCTCGCGAGAATTACCAGGAATTTCTGGAAGTAATTCCAATTTCCAACCGTTTAATTTGTTACCGAACTAATCACCTGTAAACTAAAAGGAAAGCAAAAAACTTTAGCGCCAATCGCACTATTCTTTCCCACGCCTAACCCCAATAGACCCAAACGTCGGGTGTGACTAAGTACTTTTCAAGTTTTCACTTGTTTTGAAGAACAAAGCGCTACTTGTGGAGCGTGCCAGCTAATTGGCAAGAGCGAAGCTTTTCCCAATAAGAAAGGCAAACAAAAGACCATCACTGTTCTGCGGCCGCTCGAGTAATTAGAACCGCTCAAGTGGAAAGTTATCATTTTCGAAATTGGAACTATCTCGCTCGGGACGAATGACCCGCGACAACCGTTAAGGTATTCAAATTAACGCTCCCAGTCCCCACAACCTTTACGCGTATTCATTAAACCTCTATCTTTTTCACTCAGATGGAATTCAAATAACCTCATCGGCTACAGGTAAAACCGGTGTTGCGCCGGCAAAATAAAATCGTAGGAGGCTCCTCGCGGATCCATATGTCTCGGAGACAATCCACTTTAGTAGGTTTATAGAGGTAACTCGTGTGTAGTTGATGACGTTTGCGACTGTCTCTTTCTGGCACGCGCACTCGTCGTACGTCCGTCTCGCGGCCCTCCTCCCACCCGAGCGGCGGCGTGCTGGCCTAGCGTAGGTACGTTTACTATACCAGTCGCCAACCGACGGTCGCCCTCTCTCACGTGACGATTTTTTTTCGAGTCGCCGAAAAAAAAAACAAAAACTGTCAAAAATATGGAAAACAAAATAATTTAAGAATGAAAGTACAAATAATTTTGAAGTGGTGCGCCGAGTTCGTAAATTGAATTTTTAAATTTTTACGCCGAGTTTCCAAAAGTTGTTGTGTTTGTGTGGTGTGTGCTCAAATAAATAAAGCGGGATTAAGCGGCTGGAAATCGAGAGAAAAGTAGATGCCGACAGTGACAAAGGTATGAAAACCGGATATCGTACAAGTAACTAGACAGCGGTTTGACTAGTTTGCTCTGCAATTAAACTCGGGGCTGGTTCAAAAATTTTGAATGGGACCTTTGCTTTTGTGGTTAGATGGTCGGTTGAATATTTGAGGAGCTCCCGGCCAGGTGTGTTCAACAGGTGGAGTGACCCCGGTTTCGAAAACGTTATTTTTGATCGTTATGAGTCAGATACAGATATTCTAGTGAGATGCGTCATCCGTGTCGAACGGAGGTTCTATCGCAGGTACACGGACCTTTCCGTTTTTTACACCAATTGATTGGCACTTGTTGCGTACTTATTCATTTCTCGGAATCTACATCCGACCGTTAATACAACTTATTAGTATAGCAAATAACAATTATATCTTATAGAAATTCTATATTTTGTTTAACAAATTTATAAGTGGGAGAGCCATGCTTCGGCACGAATGGGCCGGCTCGACCGGAGAAATACCACGTTCTCACAGAAAACCGGCGTGAAACAGCGCTTGAGCTGTGTTTCGCCGAGTGAGTGAGTTTACCGGAGGCCCAATTCCCTACCCTATACCCTTCCCTACCCTCCCTTCGCATCCTTACCCTACCCTATTACCCTATTCCCTCCTAAAAGGCCGGCAACGCATCTGCAGCTCTTTTGATGCTGCGAGTGTCCATGGGCGACGGAAGTTGCTTTCCATCAGGTGACCCGTTTGCTCGTTTGCCCCCTTATTTCATAAAAAAATATATAGCTAAACTAGAGGAATCTGCATTAAATAATATTAGGTATGTGGCAAATTCTTGAACATGAATATTCGCCAAAAGATTATTTGGGGCAGTAAATAGTTTGTTAGATGCTTACAGTTTGTAATCTGAATTATTTAGAGTATTCTCAGATTTTATGGTTTTGGCGCCAAATATTTTAGCAAGCTATGACATCACTACATCACAATTCACAGCAGCTACAGTCTGCAAAAACGTGTTAAGGTTCGATTCGTGGAGAGTCAAGGACTTTTGGTCCCTAAGGTGGTCAATAAGAACAGCATTCTTTGCGATAATGCACGCCTTATTTGAATATTGTATTGTATATTTTAGTCATATCTAAAATTAAACTGATGACAAAAATGGAGGTTACGAATATTAGAGCAGAATTAGAAGTACAACACGGTCAAATTAACTAGACGCACGGTTTGATGACGTCATTATGGAGCTCGCATGTTAATTTGACATTTCAATGCGTCAAGTTAATTTGACCGTGTTGTAGGTACTTTATGTTTACAAGTTTTAAATTTAAACTATGTAATTAGTAGAATAGTTGGAACTTCCAATCCTTCCACAACAACAAAGCCAAAAAAACTTTTGAATGTAAATGTCATGGAATTTTAAACAATGGAACTGATGAACCAAAAGGAATACGGTAAAACAGACAGGTAAATACCAAAAACAATGGCCTTTTAATTTAGTATAATCCAGTTCTCTGTTCTGGCGAAAGAGTTACAGGAATGTATACTAAATTTATTACTTAACATTATAATAATGTATATTGAATACGAATGAAGTAACTAAAAATTACAGTATTGATATACTTTGAGCTAGTAAAGATTATGGCTGAGGAACTGGATATGCTAGTAGTAGTTTTTATTTCAAAACATATCCACAGCTAAACATAGAACGTTCCCTTTTTAGGAAGTTGGCTTAAAATAATCTTAGACTCTTACAATATAATATTAGGTATCATAATATGTAATACTAGTACCTATCTTAACTTGCCGTAGCCTTGATTCAAGGCCCTTGAAGAATATATTACGATATTGTCTAATGGCCAATGGAACAATTTCGTAGATAATTATATTGGAATAAAATACTAGATAAGATACTAGTATTACATATTATAAGACTAAAAAAGGGTATTTCTCTGTAAGCTCGTTAGGTCCCATACACATTTTGTCCTGGAAATTATTTTTAACATTTGCCAAAAAAATATATACTTACTATTTTAAAGAAAATTAACTTTTATTTAAGTTAGATAAGAAGGTCCACTAAAATTATGCGTAGGTATATTCCGAGATAGAAAATTTCGAATTAAAATTAAATATTTATTTTATTTTGTTTTTAGTATTTGATGTTATAATGGAAACAGAAATACATAATTTGTGGAAATTTCAGCTGCCTTGCTATCGTAGTTCTTGAGATATATCTTAGAGAAATAAACAGACTGATGGATAGACAGACAGGCAGACAGACGAGACAGCGAAGTCTTAGCAATAGGGTATCGTTTATACCCTTTGGGTACGGAACCTTAAAAACAGTTTTTTCGCTTAAAAATCAAGATATCCAACCGATTCGTTAAATTTAAGACAGGGGACTGTTGCCAGGGGACTATTTATTTCGGTTAGATTTCAAGATATGTCCTAAACGGATGTAAAATAGTTTTTAAAGAATCTACTAATCAGTTTAGACATAAATAATACAAACAATAAAGTAAATATACAATTGGCAAAATAATTAACACACCTTTTATTCGTTAACAGAGGACTGTTTGTGATAGCGGTCCAAACACGTGTTTATCTTACAAATGACTCTGTGACACTTAAAATAAAGGCGTCCCTTCGCCGCATTCGACAAAGTTGCCAACTTCACACTAATTACGTTTTGTTTCAATCAAGAAAGCGTTTGTAAATATTTTAGTTTTTTATTTAAATTGACTGAAATTTTTGGCAGGGGACTGTTTAAAAATTCTGGGGACAAAGTTTACAGAAGTCTACTAAATATATAAATTGGCAGGGAGACTTTGTTTTACGAAAATAATATGTATTAATCATTATTATTTGTAATATTAACCACCTTATGTATGTAGTTTCATCAACTTCTTCGTAAATATCATTTTAAGTGCTGACGGTAGTGATGGGGCTGTCCCCTGGCTGTCCAGGGGACTGTTTTTTAAGACCTTCTATCGCTTCTAGAAAGAAACTTTAGACAGTTATGGTTCTGAAAACAAAGGGCCTGTAAAATTTCGAGGTTAAAGTTTCATTAGGAGTGATTATTTTATAAACTATTCTAATACTTTTTGAAAAAAACGGACCTGTCGTGTTAATCGCTGTCCTGACCGGACAACGATTAACGAGCTTAAAGAGAATCGCCCATAAGACGAAGGACGAAGGTGCTAGACCAATTATCATTCTTATACCTTTTATTATTAGTATCTACCTACTGGTATCTATAGCGCTAAATGTAAAAGTATAATATTATGCAACCGTATCAGATGACTGATCAGATTTTGATGAAAGGCAAACGCAATGAAATGGGACACCCTGTGATTTATATAACTGATATTGAGCGGTGTTTATCTAGCTGGCGCTTTAGTCAAGTTGCATACGATCATTTTAATAGCGAAGTTCTTCTTTAAAGGAATTCGTAGTTTTTTTTAAATTAAATAAGGAGGCAAACGAACAAACGGGTCACCTGATGGTAAGCAACTACCGTCGCCCATAGACACTCGTAACATCAGAAGAGCTGCAGGCGCGTTGCCGGCCTTTTAAGAAGGAATACGCTCTCCTCTTGAAGGTTCGCAGGTCCAAAAAAGTCGTAAAATGTTTTTAGCATTTAGGCCATGGAATATTTTATTGATAGCAAAATTCAAGCAAAAACCGATAACAAACATTTTTAAAAGTTATTAAAAGTCCTGCAACAATTTTCAATTCAACCACCAAATCAAACAAAAATCACGTGTGACAGAATTTGATGAGTCATCGCTTGCAGATTCGAGTATAAATGCAAAATTTTAAAACTTCTCCGTTAGTTTAAAAATTTAATTGTGTGTTTTAACATCGACGAGAGAGCCATATGAGCCACGATGCTAATCTATAGACTGCAGTACTGTTTTAAAGGCGAAAGTTTGTGAGTTTGTATGTTACTTCTTCACGCCCAAACCGTTGAACCAATTTTGCTAAAATTTGGTATGGAGATACTTTGAGTCCCAGGAAAGGATATGGGATAATTTTAACCCCGGAATAACGTGCGATTCCCGCGCGATAAACGAATTTTGGCGCAACGGAGTTGTGGGCATCATCCAGATTCCAGTCTAGCATAATTCTGTAAATCCATAAGCTATACGCATTATATTATAGCTATAAGACTTCGTATATTGCTCGGGAACCGCACATGTTTCCAGGATAATAAGTAGGTATCCTATCTTTTTTTCCTAGCAAAATTGGTTCAGCGGCGCGGGCTAGCTAGCTACAGACAGGTAGACAGACACTTTCGCATTTATAATCCTAGGTACATGGACAGGGGTCTTTAGCTATTAAGATGCATTAGCTCTACGTCAGTTGTATGATTCATAGAACTGGATTTTTTAATGCCCCATTAAAAAGCTTTTTACAAAAAAAAAAAAAAAAACACTAAGAACCTCTTTAATGTGTTTCACAAAAAACTTTGTTGATGGCCATGTCACTAAAGACTCCATATTGACCAATTCTATAGTTTAAACTTGGTTTAATGTAAGCCCGCGCTATTAAGGCGACGCGATGCCTTGATAATTTGGCTGTTGCAATATCGATTTTTCTCAGCAATGACTAAAGCTAAGAAACTAAAGTTCATTGTCAGTATTCATCATGTCTTTGTCTTTGAATTACCCATAGCATACCACGATTGGTCAACTTTTATAACACAGAATAATCAATCAAAAAGACCGCTGTAAAAAATGGGATTCCTATTTTGCCAACAGAAGAGAGTGATTTAAGCTTCCAGTACATGCTTGTTTTCTATGAGAGTCCGGGCCGGCCTCTCATAGGAATCTAAAACATATCCAACACGGTTTTTTACCTTAAGGCGCTTTATCGAAAGCAATTTTACCGCAAGGGCAATTTTATACTTAATTTGTATGACTATAAAGTCGTGAATACGCTGCGGCCAGAAGCTATCGGCTCGCTCGGAGTACATGCGAAGAAACGTATTTATAATCATTTAAAAAATAACTAGGAGCATTTAAGCAAAATGCTTCTATACGATTTTGAGTTGCAAAGGTGTCTATCAATTAGACTAATTTCGTACAATACATCTATTTCCGTTTAAAAATAATCTTCAAATTTCGTATTTTTAAGAGGTTTTCGAAAATCGTGTTTCTAGTTCTTCTCAAACCTAGATAAGGCTATGAAGATATGTATCACCAGATTTGTAACATTTCTGAGGATCCTAAAAGTATTACGTCAAAAAGGACAGTTTTTTCAATATAGCACCTTAACGCCGCGTCACGCGTTTTTCGTTTTCCACACGTTTTCCACAATCGTGCTTTCCTTTATTTTTGAACCAAAACCAAGCAAAAAATCCTGTGCAATCGCTAAATTGCTAAACATTTTGAACGATTTTAACATTTTTCAACCATAAGAAACTTTACAAAATTGTATGTTGTATATAACGTAATATTTAATAACATAATGGATATAATTAGCGAAATGAATTCTTTTCGTAATACATAATCCCACCAAAAACATTTCATGTAAAAAGTAAAAAGTCCTCGACGACCACAAAAGGTTTGTCCTGTAAAAAAGACAGATCTAATGTAGAGCCAAGCTTCTGAATCGACGCGGCCTAACTCTGTCGACCCTAACTACAACACTTTCTACATAATATCAGTAAGAAGATATGTGTGGCTTCACTGTTTCGAATATTTAGTTTCTGATCTGAAATAAGTAAAGAAACAGCCAAGCCATACATACATTCTTACTATCGTACTCATATCTTACTACGAGTTATGGGTCGATGAGTTAGGCCGTGTCGATTCAGAAGCTTGGCTCTACATTAGATCTGTCTTTTTTACAGGACAAACCTTTTGTGGTCGTCGAGGACTTTTTACATGAAATGTTTTTGGTGGGATTTCAGTCCTTTTTGTAAGTTGCTACTTGCTAGTTTGCCCCCCCTACTAAACTTATTTTATGGCGTATAAGTTATAACCAAATTTCGGCGTATTTTAGATGTCAATGAAATATAAAGTATTAGACCTATTCAATTGAGACTTTGTATGTTTAATAAGTCTATTATTAACATCATATCCTGAGAATATAAACTATCTGACACATCAGAAACCAACTCTATAAGGGTCAACTTCCACCCCCCAATTTTAGGGGCTGGGGGACGAAAATTACAAGCTTATGAATTTTTTTGTTGGTTGTATACTAAACTTAGATTACATACCAAATTTCAGCTTTCTAGCCTTTCAGGAAGTAGCCAAACATTTTGATGACCATCAGTGAGTCAGAGACGATTTAGATATCAATAAAATCTAAAGTATAAGTGCTATTCAATTGAGACTTTGTATGCGTAATAAGTCTATTGATGACATCATATCCTGAAAATATGAACTATCTGCTACAACGGAAACCAATTCTATGAAGGTTAAAAAAACGGCGAAACACTTCGAGAAAAGGTAGGTAGTGCCCTTGCGCTTCGCTTAGCTCGTCTCGGCGGGTGCACTACCGTGCACCCAGATATTGCAATTTGCATGCATGTAATTAAATAAGCAAATGTTTACTAAAATTATTTTAATCTAAATATTAAAGTGTATATTATATCGTGAACCATAATCATTATAATCCATACTAATAATATTATAATTGTGAAAGTAAGTCTATCTACCCCTTCACGCCCAAACCACTGAACCGATATATATATATATATATATATATATATATATATATAGGCTGTATCTCAAGAACCGCTATAGCTAGACTTCTGAAATTTTCACAGACTGTGTATATCTATTGCCGCTATAACAACAAATACTGAAAACAAAATAAAATTAATATTTAAGGGGGGCTCCCATACAACAAACGTAATTTTTTCGGCCTTTTTCGCTCTATTATCAATAATGGCAAGAGGTAGGCACTTGAAATTTTCACACATTCTTTTGTTATATTGTGTGTACTTTAATATTTAATAATAATATTAAAATAAAATAAAAATTTAAGGGGGGCTCACAAAAAACACAATTTTTAGCCTATTTTTGCTCTGTATCGATACGGAACCCTTCGTGCGCGAGTTCGACCGCACTTGGCCGATTTTTTTATTATTCAAGAAAAATGTACGGTTCCCGGGCGATAAACGAGATCTTGCACATCGGTGTTGCGGACACCAACTAGTAGTTAGAATAAATTTCATCTCACTCAAAGTGATTTGAGTGCCAGCAGTAGATCCAAATGATGATGGTGTAGTTAGGGACTATACTGGACTCGGTAAAACATGGCGGTAGCGGTCATTGACTCCCTGTCAAAAACTTGTCACTTTCTATATAAACCACGATTGACAATGAAGTGTCAGATGTTGCCAATCGCGGTTTGTATAGAAAACGACAAATTTTTGACAGGGAGTCAATGACCGCTACCGCCATGTTTCGCCGAGTACAGTATAGGCATTGTAATTAGTACACAATTTTATAGCCTATATTGACCTGTATGTATTCCGTGTCAAGGAGTAACGTGCTTATCGCATAGCCTTAATCTGCACTGCTCCTAATGCCATTATAGTGTGTACTTAGGAAGCCCTTTCTTATAGCAGGTGGCTAGGACCCACATCCATATCCTATTCAACGGATGAAGTACCCGGATATTTTAAGTGACACTTTAAATTTTGCCGTTCTCAGAAACTTCGATAGCACGATGTAGAATCTTGGCGCTGGTTGTGGGTACGACCGCAATACATCCAGGTTTTTATATTTTTCTCTTTTTCATCTTCAAACAAGCTGACAAATCGGCGCGTTGTATCCTGCTGTATCACATTTTACCGCCACAGGCATATTATTGGAATGAACAGCTCAACAGTGTCGTAGAGATCAATTACGATAACATGGCGCGCCCCTCCAAAATTCAAACGTTTGAAGTGCGTTGTCAAAACGTCTGAAGTGCATTGTCTTGCGCGGTAGGCTAATTATGATTAGTTGACCAACAAATCTTGGCAATAAGTGACATTAACTCAAATATTACGTGTACTGTGATTGGTTGAATACTTACTACATACAAACTCTTTCATTAGGATGTGACTACACATATTAAAACAGAGGGGCGCGCCATGTTATCGTAGTTGATCTCTACGTCTAAACACTCCAGATATTGTAAAAATTGACACTTAGGTACGTCCAACTCTGGTCCAACTCGACTCGCGTACATTCGCCCGTTATTTTATATTAGTTTCGTAGATTAGTTTGTTTTATTGGTTTGAAGTCGAGGTACGTTCTGTCTACTCTGTATACGTCAAAGACATAAATGAGAACACTTTTAAGTCGGCCAACTGGTCCGTTCTTTTTTGTAATCATTGTTAAAAAATCTTACGGTAGCCTAAAACAGGCTTTACAATTTCCTAAGATTATTATCTATTAAAAATACGAGTTGTTTTTAATTTATATTTGACACAGCTTTGTCTTCGTTTAAGTCTTTTGTTCTAACCAAATTTGTATGTGCCTATTGTACATAATCTTATACTAGCTAAACACATAAAATTACATTTTATGAAAATGATTCCTAGCTAGATCGATTTATCGCCCCCGAAACCCCCTATATACTAAATTTAATGAAAATCGTTGGAGCCGATTCCGAGATTCCAATTATGGAATATATATATATATATATATATACAAGAATTGCTCGTTTAAAGATATAAGATAAGATATAAAATTCACGTGTCACAATGTTAGTTCACCAACTCCTCCGAAACGGCTTTACTGATTTTTACCAAATTTTATATTATGCATATTCAGTAGGTCTGAGAATCGGCTACTCGGTACTTTATATATTGATAAGTGCATTTGTTGAATAAATAATAGTAAATTATTACAACCTGAGACTGACGGCGACCATTGTTTGTGCGATGGGATAGCGATCGACGTTGCCATGGTGACATACTTATTTAGTCACTTTAATAAAATAATATGGCAAATATATTATGGCAAAGCAACGTTTGCCGGGACAGCTAGTATAATATAACACTAGTCTTCAGATCTTATACATACTCGTAATAATATCAATATCCGTCTATCCATTATTAAGTCATAAATATTTTAATTCAAACTTCACCAAAATTGATACAGATTTTATTACAATTATTTAGAATTCAGATCTTGAAGATTGCATATTTTTTTAATGCAATAAGGGGGCAAACGAGCAAACGGTTCACCTGATGGAAACTTCCGTCGCCCATGGACACTCGCAGCATCAGAAGAGCTGCAGGTGCGTTGCCGGCCTTTTAAGGGGTAATAGGGGAGGGTAGGGAAGGAAATAGGGAAGGGTAGGGAAGGGAAAAGGGTAGGGGATTGGGCCTCCGGTAAACTCACTCACTCGGCGAAGCACAGCGCAAGCGCTGTTTCACGCCGGTTTTCTGTGAGGACGTGGTATTTCTCCGGTTGAGCCTGCCCATTCGTGCCGAAGCATGGCTCTCCCACGTCCAAAATATATGATTTAAATAAGTATATTAAATGAAAATGGACGTCCTGTTTCATAACTGTTATAGCTCGAATTGATTTCATCAATATCGGTACATATTTTATGGCCACAATCTAGATCTAGATCCAATCTAGATCTTAGATGTCGCATAAAATTAAAATATCAATTATAGAAACGGACGTCATATTGGCTGTGGTCTTGTATTATTAATGTTTTAGAGCTAGAAATTAGAATACAGAATAAAACTTCGAATACAAAATATCATAATATCAGAATATAACTTCGAATAGAGATAGACTACGATAACATGGCGCGCCCCTCCAAAATTCAAAACGTTTGTAGTGCGTTGTCAAAACGTTTGAAGTGCGTTGTCTTGCACGGTCGGCTAGTTATGATTAGTTGACAATGACATAAGAAACAGTGAAATATTACGAGTACTGGTTGATTGGTTGAATACTTACAACTACATACAAACTCTTTCATAAGAATGTGACTACACACATTGAAACAGTCATTTGGAGGGGCGCGCCATGTTATCGTAGTATATCTCTGCAAAATATCATATAGTCAGAATATCGACAGAAGCGTTATGAAACGTCACACAAAACTTTTTATTTACGGTGAATGGTGATGGTGCTAGGTCTCTAGCGTAAAAGCGTTGCAGTAAGAAATCCCATTCACCTCATACTAGATCGCAAAAGTTGCATAAAATTATAATATCAAATATGGAAACGGACGTCCTATAGACTGTTGGTCCATAGCCAGTTGCGATAATCGTGACATTTACTGAGGAAGATGAGCGAAAGGCATACAGGTGTGGCATAGGAATGTTGCCTCGCGGCTTGTACTGCAGTGTAATTTACTCAAATCCTACATGCACCGATCTCTAAAGCTGTACACATATAGGGCCAACGCATTGAACCAGTGCATTGGTCCATCGTGTAGAGGCCTTGGCCATAATTTGGGATTTGGGAGCGACATTCTGTACGGCACTGGCTTCATGCGTTGGCCCAATGTGTATAGCGGATTAGCAGGCTTAACTCCATAACTCATAGTAATAACCCCCTTTTTAATGTCTCCTGTAACGTCATCACAAAAGTTAAAGTCTATGTTCTGTACCATCAACGTCTTATTTCTCCTGTCGTTACTGTAGTCGTCTATGTCGCTCACATATCGGCTTGCACAGCCATGAAAAGAGCTGTAACACAGACCAATACGCCGTAAATCGTCTGACACAGACGTAAGGCCAATGAATGAATGAACGTCATCAAAATGACATGGCTCATAGGTGATAAGTCCTTAGAAGACTTAAAATATGAGTGTTAAAAATGAACATTTATACACGTGACTAAAACAAATCGGTTTTCCTATAATATCTAAAGTTCAAAAGGCGAATCGAGGCACAAAATTCATAATATTATGAAATGTAAAAATTTAGATACATATTACCTTACGGCCTGTCCAGTGTCCACATCTCCACGTCACGACGTCGCGTCGTCAACGTGGAATGGTGTGGTAACGTGGCACGGTACGTTGACGTGACGTGAAAATTTACGTCAACGTAACGTGAAAATGCACGTCACGGTGTAACAACATTTTACGTATTTTTCAAACTCAAACTCAATTTTTTTTGTTCAGAATAAATTTTTGCAAATATTTTCTGAAAGTCTACATGATGCCTACCACCACCGGTTCGGGAACTAACCCGGCGAGAAGAACCAGCGTAAGAAACTCGTTTTTTTTAATGAAATAAGGGGGCAAACGAGCAAACTGGTTACCTGATGGAAAGCAACTTCCGTCGCCCATGGACACTCGCAGCATCAGAAGAGCTGCAGGTGCGTTGCCGGCCTTTTAAGAGGGAATAGGGTAATAGGGGAGGGTAGGGATGGGAAGGGAAGGGAAGGGAATAGTGGAGGGTAGGGAAGAGAATAGGTTAGGGGATTGGGCCTCCGGTAAACTCACTCACTCGGCGAAATAGCGCAAGCGCTGTTTCATGCCGGTTTTCTGTGAGAACGTGGTATTTCTCCGGTCGAGCCGGCCCACTCGTGCCGAAGCATGGCTCTCCCACGTATAATATACGTTTTTGTTTTCTTAAATCTCTCTCTCCGTCTTCTTAACAGTAGCAGTAGCTGAATACGTATTGTGCGGTCCATAATATCTAAATAAGTAGTGAAGAATGTAGCAGTTTTACAAGGCATGGTGATTGGTGACGGACAATATTGCTACAGCGTGACGTGCATTTTTACATTACGTTGACGTTTTTCATGTCATGACAACGTACGGTACGTTGTCGCCACGTTACCGCACCGTTCCACGTTGACGACGACGTAACGTGGATATGTGGACAGGGCTTAGGATGGTATAAGTCAACAAGGATTCGCCGTGGTTCCTGATAAGCACGGTCGATATGCCGCAGTATGCACTAGTGTCATATTGTTAAAAGTAGAATAGTAAGTCGGTATGACAAGACTTCGTCCTATTGGGACGAATTTAATGATTTATATTTTTTAAACTAAGATGAGGAATCAGTAACCCTCCTTTTGCTTCGTCGTAGTTCAGGTTAAAATAATATGTGCACTTTGATAATTATTATCGAATAATATCTAAAGCTTGGAAAAATGTTACGTCTTATTTAGTCGGTAGCTAGTCTCGCTTGCTCGAAGATTGCCTGACGAATATGGACCTTTTCTTAACTAAAAATAATTAATACCTCTAGTGCGGACAGTGGAATGGCCACACAAAGCACCTGAATATCTACTCAAATAGCATTCGACAGCGAGTTTTGAAGATTTGATGATAGGCAAGCGATGGCATAGTTTATATACCAAAATCCATACATTTTTGATACCTCATTTCAGGGCTACTGGCGCCTGTGTGCAAAAAAAGGATTTTGGCGCCCCTTTAGACGAATTTTTTGGGTCCTTGGTTTTGGCGCCCCTAAAGATGGCGATTTGGCGCTCCTCTAGGGCGCCCGTGTGCATTGCACACATTACACATATGGTAGCGGGGGCCCTGCCTCATTTCTCCGCCTAGATTATGCAATGAAATTTGACTAAGCACCCCTTATATCCTTGTATCTACTATCTATGTAGGTCAGTGATATGTGTTATCAGTAGGTATCATCAACTTTTGTATACAAAATGGCTTTGGGGTCAAGAACCTCTTGCTTCATAATAATTATCTATACTAATATTATAAAGCGAAAGAGTTTGTTTGTTTGAACTTTGAACGCGCTAATCTCAAATACTACTGGTCCGATTTGAAAAATTCTTTCAGTGTTAGATAGCCCATTTATCACGGAAGGCAGGGCATGGGTAATATTTTATCACGCTAAGGCTAATAGGAGCGAAAAAATATAGGAAAATGTGAAAAAACGGGGGGAAATTATTTGAAAGGGCTTCTTTAAACGCGCTAATCTCAGGGGAAACTTGTCCGATTTGAAAAATTATTTCAGTGCTAGATAGCCCATTTATCGACAAAGGCTATAATATTAGATTTAGCTTAGTTGTAGCGTGATAAAAATCACGCTAAAACTAATAAGAGGGAAGAAATAGAGAAAAATGTAGAAAAAACGGAGCCGAAATTATTTGAAAGGGCTCACGAACTATTGGAGTAATTTTTCTGTTATTTGGCACAGATAAAAAGTAGACCACGTGAAGGATAATTGGCTATTTTTTGTGGACTAATTTGTCTGTGAAATATCTAATTTACGCGGGCGAAGCCGCGCGGAACGTCTTTATTTATAAACCTTTGATTATTCAAATAAATAGTATATAACTATGTATAATAACTGTAAATACTATACATACTTAATAAAAATCTGACATTATAATATTATATCTAAGGATATTTTAATAATATTATGTCAGATTTCGTTGTTTTAACGTTATTGATGTAACGACTTACAGAATTTCAAAAGAAGGTTTTGAATGATAATAAATGATAATTATTTAATTATCAGGCTACTGGCTCCAGGCAAACCCATCATCCAATACCGGAACACTATTAGATAATCATACATTCAATCTATCACTCAGTTTGCGACTAGGAGCCAACATCAGCGAACCCCATCGCTGCCACTGCGGCGCCGCAGTAGACCGCCAGGGTCATCACGGCCTGTCTTGTCGACGCAGTGCCGGCCGCCAGTCCCGCCATGCTTCCTTGAACGACGTGATCCGCAGGGCCCTTGTCTCCGTCAACGTGCCGGCCACTCTTGAGCCGAACGGTATCGCACGTGACGACGGCAAAAGGCCCGACGGAATGACGCTCGTTCCGTGGAGCCGTGGAAGGCCTCTCGTATGGGACGCCACCTGCGTGGATACGCTAGCGGCGTCGCACGTGACGGCCACAACGAGAGAGGCGGGAGCTGCGGCGGCACAAGCGGAGACAAACAAAAGAAGAAAGTATGAAGCACTGGGAAGTGATTACTTTTTTGTACCTTTCGGGGTTGAGACCCTGGGCCCGTGGGGCCCTGGTGCCAAACTACTATTCAAGGAGTTATCCCAAAGACTGGTTGAGAAAACTAACGATCCCAGAGCTGGCGCTTACCTCGGCCAACGTATCAGTCTTGCGATACAGCGAGGTAATGCTGCCAGCCTCTTGGGTACATTGCCCGCAGCCTCCGACTTAGATTTAGTTTTTTATATATAGTCTTTCTTTTTTTTTTATTATTCTCCCTCTGTTTTATATTTTAGTAATATATTTTATAGTAATTATTAGAACAACTTTATAATTTTGTACATTATGTAAGTTCTATAATTTATAATAATTATTTATTAAGTTTTTGCGATAAGTGTGTATTGTAAATAATAATAATAAATTTATTATTGAAATAAAAATAGTGATATCATTATTATATTACATAATACTTAAAAGTATCTTACGACTTACGAGGTATTTTCAAAATAGTTGAGTAAAATTCAATTTCAAGTTTCAACGTACTTTGTAAGCTCAACGATTGAGCCGTTTACGTGAAAATTTTCTCCGGGAAATATGACGAGTCGTTGGAAAATTGAAAACTCTTCCGCTGTACCAGCTGTTGCCCGACGAAAATTCTCATTTCCACGTTTACGTGGGCCAAAACTTTTCGATTTATTCCAGAACATAAAACGAATTTTTACTCTAAATCGTTATTTACAACTACCTGTAACTCCGAGAGAGCTTTGAAATGCCTTAAGAACATTACATTTTCCCGTAATAAAACGTAGCCTCTGTTACCGTTCTTTAATCTATCAATCCCCAGCTACAGCCGGCTGCCGCATAACAATTGAAAATCTATTGTGTCCGCGATACCCACGATGGAGGTGCTACGACTATATACGAAGAACGAAGATTAGTAGACCGCCGGCGGCGCGGAGTAGAGGAAGTTATATCCTCCTCTCTATCGCGTGGCAAAAATGTATGTCTGTTTCCTTTCATCTCTACTGGCTCTCCGAGTTAAAATAATCGAAACAAGAAATTGTAAGAAAATCATTAATCATATCTTTAGATTTAGCTGAATGGAAAGGTAAAAGTTGTCAAAAGTGCAAATGTTTTTCAACTTTACAGCTGTAAAGGATTGTAAAAGCAACATTTTAATATCCTTTTATAGTGTGCTGAGCCCGTTGTATCAGATGGAATGTGTTATCAGTACCGGTTTTCTCGTACAGGTCGATGACCTTCCGAATTCGAGGATCAAAAAGTTGCGTCTTTATTCCTACATATTTGATCTATCTGTCTTATCAAAGTAGACTAGTAAAAATAATCGTAATGGGTGCAGATTACTAATCACGTACAGAGAAATATTCAATTTTGGAAGCTAGGGACTTTTTTTTAAATAATTCATCATTTTTATATCAAAGAGTTTTGTAGGTATTAAAAAAACTAATTTTTATTTCACTGCAATGTGAAATCGATTCCTAGGAATATTATTTAAAAGTGTTGTGTAAAATATGTTAAAAATAATAATCGAATAACCGATATAGATATAAATAATTGAGTTCACTGTGATAGCCTCATTAAGGCGCTATATCGAAAGTCATTTTACCGCAAGGACAATTTTATACTTAATTTGTATGACTATAAAGTCGTGAATACGCTGCGGCCAGAAGCTATTGACTCGTTAGGAAAACATGCGAAAAAACGTAATTATAATCATTTAAAAAATAACAAGTAGCATTTAAGCAAAATGCTTCTATACGATTTTGAGTTGCAAAGGTATTCTATTAATTAGACTAATTTCCTACAAACGTCATCTATTTTCGTTTAAAAATAATCTTCAAAATATTTCGTACTAGCTGTTGCCCGCGACTTCGTCCGCGTGGTCTTCAGTTTATAGCGCGCGGTGTCAACAAAATTGGTGTCAAATTAAAACCCTGGTACCCCTTAAATCAAAATACCTACCCAAAAACAGTTGTGCAGTGTGCACATAATATTTCATTTTTAATTTAAACTTTATTTATACCAAATTTAAAGCTTATTTAGCCCCCCATTACACAACTTTAGCTTTACCCATAAACTATAGTTTATCATTGGTAGGTTTAAGGTTACGTACTGCATAGATAAAGTACCTACTACCTACTGAATAGTGAGATATTTAAAAACGTGTACCTATAACAATCGAAGAAATCGGAAAACGATTGTTTGACATGGTACCACCTCTTATAGAAAGACGTATGAGCAAGCGATAGCACGATGTAGGAGACTCTTGGCGCCATCTGTTATGAATTTTTGGAACTATCTTATTTACAAATTTACGCATTTTCACCCCCTTACAACCCCTTTTTCCAGTTAAAAAGTAGCCTATGTCCTTTCTCAGGCTTTAGGCTATCTGTGTACAAAATTTCATTACAATCGGTTCAGTAGTTTTGGCGTGAAAGCGAGACAGACAGACAGAGATACTTTCGCATGTATAATATTAGTATAGATTTTTAAGAGGTCATTTTGAAAATTAAATGTATCGAGGCAAAATACATTACTTATCTCACGAACTACTAGAGCAATAATTTTTCTGTTATTTGGGACAGATAGTAAGTAGAGCATGTGAAGGATCATAGGCTATTTTTTGTGGACTAATTTGTCTGTGAAATGTGTAATATTTAATTTACGCGGGTAAAGCCGCGCGGAACGTCTATAAATAAATAATAAAAATGAATCCTATTTCCCTTGGTTACGACATCACGCGTAAACAGCTGGACCGGTTTTGCTGAAATTTGATATAAGTAGATATACTTTGACTCCCGGAAAAGGACATTGGATACATTTTGTCCCGGAAAAATCCCGGTTACCGCATAATATACTTTTATGATTTGCGCGTAAACTATTCAATCGATTTTGATGAATTTTGGGATGGAGATAATTTGGAGTCTCGGGAAGGACAAGAGACATATTATGTCGCGAAAAAATGTACGGTTCCTACAAAATGTACCTTTATGATTTGCGCGCAAACTATTCAATCGATGTACAATCGATGGGAACAACTATAAACTAAAGTCCACGCGGACGAAGTCGCGGGCAACAGCTAGTGTATTATACAGCACAAAATGTGTTCTCATCAAAAACATAATATTATTTAAAAGGCGGCACCTAGACGATCCATTTTATTACCCAATATTACGAATGTGCAATATAATTATTGACGGTTTAGGGTGAATAGTTTGAGCTAGTTTAATTTTTATTGCACCATATTATTGTATCAATATTATTGTAGGTTTAGGGGCCGCCTAAGTTTCGGCCAAAATTTCAAAAACACGTCGTTTGACGTTTGGAAACACTGAAATAACAGTTTTTGATGCTATTTCAGTGTTTGGTATACTTTCCGAATCGAATCTGAAGATGCTGTCCGCAACTCTGTTGCCTCAAAATTCGGACCGTACATTTTTCCTGGATAAAAATAACCTATGTCCAGGGATTAAAAATGTCTCCATACAACATTTCAGTATAATTGGTTGGGAGTGCACAGATAGACAGACACACTTTAGCATTTATAATATTAGTATGAATTGGAAATTGCTCAAAACTAGATGCTAATAGTTATTTTCTACACCTATAAGTCAAGATTCAACATCTATTATAGGTGTAGGTGCGAATTGTTGACGAGAAAGTCATTGTCATTTTGTTGGCTCGTGACGCAATGAATAAGGTTAACATTGTGATTTCCTATAAATGGAACCGTGACATAATAGTAAGCCACGTTGCTCTGTTGTGTCGTTAAAATAACGCATTGTCACAATAACATCTTCGTTGCGTTGACGCGCGGCAACACATATAAGTCAGCGACAGCGCAGCATGTCTTTCATGACGCAAGGAGTTAGAGATCAACTACGGTATTATGGCGCGCCCCTCCAAATAACTGTTTCAATATGTGTAGTCACATCCTTATGAAAGAGTTTGTATGTAGTAAGTATTCTTCAACCAATCACAGTACACGTAATATTTCAGTTAATGTCACTTATTACCAAGATTTGTTGGTCAACTAATCATAACTAGCCTACCGCGCAAGACAACGCACTTCAAACGTTTTGACAACGCACTTCAATCGTTTTGAATTTTGGAGGGGCGCGCCATGTTATCGTAGTTGATCTCTACGTTAACATTGTGATTTCCTATGAATGGAACCGTGCCACAATAGTAAACGTTGCTCTGTTGTGTCGTTGGAGCAACGCTATACTACATCTTCGAAGTTCGATGCGTTAATGCGTGGCAACACGTACATGACGGTGGTCGCTGAAACAACGCATTGTATGTCAGTTGTCATGCCAACGTTGCGTTGACGCGCGGTAACACATACAAGACAGAAGTTGAAACAACGCATTGTATGTCAGTTGTGACACTTTTGTTGCGTTGACGCACGGTAACTCATACAAGATCTTGAGAATGCACTGCGTCATTTTTCGTTTATTTCATTTCCTGTACGTCTATATACATCGTTAGTGGATAATTTTTAACTAAAATTATCGTCTGACTCGGAACTTATAGTATCTGTCAGACATAAACAGTCGAATACACTTTGCCTTTACCACATACATATTTTAATTTTAATGGATGATGTATATCCCTTTTTACAAGTTTACCTTGGAATGTTGTTGAATTCCAGTTAGAATGTTCGCTAAATTTGTTCTGGTTTGATCCAAATTCCTGTGATGCAGTTACTTTGATATTCGCAGGAATCAACGCGTGCCTTGAAGCTTTTAATATTGCCCTCCATATTATTATGTTTAAAAAATTAAATTAAGAAATTAAAAAAAAAACCCGCCATACAACTTTAAAAAGTAATGAAATAATATATTTTACTGACTTTAAGTTTAAATAATTCCTAAGTGTAAAGTGATATTTTAGTCCATATCGTTGTCACGGTATGACGGGGGACTGCCAACAGCGTCTTTTTCATTTTGTATCGCCATGTCACTGATTGTCTTGATTCGGATCTCTGTGAACAGCGTGACATTCCGTAATCGTATAGTAAACTCGAAACGTTTACGTTACGAATATACAAGTGTCAGCCGCTTAGACTTTATAACGTCCTGTATGTCTGGCCTCGTATGTAGAAAGCTCTGTATCAAGATAGCGAACATAATCCTAAATGTTGATTGTCGTGAACGATCGGAGTGATAGTGAGCGCGTGACATGGAAAATATGCCAGTGGCTCTCAAACTTTTAAGTCGTGGGTGCAATAAGGGGTACAAATATGTTCAGTGCTTAGTAGCTTTGTACCCCCATCCCATATATGTTTTTTGAATTTTCGACAAATATACTAAATAATTCAAAAGTATTAATTACTTTCCTGGTATTGTTGTAAAGTAATCTTTACAATTTTAGTGCGTAAATCACTTTGCGAGGGGTGTTGTAATATTTTATGATCTTCATACACCGGATTTTATGGAGTTGTTTGTCAGCAACACCGCCGAGATCAGTTTATATCTACTTTAACGTAAACTAGCTATTTGACCGAGCTTTGCTCGGTATTCGATAAAACACGAATAAAATGACATTTTCTAAAAATGATTCCTAGCTAGATCTATTTATCGCCCCCGAAACCCCCTATATATTATACAAAATTTCATGAAAATCGTTGGAGCCGATTACGAGATTTCAATTATATATTTATATATATACAAGAATTGCTCGTTTAAAGATATAAGATAAAGGGCTGTTCTATTTATCTACTAGTTCATGAGTATTTAAAGTTTTTAAATATTATGTACATGTTATTTTTGTACAGTAAGTTTATGCCTATTGTTTGAAGTAAAAATCTCTTTGATTGCGTTTCAACGGTGGTGTTCCTTTTTTGATGTATTAATAACAGTATTAGGCTCGCGTCAGGACAGGCAGCCTGATCGAAATATTTTTGTAAAGTGTAGATGCCAGCTTCTTCTGCGTACGCGTTAGGTTTAGTAGACCCATCCGTCCGTGGGGTACATATTGAGAGTCACTGGTCTACACCATGGTATGCCCCAATAATTACATATTGCCACATAGGTGCAAAAACAGGGTCACAACCGCATGTCAAGACACCCGCGGTTTCTCGGAGCTTATGACTGTATGAATAATATAGTATGTAGACACGAGATATAATTAAAGATATTGCAAAGTATGTTTAAAATTATTATTGATTATTTTGCAATTTTATTAAGTATCTATATACATAAAAATGAATTTTCAAATGTGTTAGTCGCGCTAAAAAAAAACGGCTGAACGGATTGGGCTGATTTTGGTCTTAAAATATTTGTAGAAGTCCAGGGAAGGTTTTAAAGTGACACGCAGTTCACCGGGACAGCTAGTTTTTAATAAAACTTGATTTCTGGGATTAAAATGTATTCTATGTTCTTTCCTGGAACTAAAGGTGTCTCTTTAATGCTAAAATTGTACTCACATACGGTTTTACTCGATAGTTTTACTCCAAATCGAGTAATATTACTGTGTGGACTCTGGACTGTGGACACCGCAAAACTCACAGCTCGAAGGCTCGCGTCGAGCCGGCTCGATGGAATTAATACTTCAGTCGGAATTTCCAGGAATTGCTATTGTATTCTATTGTTGTCGCGATCACCGGTGCTCGCGCGGGGCCTGAAGGATTAAATATGTACATAATAATATATGGATTTAGAATAAAACTATCGAGCAATGCTGAATGTGTGGACGAAAGCCCAACCCGCGGGTTTTGCTCGACGTTATTGCTCGATCGTGCAAAACCGTATACGTGAGTACTTAGCATTAAGAGCCCGGGTAACCCTCGAAATTCTCATACATACGTAATACCAAAATCATTTTGTCATACGAAAATATTTAACATGTTTGAGTTATTTTTCAGCTTAAAATAGTAATTATCTAGGTTCCTGAACAAAAATTAACTTCAAAATATTTAAACACTAAAAAAAATTTTTTTGTGTATAAATTTTTTTTACTAAATTTACTACTAAATGTTTAAACACTAAAAAATAGAGTGAAACACTAAAAAATATATAAATAAATAGTAAATTTACTACAAGATATTTAAATACTAAAAAATATTTTTTAGAGTTGAAATATTTTGTAGTAAATTTAATATTTATTTATATATTTTTTAGTGTTTTACTCTATTTTTTAGTGTTTAAACATTTAGTAGTAAATTTAGTAAAAAAAATTTATACACAAAAAAATTTTTTTTAGTGTTTAAATATTTTGAAGTTAATTTTTGTTCAGGAACCTAGATAATTACTATTTTAAGCTGAAAAATAACTCAAACATGTTAAATATTTTTGTATGACAAAATGATTTTGGTATTACGTATGTATGAGAATTTCGAGGGTTACCCGGGCTCTTAAGATAACACAGATGGACAAACATACATGTAACACACTTTCGAATTTAAAATATTACTCTAGGTTTTATTGGTCTAATTTCCAAAAATCGGCCAAGTGCGAGTCGGACTCGCACACGAAGGGTTCCGTACCATTATAGAGGAAAATTAGGCCAAAAATTGTGTTTTTTGTATGGGAGCCCCCTTTAATTATTTATTTTATTTTAATATTATTATTGAATATTAAAGTACACATATAAGTAAGGACTTTGAGAAAAATTCAAGTACCTGCCTGTTGCCATTTTTGATATAGAGCAAAAAAGGCCAAAAAAATCACGTTTGTTGTATGGGAGGCCCCCTTAAATATTAATTTTATTTAGTTTTTAGTATTTGTTGTTATAGCGGCAACAGATATACATAATCTGTGAAAATTTCAGAAGTCTAGCTATAGCGGTTCTTGAGTTGCAGCCTGGAGACAGACGGACAGACGGACAGACATCGAAGTCTCAGTAATAGGGTGCCGTTTTTACCCTTTGGGTACGGAACCCTAAAAATCAGCCTATCGATATCAATTTTCCTATATGTACCTACATAAAACTTTGCCTCCGCAATGCATAGTCAGTTGGCAAAATGCTACGGCGTATACTTTTTTGCAGACTCGTGCCAACAATGTGCACAAAAAGTTAAACTGATTGTATGTAATATGAGCACACATTAATTGTTCAAACAATCATTGCGACTTGTTTGCCTTCACGATTGATAGGCTTAACGAGTTAATTGTCATTACACAAGTATGATATTTTGCTGTAATGAAATTATAGCAGTTTATAGTACCAGCCACTTCAATTCTCGTAATTTACTAACTGCCGCAAATTAACTACTTAGCTGTACTTAATTAAATGAAGATTTTGACACAGGCCCTATACGCTGTCAAACACTTCATTAAATCGAAGTTTGATCATCATTAAATGTCTCTAAATGTGGCAGTTAGTTTCAATATTACTCCACACTAGATATACATATAAATGCGAACGTTTGCCAGTCTATATGTTTGTAAGGAATTTCCACGGAGGGAATTTCATGCGGACGAAGCAGTGGGTAATAGCAATAAGATATTATATTAAGGCGACGCCTTGATAATTTGGCTGTAGCAATATCGATTTTTCTCAGCAATGACTAAAGCTAAAAAATTAAAGTTCACTAGCTGTCCCGGTGAACTTCATGTCACTTTAAAACCTTCCCTGGACTTCTACGAATATTTTAAGACTAAAATAAACCCAATCCGTTCAGCCGTTTTCGAATTTTAGCGCGACTATAACACATTTGAAAATCCATTTTTATATATAAGAAAGATGTCAGTATTCATCTTATCTTTGTCTCTGAATTACTCATAGCATAACACGATTGGTCAACTTTTAGCTTATATGAAATGTATTTTTAACGCCGCGTCACCATGCAATTTTGTCACGTTAGAATGCAGCACCAGCATACACAGTAAACAAAAAGTTTTGTTCGACGTTTGACAACGTTTCTGTCAATATTCTGATATGACGTGTGCAACATGTCGGATTTTGGTTGGATTTTCTGTATATGTGCTAGTAGCTCCCTCTGACATTTGCGTAATATTCCCTATTAATAAGTTACGTGTCGTGACATTTCAATGCATATTTCATAACATTATGAATAGTTACAATACATGTCTAATCGTTCTCTATTGGCTGTACGTGCTGTTCCATTGTTTTATTATTTCATGGGAATTTAGATAACGTAGAGAGCTACGATAAGGAAATCAAATGAACAGTCTTGTACAGATCTTATTATGCGTAAATAGTAAATACTCAGTATGAACTATCAAGGAATCATCTTCTAGGCTGGCCTTATGGCGTTACACACTTTTCCAGCATACGATTTCCGTGCATAGAATCAGAACAAAATACAATTAGGCTGTCCGCATATACACGATTTGCTAATTCGTATTCCGTATTCGGCAATTCAATCTAGGCTAGATTGAATTCTGAAAATCTGGCGCACACGTTCGTTTTTTTCCGAGCGGAACGAATTTCGCACGTACCTACATTGCGAGTGCACGCGCTCGCGTCTGAAAAAAACGAACGTTTGCGCTAATCTCATGGAATTCCGAATACGGAAAATGAATTCGGAATTCAAATAGGGAAAACGTGTGTATGTGACCAGCGTCGTAAAAATGTTATTGTATTTGATATAAAGCATTACTAGCGTCATGTCACTTAGAACTTACAAAAGTAGAAGTTATCTAAGTTGTGTAAGTACTCTGCCTTAAAGTCTGTCTAAGGAAAGCTACTAAAATTTAATTTAATCTAAAAGCCCAGTGTGCTCTCTTATATAATCCGCTGAGAGTAGCTCTTAGGATGCTTTTAAAAAGCTTTTGTAGCTTTCGTTTTATCCGTAACTGAAACCTAATTTCGTTCCACAGAGAATTGTCCGTTGAATCGAAATAAATAATATTATTACGGTCTTTAGCTTTTAACGGACATCTGTAAGTTTTAGTAATAAAGATTTTTTATTTTCTTAAATAGACTACTTTTATTAACCTAACGTTCAGTAAACGATGTATTGTTGTGTTATACGTGGGAGAGCCATGCTTCGGCACGAATGGGCCGGCTCGACCGGAGAAATACCACGTTCTCACAGAAAACCGGCGTGAAACAGCGCTTGCGCTGTGTTTCGCCGAGTGAGTAAGTTTACCGGTAGCCCAATCCCCTACCCTATTCCCTTCAATACCCTCCCCTACTGCCTTCCCTTCCCATCCCTACCCTCCCCTATTACCCTATTCCCTCTTAAAAGGCCGGCAACGCACCTGCAGCTCTTCTGATGCCGCGAGTGTTCATGGGCGGCGGAAGTTGCTTTCCATCAGGTGACCCATTTACTCGTTTGCCCCCTTATTTCATAAAAAAAACCTCCATAATACTTAAGGTACTTTTTTGCATTTTACCTATATTTCACGCTTTAGGCTACATTTTATCCTGCTACATAAAACGGGCAAATGGTCAGTTTGTGGTTAATAGACCGCATCGTATAATGAGTTTATCATGCTGTGACAAACGCGGGGCAATTGGAAATTAAATTAACTATATTAATATAGATATCATTAACTTTCTGTAAAAATAGATCAAAAGTGTGTAGTGAAAATTACGTCCTCATAAAATGAAATTCACAAATCACACCTCAAATTTTCCAGTTGTTTCTGTTTCCAATAGCGCATTGCTAGCTTATGATGAACGCTAAAGGGTCCCACACATTAACAGTCCGCCTGCAGTCTCTGGTTGGCAGGCAGTCATTGACCGTCGATACAAAGTCTACAAAATCGTCAGGGGAACTGGTCTGTGATCTTTTCGGATTAACTGCCAGGCGGCGGCCTGTCGGCGAACTGTTAATGTGTTTTCCGTCTTTCTCCCCCCTCACCCCCTCTTTATATTAAGGCTTGATTTATATGCGTCCACCCAAACGCGCGGTTTGGCGGTTACAACGCAAGAAGAAGAAGAAGGCGCGCCGCTATATTTAAATAAATCGTTACATACATTTGCTTGTGATCTTGTACCAAACCGCTCGTTTTGCGCGAATACGTATAAACCTAGCCTAACAGCTTTCATACAAAATAACTAATATCAAGATCAAAATGCGGACAGATACACACACAGACGAGAAAAACATTTAGGGCCTGTTTTACCACTTCCTGATAAGTGCCGGATACCACTTGATAGATAGAGTATGGAGAATCTGTCAAAAATGTTGTGGATAACCTATCCGGCACTTTATCAGGAAGTGATGAAACAGGCCCTCAACTTGGCAGTGGAAGCTTATAGAAGCTTCAGATATTTTATGACATCTTAGTTTAGGCTACGTTACATTCAAAACCAACATTTTTAATAAACTAGAGTCTCCAAGACGAATGCTAGTTCGGTTTATTAAAAGTGTTGGTTTTTATGGTTTTCCATTCAACCTTACCGTTGTTCGCCAAAAAAAAAAATCTTATTTTGTTTTACCGTGGATTTAGGTAACAAAAACTTTAACTATAAAAGTTTTTCTACCGCTTTTTTTCATTTCTTGCAATGCCTTTTGATAGTAACGGAGCTTTTGTTTTTATCAACTTTTCACTTAATAAGGAAATGAAATTCGTAGCAGAAATGCCGATAGTGGTGTGGGCGTTGCAGTGGGCATTAGGCGATTCATCTGTCTATTTTTTCAGTATTTTACAATTGCTGTATTATATTTGCCAACAATTTTATTTATATTTTTAACCATACCGGGTGAACTTCGTATCACTTTCCTCTTAATATATTTCATGAACGTTCCCTGGACAACTTCTTACATTTCAAGACTAAATGAGCCAAATCGGTTCAGCCATTCTCGAGTTTAGCAAGACTAACAAAGTATTTTTTTTTTGTATACCTAGACGGATGGGCTATAAAAAAATTTGCAGGTGCTGGGACTAACTAAACGATTGGACAAGAGTATAAATTAATAATATAACTTCTGCTTTTAAATGAAGTAACTTTTAGTGGGAGCGAATAGGAACGGAAATAAACGGTAGTTTCGTGAGATTTGTATCTCTCACATTAAACTTGTCGAAACTCAACCCGCTAGACTTATACTTAGACTAGATGACGCCCGCAACTTCGTTGCGCCAAAATTAGTTTATCGCGCGGGAACTGTACATTTTTTCGAGATAAAAAGTATCCTATGTCCTTCCCCGGGGCTCAAGTATCTCCACGCCAAATTTCAGCGAAATCGGTTTAGCGGTTTGAGCGTGAAGAGGTAACAGACAGACATACAGACAGATAGGCAGACAGACACACTTTCGCATTTATAATATTAGTATGGATAGTATGGATGATCTCATAAATTAAGAAAGTTTATGAGGATATTTGTTACACCTTTTGATTGGTTACAAGAATAGCACAATATTCGTAATCATATTGGCAATCTTGGTTATCCATAATGACCTAAAGTGCAGTTAGTCAAGAAAGAGTAGACGCAGTACCTACAAAATTTTCTAAACGTAATCACGCGTTAAAGAGGTGTTTTTTTCTTTTTGTATTTTCACAGAGAACGCTATAAATATAAAAAAACTTTTAATATTATCACCCTGCACATTTTTATCTCGATTTAATAAGTTTTCATAAATATTTTTTATGTGATACGCGTCGAATTGATAAGGTTATCAATTCGACGCGTATGTATGTAATATTTCCAGAACTGCCCAGTTTTTGTATATGTAAGTCTATATCAGCGTCTGAACAAATGTGCCTTTCAAAAGTGTATGTATGTATGTATATTTTTATGTTTGTGTTCGCATATCTCCGGAACTACAAGTCCGATTTCAGTAATTCCTTTTTTGTTGTACTAGGTATAATTGTTCAACTTAGGGAACAGTCGGCTTTTGATGGTTATCGAAAGCTTCGAGTTAAAATTATTGTTTGATACAATTACAATCAATGACTAAGATAAAGATTATTGATAGTCGTAGACATTTTGAGCTAATTGGCAAGGCACTTGCAAATATTCTCAGGCGAGCTGTGATAATAATTTGTAGGTATGCTTCAATACTTTACCTGATTTAAAAAAATCCAATATACATACTTACTTATAGATATTTTTTAAAATAATATTGAGATGTAAAATATAAAATTTACATATTACCATAATAGAATAAGTATAATATATAAGAATACAGTATTTTTAATTGCTTTATTTACATTTATTATATATTATTGTGTCTTATATATATTTATATCTATTTATTTATTTATTAAGGTATATTTATTATTTATGCGCTATCATAAAACTATCTTCAGTCGAAAGAATAACCTCCTTTATGGAAGTCGGTTAATAAAATTAGCACAATTGTTAGACAAAGCGAATGTTTCACCGACGAAACAACACTCGACCCCGTAACCCCAGCCCGTGACGGTAACCCCACACCCACGGAACCCGTGCATCTTGACCACAAAGGAGCCCTTTATGTTCCGCTCCGCTGACTCTTCTCATGTTTATGTGATTACTCTGTGCTTCTTTAATAGTTTAATGCGTTGATTACTCTGTACATAATAGCTTCATTGAGATAATAGAGTATTATGTGAATTATGTGATAATTATCTATTGAATCATTGTTTTTTTAAATAGTTTTACATACATATTTCAATGGTGTTAGTTATGTTATGAAAGATAGTTTTGGATAGTTTTTAGTTATATTCTTTTAATTCTTATTTAACTTGATTAGAAATCTATACTAATACTAGCTGTCCCGGCAAACGTTGCTTTGCCATAATATATTTGCCATATTATTTTATTGAAGTGACTAAATAAGTATGTCGCCATGGCAACGTCGATCGCTATCCCGTCGCACAAACAATGGTCGCCGTCAGTCTCAGGTTGTAATAATTTACTATTATTTATTCAACAAATGCACTTATCAATATATAAAGTACCGAGTAGCCGATTCTCAGACCTACTGAATATGCATATAAAATTTGGTAAAAATCAGTAAAGCCATTTCGGAGGAGTTTGTGGACTAACATTGTGACACGAGAATTTTATATATAAGATTATAAAGCTGAAGAGTTTGTTTGTTTGTTTGTTTGCGCTAATCTCAGGAACTACTGGTCCGATTTGAAAAATTATTTCAGTGTTAGATAGCCCATTTCTCGAGGAAGGCTCTATACTTATAAAAAACATGTCCTGACTGACTAACTGACTGATTCATCATCGCTGAGCAAAAACTGTTAAAGTTACAGCCACGAAATTTGGTGAGTAGGGTTGTTTTATTAAGTAGACACCCACTAAGGAAGGAATTTTGAAAATTTTCCCCTGAAGGGGGTGAAGTATAGGTTGAAAGTTTGAATGAAAGTTCGTCATTTCTTAAGTTAAGAACATGAAACCCATCTCCGTTATTATACTATGCTAACGCGGACGAAGTTGCGGGCAACAGCTAGTAGGTTATATAATATTAAGCTAAGATTATTTGGAGCGAAGAAACAGAGGAATATGTGGAAAAAACGGGGAAAATTATATGAAATTGCTTAATGTCTTAAAAACTACTGGAGTATCTTTTATGTTACTTGGTACATATGAAGAATATACCACGTGAAGGGACATAGGCTATTTTTGTGGAAAAATTCCGTGTAATTCCTAAATAACGCAGGCGAAGCTGCGCGGAACGTCTAGTGGTTAATAAAAGACTCGTGTAGAAGTACTAACAAATATGGCAAATGAAATTAATTGGAGACCGACTCACGATCGTCTATACTCTATTGGCTTGCGGTCAGTTCGACCGGATCTATCGATATGTGTATGAGGCCTTTAAACTTTAAAGTAAGAACAGTATGTACATAAAGTTATCTTATATAATCTGCATACTTCCTACTGTATTTGCAGTGCTGTCACTAATCACTACTAAGTTACTAACACAGTGTCAATATTTTGCTTGAGTAATCAGAATTAATGAAAATATTTGCATACTGCAAAACTTAGGCCTACTATGAAACTGTTTTGAGACTCAAACAATCGGACGAGATTGCCGCGTCCTGCTCTAACAACGTCATTTCACGTTTGTTAGAGTAGGACGTGACATTCTCGTCCGATTGTTTGAGTCTCAAAACAGTTTCATGGTACAAGGCCTGTTTTGAATGAACTTGACCGATTATTATAAATTACTTATAATTTGAAATATAATTTCATAAAAGTATTACAAAGCTTATATTAGACCAGTGATCCCCAATCTTTTTTTCATACGGGCCACAAACATGATATAGTGTGGGTGTCGCGGGTCACAACAAAAAAATTTTAGGGTTAAAAAATAACGTTCTTCAAAATTAACAATTCAAAAGTCGAGAAAATTTAACCGCCTTCACGACGCGACGACTACATTATTTTGCAGCTGGGTGTAAATTTTGAAATGGTTTAACATCACGCGGGCCACAAATAAAGTCCCAGCGGGCAGCATTCAGCCCACAGACCGCGGGTTGGGGATAGCTGTATTTAACCATACACTTAATTCCGCTCTCGGAGAGATTTAGAGATAATTTTCGTACTGGCAGAACTGAAGAGAGCAGGCATATATTTACGAAGAGATATTACTACGTCTCCTACGCCGTGCCGGTGATCTTCTCTTCTTCGACGCGAGCCATTTTTTTACCCATAGCAAAATAGTGCGCAACGCCGCTAAAGAAATTCTCGCTTCAAATATGCCATAAATAATAACACAGGTAAATTCGAAATTTCGCCACTAACTTTTCATATATTTTGCTTCCCTTTTCCCACACTCCCTCCGCTTTTCGGTTCACGGTCCCTGCTCCCTACGTTAACGTTCGCGACTTTGCATGTTCAAACGTAAATAACTTGTAAAATCACGGTACGGAACTTTGAACACGTATTTAACAAGTTAGGAATGAGTAAAAATAACTTACAAATTCTACAAATTATTTACGCGTAGTTAGCTATGTAATAGTTATGTTGTGTCAAAAGTAGTGGAGAATAAAATTCATTTAATAATAATTATGACATGACAATTCACAGCTAAACGGCTGAACTGCTTTTGGTGAGAATTTCGACGACGAAGTGAATTAAAGAATGGGACTTGACATGCATCATCTAAGACTAACTATGCTAACGTACATTGTCACTTGGCGATGTGCTACGCTAAAATTCTACACATTATCGATTTATAACTTAGCTTCGTTGACAATATTGGGAATAAATTATTAAATGTTGTTTTTTACAGTAGGTTTGCTTAATGAAATATAAAGTATCTTTTCTTTGGAGTAATCTTTTATTTTTAACCGACTTCCAAAAAACGAGGAGGCTATATGTTCGGCTGTGGATTTTTTTTTGTATGTTCAACGATTACTCCGCCGTTTGTGGACCGATTTTCGAAATTTTTATTTTGTTGTATTAGGTTTCACTCCAATTTGGTATCATGTTCACAAAAATGGTGACCTGATGATGGGATCCATGAGTAATCGAGGGAACACCTCGAAATTTATATGGAAACATATGGTGATTTTGGTTTTATGAGAAGCATCCTAAGCATATGCTACCAAAACGCAAGATTTTGCACCAAGATATACTATGGTTCCGAAGATACTAAGAGATCTCCGGATTCCTTATAGATACAAGTTTGGGGGTTTAGGCGTTGTTTTAAGAACTGAAAGCATATGCTACTATACAAGTTACATTCATCATCATCATCATCATTACCACGTTAGGATCACCAAAGTCACCAAAATTGAACATAACAAAATATTCAACCTTATCTCCAGAGCGTAAGGCACACATTTGACATTACTTCTGAGAAGTAAGTTGCTTCGATAATACAAGTAACATGCTAGTGGACTGTCACACTTACCAATCGCGGCCACGGGCGGCCGTAGACTTCTCAAGCGATATTATGTATTACAATAATAAAGATAAAGTTTAAAATCATATGACACTGAAAGCCTCGCCGCTGCTAAAATTCCGGTTTGGCGCGGCCCTAGCGCGTGTCCACTTCGATTTTTTTTAAATGTATTGTTTAAAATTATCTGCAGCTGATATTATATTTTGTAAGTGTGACTGTTAACAAATTGTAATAAGATACGTAGAATAATATACAGATGTATTAGGGCCGATTCACACCGGAATGGCGGAGGCGAGGCGAGCAGTTTCAGTGTCATATGATTTTAAACTTTATCTTCATTGTTGTTAATAATTCATAGTATCGCTTGAGAAATCTACGGCCGCCCGTGAACGCTCGTGGCCCCTTGCGGCCGCCGGCGGCGTCGATTTCTCAAGCGATACTATGTATTACAATAATGAAGATAAAGTTTAAAATCATATGACACTGAAACTGCTCGCCTCGCCTCTGCCATTCCGGTGTGAATCAGCCCTAATCTACGTATAGTACGCGATGATTTTACTAGGTAACTAAAAAGAGTGAAATTATTATTTTTAACAAAAATTAAAACCGACTTCCAAAGTAAAAACAATAATAATATCCTTATAATATGAACTAAAAAGTTTTAAATAATTTTTCCTATCTCATGGTGTCTTTTTCCGAATTCCGAATTCCGAAAACTCAACTATTTCTGTACCTACTCAATCTTCATAATTTTGAAGTCAGTGCCAGTTACAAATGTTTCAAATATTCTGGCATCTGGATTCAGCTATATGTGGTACCGACTTCAAAATTATGAAGGTTGAGTACAGAAATATTTGAGTTTTAGCCGAATTCGGAAAAAAGCACCATGAGATAGGAAAAATTATTTAATACTTTTTAGTTCATATTATAAGGATATTATTATTGTTTTTACTTTGGAAGTCGGTTTTAATTTTTTGTTAATAGTTTTAAAGCTCTAAAAAGATATCACAAAGCTATGGTCCATTGTTCTATGTGGGCCGTCGTACTTTTATCGTGACATAAATTATCAAAGGTCAGACTTGGTGATATCCGGAATAAGACTGATTGTGTGAAAGTAGTAAGTCAAATGTTTTGACATAAATGTGCGCGACAAAATTCCAAATGTCCTTACTCACTTTTTAACCGACTTCCAAAAAAGTTCCTTTGTTCGGCTGTACCTATATACATATTATATTTTAAGGGAGAACAGAAGAGTTTAGTTATTTAATATTTTTAAACCTATTCGATATTCCAACTGTAACCTATTGGCTATAATTTATAATAGCAAAGTAGGTATAGAAATATCTTGTAGATAGCATAGTTAGTAGAGCTTTTCTAAACGCCAGCATAATTAATGCTGAATGAATTATTATTATGACGTTATGTTGTCATTGGGCCAATTTTTTTAATTAAAAATCCTTTTGTGGCCATTGCTTTGGTCTGTTTGGAATCTGCAAATGGGAATATTAATGAGAGACGCATGGAAAAACTGAAACTGGGACGCGCAGAATGAGTACAACCAACACAAAAGGCCAATGCAAGCCGCAAGGATTAATTTTTTGTCAAGATAAGGGCAGACAAGCATAGAATTACCTAATAGGGAATTGTTAGAGGCTATTTTTATATTATACTTATAAAAAAGTTTTTTTATAAGTATAATATACTTATAAAAAAACTTTCACTTTACTAATTTTATTCGATCCAGCCACCGTTAGTCAACTTTAATATTCAATTAAGATTTTTTACCACAAGCTCTATTTATTTTCTCATCAGTCATCAACTATTCATTAAATTAAAGTTGAGTAATTATTAAATGTCTCTTAGTGCAGCTGTAGCTTGTGAAGCCATGTATTACGATAGTTAATGTAAGTGGTAGTTCTCTGTAAGTGGTAGTGACTTCTAGGCCATAAAATTGTAACCTGTCCACAAAGAAACTTCATGTAACTAAACAGTTATTATAATACTGGGTATTATCAGTCGTCCAACCTAGATGAGTATTTATAAACTACTAGAATATTTAATAAATTATGGTACGCCTGGTAGAAGTACCTATAATGTTATGGTTAATGGTTAGCTTTTAGTACGTCTTGGTAGAGACTGTTATTGTACTGGATACTGAGTTTTCACGGTAATTTTCATCTTGTAACTTGGTTGCTTAAAATTCGCTTTATCTTGATAACTGTGGCTTCTACTTGTCTAACTTGTCAGTGGCTTCCTGAATTTTATGGAAATATTCTGTCTAACTCTATCATCGTTTGATAAAATATGATTCAACGTAATAAATACATAATGCATCTAATGACTAGCTGACCCGATAAAGTTTTTGCCATGTCCATATCACCTTTCTTTTAAATCACTCAATGAATAAACGCTTCATAGTCTGCGTTGTTTTATAACCAGACTATTGAGTAGTTGGTACATAACACCCCCATCCCGAGTCCTGGGACCTGAAACATTATAGCTTATTAACAAGTATATAAGTACTTTTTTTCACCATGTGATCAACAAGCGAAACCGCAGCGCACACTAGTGATGTGAACTAATGCTGGACACCGGTCCTGCATACCGCGGGGTGAACGACACGTCCTTGTCCGCTCCTTTCTATAAGGCTATGTATCTACATTCTACCATCATATGCGATGTGTGAGAAAAACTCCATCTTTTCTAATACATATTATAAACTAGCGACCCGCCCCGGCGTTGCACAGGTATAACATATTTATAGCCACTGAAAAAAATATTAAAATCGATAGCCTATGATTCTTCACGTGGTCTATTTCTTATCTGTGCCAAATAACATAAAAATTGCTCCAATAGTTCGCGAGATAACCCCTTTCAAATAATTTCCCCCGTTTTTTCCACATTTTTCTATTAGTTTTAACGTGATAAAATGTAGCCTATAGCCTTAGTAATGGGCTATCTAACACTGAAATAATTTTTCAAATCGGACCAGTAGTTCCTGAGATTAGCGCGTTCGAATAAGCCCTTTCAAATAATTTTTCCCCGTTTTTTCCACATTTTCCTCTATTTCTTTGCTCCTATTAGTCTTAGCGTGATAAAATATAGCCTATAGACTTCCTCGATAAATGGGCTATCAAACACTGATAGAATCATCAAAATCCGTTGCGTAGTTTTAAAGATTAAAGGGAACAAAGGGACATGAGGGAAAAAAAGCGACATTGTTTTAGAATAAGTTACCTCTTCACGCTTAAACTAGCTTAAAAAGAAAAAAAAGGACAAAGCGTAGTTTTTATTGCTGTAAAATGTACGGTTCCCGCCCAATCTAATTTCGGCACATCAGGGGACGATCAGGGGTGACATTTAGTGTCCGCAACTTTCGTGCTGTTCGTTTTTGGAAGTCGCACATAATAATATTTTCGTCTAAAAACATTTGCGCCAAATACCTTAAAGAGAGCTATTGATGCATATAATATGCAGATATGACAAATCTGTGTGATTTGGTTATGTCAGAGTAAACAGAACTAACGTTGTACGTCAAAGTTGGTCGTTTCGGCTGTGCCCAAGCGGTGGAAGTCCGGTCCCAGGTAGACCGGCCGGTCGTGGAGGGAGTCCCGTGTTTGTTAGATCCGGGACATCCCTCCTTTATACGGCTGAAGGCGATCCGCAGGAGGTTTTAGTGGGTAAGAGTCCCACATACCCCAGGGATGCTTCAGCTTAACTGAGGCACATCCCCAACCCGGGGGACCAATGATGGGTTTCCCCTGCGCATAAAAAAAATAAAAAAATCGGTTGGGCTTGAGATAACCAACCAAATTTTTAGGTGCGCACTCTGGTTTTCAATTTCTTTGACAGTATTCAAAGAAAAAATCAGCTTTCATCGAAAATCACTCCGATAAAAGCTCGGAAGATTTCTATGCAAAGCTTATTTGAAATATAGTTTCGAAATTTGGGTTTTTACATAGAAACTTCTAGGTAAATATTTGGGTTTTTGCAATTTGAAAGGATATGACGTAGTAACAGCTATGATATAAACGAGTGTTTATTATATTACGACACCGTGGGAACTTCTTGATTACATTATGTAAATTTATTTAAATGTAATGATAGATGAAAATAGATTAGGTACCTACTTAATAAAATATTAAATCAAGTTATAGAAACTTTTTGTAGTGTTAATTTTAGTTTTTCACTTTTGTTTGTCTTAGAATAATTATTTATTCTAAGACAAGAATTTTATGAATAAGAGTGTAAGAACGAAGCTACATTAAGTTACCTTATTATGTAGTCGTCATTTTCTGTGTATCTGTGGATTTTTTTAACTATTTGTTGCATCCTTGTTCAAGAAAGCGAAGTCCCAAACATATTAGCTTTATATTTTTAATGGGACCTCATCAGAATCATCATCATCACTGCTTGACAATAACGGAGTTTAAAATAAACTTATTTTATAAGGGGGAATGGCGTGGTCAATAATAATCGTATTAACAGTTCAATCAGCACTAGTAGGAGTTCTATCGAGCAGGTCGACCAGAAACATTCATCCATATTATACTTGAATTACAAGATTGCAGAATATGTAGGTCATTCCACATCCTTTAACACAGCAAAAAATTAAGGTTCCATTAGAGGGATATAATAGAGAGAGGTGACCAAACTTAGTGATAATAGTTTAGGGTGTGTATGTGTTCCTTATGCAGAGTTCACTGTTAGTAGAATAGCTGAAAGAGTAACTTTTTAATTTCTTCTCTGGACAAATTCATGACGTTGGGGCAACAGAAGTCAAAAGCAATTCTTTCAGCGCCGATACTTTTACAGCAAACTCTATATAATCGGGAATACACAATAATTTATTACTTTTTTTATACCCTGTATAAGTTAAAAAAGAGATTTACCGTTTTAGCGATATTCCAAAACACTATAAATGCATCAAAGAGTCTTCTGCTAAGGTTTTTATTAGGCCACGTCTTGCAAGATGCTAATCAAATCAAACTATTTTGCAACATCGCCTTGCACTTTAAATCGGTGTTAAGTGTTTGCCATTCTGGGTTTTAGGTACTAATTCTGTGTCAGTGTTAAGAAACTCGCCAATTTGCATATCATCAAAATAATCTACTACATGTCATAATAATGAATCCAAATGTTCATTAAACTTAATTTAACAAATACGAAAGTGTGTCTGTATATATGTGAAGCTCAACCCGCTGAACCGACTATGGAAGGACTTAGGATACTTTATAATTATCCCGACATACAGGCTGTCACAAACAGAGCAGAGTAATGTAAAGATGTATATTGTATATTATAGCACGATACATCTTTCTATAGAAATCGTACACAACAGCTATAATGTAAAAATATACATTATAGCTGTTGTATGTGGTCTCCTGACGATTTCTATAGAAAGATGTATCTAGATGTATCGAGATGTATCGTGCTATAATATACATCTTTATATTACCTGCTCTGTCTGTGACAGCCTTAATGCACTTGTAACTTTTCGTAAAAGTGCGCATTATTATTTAACTATAAAGTATAATTTACACAGAGCCAGTACTGGCTGCCAATAAGACTGGCAGCCAGTATTGGCTTGGCATAAGCCGCGTGTGAACAGTTTGGCCTGGCTTGAAAAACTGTTCACACGCGGCATATACCAAGCCAATGCTGGCTGCCAGTCTTATTGGTAGCCAGTACTGGCTCTGTGTAAATTATACTTAATTTAATGAAGATTTTGACACAAACTTAATTATCTGTCAAACTCATCATTAAAGTTTAGTAATAGATGATAGAGATCAACTATGATAAAATGGCGCTCCCCTCCAAATGACTGTTTCAATTTGTGTAGTCACATCCTTATGAAAGAGTTTGTATGTAGTAAGTATTCAACCAATCACAGTACACGTAATATTTCAGTTAATGTCACTTGTTACCAAGATTTGTTGGTCAACTAATCATAACTAGCCTACCGCGCAAGACAAGTGACAACGCACTTCAAACGTTTTGATAACGCACTTCAATCGTTTTGAATTTTGGAGGGGCGCGCCATGTTATCGTAGTTACTAGTTGATCTCTAATAGTAATGTCTCTGATTGTTGCCGCACAACTTACACAAACTATTTTAAATTTCTGATTAGACTGAGAAATTCAGTTTACTATCGATCAACACGAACAGTAAAGATTTTAGTACCGACCTCCATTCCAAGTTTATTTTATGTACTAAGGGCCCTTTCACATTAGGAAAAAATGGCGCCATAAGAGATTTTAAGATAGTTAAAATGTAGATGTATTGACAATAATAATTATGGTACGATTTCGGTGAAATCTAGATTTGGTATTGTTATAAAATCTGAAACCATGGCAAACTATGATAGATATGCTAGGTCAAATCTCCAGAACAGTTTATGAAATCAAGACTATTCGTTAATGAAAGTAATTAAAAACTCTTAACTCTGATTTTTCATAAACTAACCAATAACGCTGTTAAAAACACAAAATTAAAAAGAAAAAATAATGTCAATGCTGTTGAAGACACAAAAATACCTAAAAACCTCAGAAATCGGTCATAAGTTAACTACGACAATCGGGTTACTTAAACTTGGGTGTCCCAATTAGGGTCATAACTCATAAGTTATAACTAAACATAACAAACGACACGTTGTAAACAGTTTCACCTATTAAACAATATTTAGTTTAATGTAACATAAAAAAGTACTTGATGACAGTCAATTTGTTAAGGAGGTCAATAATGATGGTTACGTTTAATGCGTTTTAAATTGAGTCGGGTTTCTTAGCGAACGTGAGATTGTAGAGTGACACTGTTTTATGGAGCAAGCCTACTATTCGCTATAGTAAACAATAATTGCAATGGCAACTATTTGCTCAAGAAATTGTATTAATTGGTTTGTTCCTTTAATACTTCAGTCGGAATTTCCAGGAATTGCTATTGTATTCTATTGTTGTCGCGATCACCGGTGCTCGCGCGGGGCCTGAAGGATTAAAACTTTTTTGCAATTTTAAAAAACTTTGAGATTGTTAAAATCGGATACGAAATTGTTATACTTACTGATGTTCATAAATACTAATATTACATAATATTATGTCCTTCTTTAGATCGTAGAAAATTACATATTTTTTGTTGGAGCGAAATATTCTATTTCGGAATCCTCTTTTCCAAGCACAAAACCACAGGCAACATACGGTTACTCATATTATAGTAATTTACTATTTGTCCAAACCACGACACAAAATTTTCTTCAATTTTATGACTCGTCTTGTGTCTTGATTCATAGATTTGTATACGCACAACTTCTTTTCGACATAATAATAGTGTGCTTATCAAAATCCTGAAACCAGTTAGTATAAGGGTAAAGCTAGGAACCTAGTGTGTACGGATCCTTATTTCCTCTGCGCCACAGCGTCGATTGCATCTTATAAGCCAAGAACGCGGTTTGCGGCAAAATTAAAGTTGTTTATAAATAACAAAGTGCCGAAAATAATTTCGCAAAATGGGTCACGTTGACATTGAGCCGTTTGAATCAGGAGTGGATTGGGGGCTGGCAGCTGGCCAGACCCTAACCACACTATAAATATGTACAGTATATTCACTGGGTATGAAAACTCGGCGAGGCCCTGGACCACCAAAAAGCCCTGGAACCGGCATGCACCTACCTTTTTCAAAGAGCGAGCCTTCCAGATACTCTGCCTAATGTAGATGACTTCTCTTTTTTCGTTTATTACAGGTTTTTAGTTTTCTTAGTTCTGCTGTGTAATATTTTTTGGATATCTTTAGTAAATGCCCCATTTTAATACAATTACATATAGTTTTGTAGTTTCACCATAAGTCGCAAAATAAAATAGTATCACGTCGCATCCAGTTTCATTTCATGGATACGCAGTTACTGTACCATATGATATTTATATTGTGCTTATGCAGACCTAACAGCTGACGCAATTTCTCCTGTTGCCAATTTTTAAGAAAATTTGGGCAAAATAAGGTGCATTTTTGGGTCAGTGCAGTGAGTATTCTCTCAAGATAGTTGTGCTGGAATAAAAAGGCGCAAAACGCGCAATTCGTGAAGCTTATAAAAGTGATCGAATGATTGTTCTTTCGAGTGAATTCTGAGTTCTGAATGAAAGAGGAAAGTGATTAAAAGAACCGTCTGATAACAGCCTAACTGCAGTAATCTTTTATGTAGTTAAAATACTGTGAAATGTATAGCTTTGTATATTATGATATTTTGCGCTCACCTGCATCTTGTGTCTTCTGAAATAACTTCTATATCTGATTTAAGAGGGAGAGGTGAAGTTGTTCATTATAATCCAAATCCGTTTTCTTTCAAAACTTGGTGCGTGCCTTCAGTTTTTTCACGCGATCGAGCATGGAGATAACAATCGCTATAAAACGAGTGTTTTTATTTTACGTGTTATTTTCTCACGTCAGTTATAAACTGACGTATTACTTTATAAAAGTAATACAGTGAATTAAGATTTATTCATGAACGGTAAAAGCTTTTTTTTTTTTAATTTAGACAAAAAAGGACTTTATCGTTTAAAAACGATAATGCCGTCCAGTTTAAAGCTTGTGAGAATTATTTAAATTGGTGTTAATTTTGTTAAGTTATCACGTTATGTTTGCTATCTAATCTAATTAATTATTGTCATTAACTAAATGACGCCCGCAACTCTGTTGTGTCAAAATTCACGTATTGCGCGAGACCGTACGTACATTTTTCCAGGATAAAATTATCCTATGTCCATTCCCGATGTATCTCCATACCAAACAGCAATACAGCGGTTTGGGCGTGAAGAGGTGACAGACATACATTATATAGACACTTTCATATTTAAAATATTAAGTATGAATGTAATTTTGGTATATTATCACCAAGACTACATCAAAACCATAATATAGAAACATAGTTATTGTAAGATTGTTTAGTTGAATCGATCTACACTCTACAGCCTAAAGTTTAGACTTTAGACTGTAGAGTATACTTTAAGCGTAGTTTAGAGTCTAAACTATGCTTAAAATATACAGCATAAATTAATACAAGCACAAAGTTATGCAGAATGCTGAAAGTGGCAGACTGTGGTTTCAAAGTTTAAATCTATTTACTGATACTGCGCTTCCAAACTACCGAGTTGTTTCCTAAAGTAGGTACCCAATTTCTGGAGAAAATTTAATTTGCTGTATTGGCTAATTTGAATCAAGTTTATGTTTCTATTTGCAATTAAGAAGCATTGTTACGATGATTTGAATAGTAGGAATGTACGAGGTATTATATCATAATAGTTTGAAATTATTATTAGTAGATACTGACTCAAAACTAGTCATGATTAACAAACATCTTGTAAATTTTTACTAATCTGTTAGTTGTTTTACACTGTGATTTTATGTAGTCAACACAACGATGCCGTGAAGGTAAAATAATCCCAAACGGGCTGTTACTAAAATCATTCCATCTGTTTGGAGTTTTGCTACCGGTTGGAACACCCAAGTCGGAACACCCCTATTGTAAACATTTTTAGCCATGTGCCCAAGTTTTTAATATCCCTGTCGTGTAGAACAGATAATCAGCACGTTTCCGCCCACTAATGAGTGGTGGAAGTGTGGACAGACAGACACACGGATGCTTTATATATATATAGGATATATACATAATAGTTTCCTTTGACACCGCAGTTATTAAAGTTTTTGTTAAAAAATAATACAAATGTCATTTACTCGTGTCCATTTCCAATCTTTCATATTGGTAAATGAATGCTAGATGTACAGATTTTATAAATCAGACTTTGTAAGAAACTAGCGCCATTGAAATGAGACCTGTATGTATTAGAAGTTTTCGAAAAAGCTATTAGACTTGAGCAAAAAAATTTGACCATGCTCAATGACCCGACACTCGAACATATGTTTAAAGTGTCCAATCAGATTATTAACGACATCCTTTTTGTTACAGGATTGATCCCCCGCCCGCACAAGCACAATACCAAATGGAGGACAAAAAAATAGTACCTGCGACTCAGCAGCCCTCGACGCAACAGCACATAATGGCGCACCACGTCCACCCAGACCAAATATACGCTCAACAGAACACACAAATAGCCGCACACATCACAAATCAGCCGGGCCAGTTGCAAATGAATGGAGGCATGCACCAACTCATGCAGAACCAGTATCATTCGAACATGAATGCGCGATCGCCGCTACTCGAAAACAGGCATGACTTGTATGGAACGGGCCACAATCCGGACTACAATAGACATTACGGAGCTAACGATAACTACAACTATCCCCAGTCTCCACCCAGATTCGAACGGCAGGAGTTCCAACCAGACCAAAACGTTAACCATGAGCTCATCCACAACATCCCTAAGGGATACAACGCCGAAGTGTATCAAGATTATTTAAAACGTAACCCACCGAAAGATAGTAACCAAATATACCAAAATCATCAACTTATTTATAGGCCTAATGTTAATCAATATGGCTCGAAGCCGTACCTCCCGTACTCGAATAGAATAGGACCGCAGAGTAATACGGAGCTGTTGAAAAGACAGTACAATGAAATTCAGCAAATGAAAATGCAGCAGCAGATGCACTACCAGAATCAAGCACAAATGCACCAGCAACAAAAATTCGCAGAGAGACAGCTTCTTCTGCAACAGATTCACGGAGTACAACCACCGCCGAATTTGCAGAATAGTATATACTCCGACAGCTCTTATAGAGACCTAGACAGGTATAGTAGTAAAAATGACTTCAAGGAGTACAGTAGTTCTGATATAAACAAGGAACTCGAGAGATATGCGAGAGATAATGAGTTTTTAGAGATGGAAAAACAGCAAAGACAGTATCAGGAGGCTCAGTGGCAGACGAACCAAATACAGAAAGAAGAGTTGAGTCAGATGCAAGAAGAGAGGCGACAGCGAATGCAGCAGGAGGAAATATCAAAAAGTCAGTCACCACCGTCAGAGTACAATAGTCAAATGAAGAAGAATAATAATGAACCAACGTCTCCAATGAAATCTAGCGAATCGAGTACCCCAAGTATAAAGTCACCGTCATCTGAAAGTAGACGAAGTAGCAGCGGTAACCAAGCCTTACGATCGCCAATCGCACAAAGAATACCCTCAGCGCCTGTTACTATGGCGGGGATTTTGTACAAACAGGGATCTGATGGTCTGAAAGTATGGCGAAAGAGATGGTTCGTCCTGTCAGAATACTGTTTATTCTATTACAAAAGTAAGTATTCCAATTTAGAGCCTTTTTTAGTAACATTTAAAATTAATAAAGCCAGAGCTTTCTTAAAAGGTTTATTAGTGAAGTATTCATAATTCACAAGCAATTTATTTTTTCTAGGTCAAGAGGAAGAAAAACTTCTGGGGTCCGTACTACTGCCGTCCTACAGGGTCTCAGCTTGCACGCCCGAGGATAAAGTTATGCGGAAATTTTCTTTCAAACTGGAACACGCTAATATGCGGACTTATGTGTTGGCTGCTTTAGATCAAGAGTCCATGCTGAAGTGGGTTAAAATGCTTACAATGGCCGCTCTTATGCAGAACCCCAAGTATGTTCTCGTTTCTTTTGTTTTGCTTAAATGAAAATTCTCGCTTAAATTATGCATTATTCTGTCACTAATTGCGTAACGCTAATGAATTGGGTTACAATGACGTCATAGTGTATCATCTAAATGACAAAACCGCAAATGTCACTAAAAAGTAATTAAATTTAAATTTAAAAGTAATATAATTTTTGTGACAAATACTGTCGTCTAGTACTCTAGTCTAATAATAATATTCTAGAAAATTCACATTGTTCGCCAAGTCATTAGAGTGTATAGATATTACCTTACACATATTCCTAGGCTTTACAAGTAACACTTTTGAGCGTATTAATCTCCTGGCCTTGCACGTCTTTCATAAAAGTCATTAACTTGTCGTGTGATACCAGTGAAATTTTAATGAAAGTGTTTCTTGAGACATGAGCTAATTCTCACAACTTATTTACAAAGTAATGAATAGCTTGTAAGTTGTAAAGGAAACCATTCTCTAGTGCGTGTTCGTGGGTGCTGCTAGTGTTTAAGTGTATTTAATTATTGCTTTGATTTCAGTGATCAACGGCAGAACCAAAGTGATCGAGCAGCTGCCAAGCCCGAGGTGAGTATTATGTATTGTGTAGTGACTAGTGGTGCAGGTGGACAATCAGTCCAGTAGAGCACGACGAAGGACAGACATTATGTGGCCGTTATAACTGCGAATAATTTGATGTGACCGCAAATTCAACGCTTGGTGTATTTTTATGGCATTAACGCCATTGGGAATTTTCAATTTGGAATTAAAATAGAGTGAACTATTGAATAAAAACAAAAAATATTGTTTCTTTGCAGTTAAAATTGTAAACTTTTTTATAACAGTATTCCTTTGAATTTCAGGAGGAAGAAACTCCAGGGCCGACTTACGCGAATGCTCCGCCGAAGCCGCGGCGGTCAAATGACGGTTACAGTTCACCCAGCCCAGAAATGTAAGTATTTTTTTAAAACACATCATAATCCAAAGTTAAAACAATAATAATTATAATCGTAATTTCGTTAAATGATAAATGTGTTTTATCCTCTCATATATTTTTACTTATTCCAAATCTGAATGTTACAGGTATGATCCGAACTATGATTTACTCAAACAACCGGCATCACACTACAGTCAAGGTCAACCCAGCCACACTCGTTACCAAGACACGCAACAACTCCAACAGGAGAGCACGTACATTCGCAGCCCACAGACCACCCAACCCCAGCAACACATGAAACGACCATACGACATGAATCTACCTCTCACAAATGTAGCCAAGGAAAAACTTGAAAACAATCAAACTCAATATAAGTCTAATACTCATTCACCTTATATTGATGATAGATCGAAAGCCAAGGAACAGCTACAACAGGAAAGAAATGAAGCTATGTACGAAAAGCAGAAACAGTACAACCCGTTCTTGCAAGACTATCCACAGACGCCGGTTTCGACGCACCAACAGCGGCAAACGCGAGACAATGTTTCCCAGGGAAAAAATAGTGCACCTGATGTTGAAAAACCCCAAGTACCGTATAGTGAAAATTATAATGCAAAACCTTATACCGATCCAAATACTTACGCGAGGGAAGTTTACGGTGAATTGAATAGAGCAAACAAACAAGGTACAAGTCAATCCACTCAAGATGCTTATGGCCGAACTGTTCCTGTTCAACCTTATACGACGAAGCTTGGCGACTACGAAGACATTTACGCTGAATATGGTGGTGATAATCAATATGGGAAGACCTACGTGAAATCACCAATGACTCCACAAACCAGAGACAACATAAGCGTGTCCAGTCACAAGTCACCACAGGATCAACAAACAAATTATGTAAGTTATTTACTTTTAGCATATCATAGAAATAAAAAGTAATCCTTTGTTGTTTTGATATTCGACCTCGACCATTTCTTCATAATTTCTAACGTAGTTTTATTGTATTGAAACTTGTAACGTAATAAGCATTTTTAATATATTTACAGCCTCAAGAGAAAGTATTTAGTGGACCTTCAGTATTGCGTAGAAAGAAGATGCAAGCAAGTGGCATTCAACCTCCAATGCCAAGGCCGCATAGCGCTGATTTTCTAGAATATGAAATGAAAAATGAAAATGTGAAACATGCGACCACAACAAAAATAGTATCTGATTATCCCAAGCAGCCCCAGCGGCCGAAATCCAGTCTTGATATTAATTCGTATTATGATCCTAGTTCTGACAGATATTATTCTGAGGAAAGTTATGCGGAGAAAATGCGTAAAACAGCTCAATTGCTACAGCAGCAAGGTTTACCTACTGTACCTACTGGTAATATACAAATACCCTTAGCAAAGTACGCAAGCGGGCTTGTGGAAAAACAACTACATTCTCCATATTCGCAAGGAATCAATAATAATTATGAAACAGGATTTGGCACAAGCAGAAGTAATAAAGATAATGTCAGCTACACCTCAAAATACAGCGATTTGGAAGGCATACATTCTAATTGGACGCTGAAAGAAAAAGATCTTGAAAATCAAAAAATGAGAAGTGGCAGTGTTATAAGTGATCATTCGAACATAAGTGGTGCAAGGGATGCCAACAGATTTGACCCAAATCCTGAAGGTTTTATTAGATCAGCTAGCGCTAGGGTGCCATCCACTAATGAAAGAGAAGGTGACAAGAAAATACAGCAGGTAAATTAAATTGCATATAAAATATGAAATTCAATATATAAATGTTTGTTAATAATTCAGTTACAATTACATTATATTGCATTATTTACAGAAAGAGGAATCAATGAAGCGATTATTAGAATGGAAGCAAAGAATGTTGCAGTCGCCTCTAACTAGGAAAAGCACACCAGCGACTATTTCTTTGGCAAGATCATTGAATCACAGTCGACAGTCACTACGATCTGATCAATACAAGCCAAAGGCCTATGGAAATGCATCTTACAACAGTTACTCTTCAGATGACGAAGGTAAAATAAAAATATATATAATTTAGCATGATCATAAAGTTATGATAAATTAATTTTATAACTACGTTGTAATAAATTTAATTTTATAATTACTTTGCATGTCAATTTTTTTATGTGTATTTAATAATATGTATTCATGATCATAATAATATTATATAACGTTTAAAATATAAACTGCTTCTGTTTTAAAAACGATAATATTTTACAAAATTTATTATTTTATATTATAAATTTACAATATTATATTTGTTCAAATTAAATGTATTCAGCTAAATATAAAAATGCCATAAATAGTTACAATCACGACTTTATATTTATAAGAATTAATGAAACTGTAGAATACTGAGATGACTACGCTTTACGAAGAGTACCTTCCTGCCTGCTGGGACATTTGTCACTAACGCGGTTATAATGTGGTGGTGGAACTAAATTGTTATTAACCTTTACAGTAGTCGCTAACATCCATGTATCATAATTTACTAACCCCCGATATATTATACCTTTAGTATAGTGTTCAGCACCACTAATATATTTCTTTTTTGATGAGATAATGACTGTAATGGTTTCGCTTTTGCACCCCAGAGGAAACATCGGACACTGGTCTGCAAATACCGAAGGAAATGCAGGCAGGAAGGTCCCATTTAGTAAACGTTACGGTTCCAATCATTTCGCGGCCGATAACTTCGCACGTGCTTTCCTCCACCTCTGTTAATAATAGCACTATTAACGATAGTCCCAATATAGATCCTATTGAAAATTTTTATGAAAATATTTCTTGCACTACCCCCAATTCCATACCGAATACTGAAGATGCAACTGCTTGTGATAAAACAAACTCAGATGATCCGACAAATTCTTTGACAGAATTTATAGACAGTAATCAATTAGATGGTGAAGCAACAGAATGTGATAATGATGGGTATGAAACTCAAGACAGTGAAGCAGAATCAGAAACACAAAATGAATATACAGACAATGATCTGGACGAAGTTCTTTTAGCATCGGATATCGAGGCTGAACAAACTGACACTCAAGTACCAACGCCAAATATAGCTGAAGTAATAAACGAAGACAAAGTTGAAGATACGTCTGAAACGCCTCCGATTAAAACTCTAGGCGAAGATCATTATTTACCTATGAGTCCTCGTAAAATATCAACTATTGAACCGGCTCACAAAACGATATTAGACAATATAGCCGACTTACAGAATTACATGCCACATGCCTATGAAGACAATCCGTATGTTGAGATGAATTTAGGAAATGAGGAAGATGACATGCAAACATACGAATTGGTGTGTATAAATAATAGTAAACCTGAACCGGTTTATATGGAATTAAGTAATGTGCTATCAGAAAAGCAAGAAATTACAAATGCGCAAAAAGCTTCAAGTGAAACTTCTGACACAGCTTCAAACTTTGCTGATACAAAAGACCACACTTTAAAAAGATTAAAAGAGAAAAATATTAAGGAAAAAACTGAGTCTTCAGATGCGGATGATGAAGTATTTAGAGATGTTCCAATAGATGAACCTTTCAGTAGATTCAGTATTTCTGACACATTCAGACCTGCGTCATATTATTTAAGTGGAAGCAGAAATACTTTAAACACCAATCGCAGCTCCGATAGTGAGAGTACATCTTTGAGGCCCTTGCCGAATTCGCCAGCCCCTGGTGATGGTTTAATGGATGAAGAACTTTCCAAATATATTTTAGATAAACTTGATAAATCAGACATATCACAAGATAGCTCTATTCTAAAAATGTTAACTTGTGAAAATCAAAAAATGCACAAAATTAAAAAGAAAACAACGTCTTTAATGATTTATGGAAGTCATACCTCCATACATGATACATTGACCCGAGGCGAAAAAATCCGACATAGTCGGGCCAGTCTTACTAACATTAAGAGATTATCAGATGCCACTACCAATGAGTTTATTAATACGTCGATTCCCGAAATTCATAACTCTAGTAGTGGCGAGGGAGAATCTCTTCACAGCTATAACGCTGATAGAGGTTCGTCCAGACTTTCTTTGGAGTCAGATATCAGTAGCAGGTTTGAAAATGTATCATCACATTATTCGCCAGATGTACGAAGCTTAACCGATGATTCTGTTGATTTAAGGCGTTCTATCGGTAGCCTCGATTTTGATGATAGTGTTAATAAACGTAGACCCCTTTCTGATGATTCTTTGTTTAGTTTATTGATACCTGAGCGTAAAGTCGGAGATCTTTCGGAAATAAACTTGGATATGTACTTGGAAAGTTTGCAGCCAGGCACTAGTCAACCTCACTACTCCAAACAAACAATAAGAACGTCAAATAATTATGTGAATAACCCTGAAACCTCAGAAAACCCGGCTTATGGAAGAATACGAAGTCTTCAGTCATTAGGTGTACCAATAACTGGGCCAGAAAACAGAGTTAATTCTTCATCTTCCAGTGATCTTAGGTACCAGAGCCTAAACACACAGAGATTTGAAAACATTCAAAATATATCACATAATAATAGTTTAAGTTCAGACCAACCGAAAGCGCCATTTGATTTCTATTGCAAAAGTTTTACTGAGGATACTATGCATCGTAAAAATTTGAATCAAGATATCATTGATGATAAAATAAAAGAATTTGAAAACGAGAAAAATGTTTTAAAGAGTGGATTAGACCTGAATGACTCTTCTACTACAACAGGATTTCATAGTAGAGAAAGTTCAAGTCAAAGTGCGCCTTATTATTATTCAGATCTTTCGTCACAAGAATACATAAACGCTCTTCATACTACACAGTTTCTAAAGAATACAAACTTACATCGAAAATTGAACAATCAACGTCGGAGGGGCCCATCTCATAAAAAGAACGACATCTCGCATATTCATAATCCAATTCATAATAATCACTTCACTTCCTCATCATTTGATTTAGCGGCGTCAGCAAGAAGTGTATCTGTAGAATTTTTGAGTGCTGTTGAGAAAAATCCAGAATTTGATTTAAGGAATATTTATGAATCTACTGGTACTAAAGTTTCTAAAATACCTGAGTCTATAAGACTCATACCGAGTCTTATTTGTAAACAGAATGCAAGCTTCGTGAATAATGAGGAAAGCAGCTCCTCTGATTCGAATGCATTGCATAGTAGTAGCGCTCAAAACAATCCTGCCATAAAGGTATCAAGAAGCAGTATGTCGTCACATTGTAGTGAAAATTCGTCAAACACTGTTTATTATGACGCAGAAGCAGATGCGAGCGGATATGAAAACGTAATGTTTACAGGCGATCATCAATGGGACCAAAATACTTTAAGGCAAGAAAATTTGAGGTGGGTATCACATAGGCATGCTCGATCTATGGATGATTTAGATACCGTCGAAAATATAAGGGTAGACAGATCTGGGACAATAAATAGTATCAAACGTGTCAAAAATAACGCAAGCAAAATCAGTCGCAATGTTACGTACGTAAATTGTGATATACAGGAGCAAGTGCAGCGACGCCTAGAAGGAAATAGTGGTAAACAAACAAACATGACGTTAGTAACTAATGGTGATAATGATGAGTATGTGAGCTTAGCCAATACATCTCAAATTGTTAATGAGCCAATCGACGAAGGAGTTTATGAGCAGTTGGCCGTAGGATCCTCAGAGTACATGCATACTTTGAAAAATACGACAGGCAGCCGTCGTAAGGACCAATCAAATAAGAGGCGGTTTGAAATCGACCGAGAAAATCTTAGGCAGTGGGACTTAATGTCGAGCGGGCTTATGAAAGGGGGAATAGAGCGCGTGCGGAGTATTATCGGTGGTAGTGATTTGGATGCAGGAGCCGTCAGTAGTACGAATAATGGAACTGCAAATGAACAATGAAGGTACCTTCTAATATTACGCGGTCCCGATTTGTACATGATGAGTAAGTCTCTTTTTAATTTTGTCAGAGTAATCTTCAGTACTGTAAAAACTATAATGTAAATACTGGCATTTTTATGTGGAAGTATTATGTTTTATAGGTGCGTAAACATGATAAAGTGTACAGTAAGCATGTTAAATAAATAATTAAATATTGCTCAAATAGTAGCAGCTTGGAATATTATATTTAATATTATAAACATTCCTAGCTGCTACCAATAACTGTAATATTTTGTAAATAATGATTTTGTATTTGGACTAACGTATATATTATATTCTTTATTCTGTTTAAGCGCCTACCTTGTATCTAAATTGTTGGCATAGAAACAAACATCGTGCTAATTTCCGCCTTCTTTTCAGCTTCTATGACAATGTCAGGCGCTAATGTACCTGGACCAAATATAATAAATTCAAATCAGCAACCACTATCAAAGAAACCATTTGTCGGTAGCAATACGTCTATCGGAAGAAGTAATAGAGACGGCAATATTCCAGTAAGAGCCGTAAGCCCTAGGGTGCGCTGGGTTGAAGAAAAGCCCCAAGAGCATTACAGCTCGCAACAGATGACAGCATCACAACAAGATGTAAGCAATTATTTACTGCTTGTGTTAACTATTTATTGTGCAATTTTTAAATTTTATCCATCGAATAATTTAGACCATAAAGTAATTACTAATTAATAATATGGATTTATAGAACAAAATCTAATTGCATTTACAGTTAACATTGTCAGCCAATGATAGTGCTTGGGCAATGAGCAGATCGCCATCAAGAAGCTTACAACAGCCCATTAGAGCTGTAAGTCCCAGAGTTCGAAGTACTGATAATGAGGAATTGGTAAGTGATATCTTTGGTTGTGATGTAGTTGTGTTTTTGTTTGTTCCGCTTCATCATTTTGTTTTATTTTTACGTTAATCAGCAAAAGAAAGGAGGTGGTAATGATGGCTTGGATATACCGACGGCTGGGGAACTTCTGGGAAGAAGTCACGAAGAGTTGGTGCTCCTTTTGATACAATTGCGACGACGTCACACCGCAACGCACCGTTCTATCGAGCAATGTTGTGCCCAAATTAGTAGCATAGAGGTGCTTGTTTTGCTTTTTGTTTGTCTTTCTTGGCAATGTTTTTGTGTTATTTTTCTTTATTCACTTTTCACACGTAGATTAGAGTGTTTGTAACCTTTTTAATATTAGCTTACTTGAAGTTTCAGAATTCAGTTATTAATTTATTTTTAATTCCTGTCAAAATTATGTAAATTGTCTTTTTAATCTTTCAAGTATCAATTCATACAGCAGTAAGTAAATTAATTGAAATAATTGCAGGATTGTCTGAGTTCATTGAAGGCGGCAGAGCGCGAGGAAAGTCTGCAAAAGTTGGAGCATCTGAAAATGCAGTTGATGGAATTGGAGAATCAGTACGAAAAGAGCAAACCATTAGTGCAGCTGGTGGATAATATGGTGAAATTGGGATCACTGTACAACAGACCCGGCTCGACCATAGAACGGTTGGAGAGAAACCAGAGACTCCGACAGAAGGTTCTGGCGGAGCACGCGTTGGAACAGCAGAGGTGATTTAATGATTATTTGACAACAGATATGACGTCATTAATGTTGCAATTTCAATAACATGTTTTAGTAGAATCTCGATTAAGTATTTTCGCTTATAAGAGCCAAATTAAATAACGGACACCAATGATTTCTTAAGTTTTCGCGAGTATCACTCCTGATATTATAAGTTTAAGCACTTACGGATTTTGTCGCGGAGCGCTTATATTATTAGGTGTCATAGTCACACCTCGGCTTCAAGACACTGTGAATTCATTGTGCGTAGATCGGAACGCAAACAAAAATTGATGAATCGTCGGGTAGTTGAATAACTTCTAGAAATTGGACACCTGTCACCTCAGTCCACCCGTGACCACGGCCGCTGTAAAGCAGCCGAAACGTCGGGATTAATATAAGTGCTCCGCGACAAAATCCGTAAGTGTTTAAACTTATAATATAACGGACACCAAATTAAAATTGAGTTCAATACTACGTTCATTGACTAATTTTTTACAAAATATATTGACAGATGGCTAGAAAGTGCAGCCGCTGGTAAGCCTTTAGAGACCGAAGCGGCTAGAGTGAGGGTGGCGGAGCTCTGGGCATTAGAACAGGAACTAGCCGACGAAGCTGCTATGATACAAGGAATCAAAACTGATAGAAACGCCATTGATTCACTGCTGACTGGTAAGTGTAATAAATATGTAGTTTATTTCCTAAGTAACTTGACTTAACAACAATATGACATGGTGTAACTAGAAATCTACTATCGCAATAATATTATAAAGCAGTTGAATTCGTTATTAAATCAGTTTTCATTTAGTATTAGTTCTGTGCACATTGCAGACCATAAACTTTAGATAGAACATTTGAAGAAATCTATTTCAACACCTTAAAAAATAAAATCATTTATCTTAAATCCGTAAAATCAAAACTTTTATGTAAAGAAATCTTTTAAAATATTTTCACTTTTAAATTTTCAGGAGTCCGCACGAAACTAGACTCAGTGAGCATAACCGACAAAGCCGACACCAGCTCCGGTCTAGAAGCGGAACTGGCGCGAGTCCACGCGATGCTGGCGCACAATTCTAAGGTTTATAAGGTTTTAGGCTATACATGCACTTGTTTTTATTTACTTATTATTATAATGTATGCACGTTGATGCATGTCCGTTTTATTTATGTATTTTATGTTGAGACAGTGTAAATAGTAGATGTGGCGTCAGTTTGTAGAGATATCTGTAAATAATTATTACATGTTTATTGTGTCAAGAGTCAAGACTCAAGTCTAATAATTGTGAAAAAATATATATTAAAGAGCGACTATGGTTTTGTAGATAATAAAACGAATGAATGTTTTGCATGATTAATTTAGTAATTGTAACCGAATGCCATCCTAAATAATATATTTGGGTGAAATAAAAAATATCAGTATCAATATCGACGATGTGATTGATAAATTCGATGATCTTATTACACAGAAACTGGAACAAACAGTAGCGGACAACGCTCGTTTGGAACGCGAGCTGCAACAACTACGGCGCGCGTTACGTGCTCGCCGCGCGCGTCCCACGCCGCAACACACCCAGCAACATCCTACTGCTATGTTGGAGGATGGTAAGATTGTTGAATAATTCATATAGTTTACTATCAGAGAAGTTGATTCATAGTAGACCAAAGTAAATTGGCGTTGTGTCAAACCCATCCGACAAATCACAGCTATTATTGAATTGACATAATCTGACCAAACGTCGTAGGTCCATCTACTGCCTATGCCAATTTCTTCGATGGTATCTACATTCTAGTATAGGAGTTGAAAGCAATGTCAAACATTGATTTTTAATGTTATTAACAGAGAAGTTAATTTAGAGACAGGTGGCGGATCTCCGTAACTTGGATGCATTATGTCATACCCAGGCGACAGATCACTTTTTGTAACTGGACAAATGACGTAGGTCTGTTATCTGGCTATGAATTAACTTCTCTATCGGTACTAATAGAAATAACGTGACTTATAAACAGTCTAATTACTAATATTCTATTTACAGAAGTGACTCGGGTCCAGCAGCTAGTGTCAGCTCTTCAGCGACAGCGGCAGGAGTTGAGCCGCGCTGTCCGTCATCTGACGCAGCAGTCGCACGCGTTGCAGACCACACACGACTCTATGCCTGGTAAGCAGTTGCTAAAGTTTTTAAATAATCGAGCATGATTCAGAAAAAAATAACCTTCCAATGGCTTGACTTTATTGATACAATTATAATTAAAGTGCTTAGTAAAAATGCACTTGCAAGTTTCGATAGCGAAATTAGATGTAAAAATAATTGAAGGCTATTTGACAAAACGCATCGCTAAGTGTTTAGGTTATGGCGCTTGCGATGCGTTAGGTCAAATCCCATACATGTTTGACATCTAACTTCACTATCAAAACTAGCGAATGGATATAGGCTAGAGGTCTAGAGGGCCTAGACAAGTGGCATACGCTTCGAAAACGATGACGAAATTCGTTATCAAAATGTATGCGGTTTGACATAAGTTATCGCTAAATTAGCGATTACTAAAGTCAAATCCATACATTTTGATAACGAATTTCGCCATCGTTTTCGAAGCGTATGCCAATTGTCTAGGCCTTCTGGATTCTTTTTAGACTATCAGTACACATCAAAGCCCTTGATATTCCGAATAATATAATGAAGCGGGTGTTATAATAAATACGATTAAACTACCTAAACTAATAATGAAATTTTTTTTCAAGGCAAGCGTCGCTCTTTCTCTTCCTGGTCAGAAACCAATCTAGACACGGGTCACACTATTGATCATGGACAACTGGACTATGACTACGCTCCGTCACAGACGTATGAACACACCAGCGTCAGTACGCCACTGTATGTGGATACTAGGGCTCCACCTATTGACGTCACATCTCCATTGAGTAGTGAAGATATGCACCACACTGTTTTTGGTGAGTATACTGTATAGCTTATTACTATAAGATCATTTTGCTTCTAAAATGGTCAAATAAGAAAAAAATTGACAATGTTACTGAAATCCCAGGAACCATCCAAAGTAACATTGTTGTCATAGGAAATTAAGGTTGCAAGTACTTCCCATGTAAAAAAAAGTGATAGATAAAACAAAAAATCTATAAGGACACATTTAATATCAGACTTTTCATATGAAATTATTACTTTTACAGGTAATCTATCAAACGTTGAGAAGCAAGAAATCAAAACTGTTCGCATCGTGAAGAGAGAGAGTGAACGACGACAGAGAGATAGGGAACGCTCCCTACAACCAATGTCGGACTGGTCATCCAATCTTACTGCCAATTTAGACCAATTCCTCGAAGAAGAACTGGTCCAGCCAGTCAACAACTACCGAGCATCATCAGTACCCCGCACCGATTACGGCAAATTCGAGGAGTACTACTCCAAAGGGGTTGATGCCTACGGTAGGGATAAGAGTATGGAACAAAGCCCGAAGTATCCTTCAAGCCCTTCCCTATCCAGCTACGATTACTCCAAAGACATATCGTCCCTCAGCAGCAGCTACAATAAGAACTACGATAGATCGCCCTACGATAGAATGTCAATGTCCGCGCAGTATTTGAAGAGTCCCACCGATAGTTCTAGAACTCTGACGAATGATCCATTATCCAAGACCTCAAGCATTGTCAGTCTGACAAGATCTAACATGGAGCTATCTCCGATATTCAAGAGTGAGGCTGCTAAGCAAATCATAACTGAGGTGTCTGGAGATGTGCCCAAGAATGGATCACTGCACAGAAGACAAGTGCCCAAAGAGAAGAGAAGGCATTACACAGCGCCCCACCATCTTAGCGCTAAGATGCTGAATGAACTACCCAAAGATGTGTATGGTCAAGATGTGAGTATTAATGTAATGTTTCTAATTTGTATATTTTAGTAAAATTGTGGCATATATTTTAACACCAGTATGTGGAATCCACAACAGTCACTAGAAACTACAAAACAACTATGGAATTAGAAAGATTGCGCTATTTAAAAGATTTGTGTTACTAGCATAGTTTGAGCGCCCATTGCCCAATGCCAAATAAACTCAATATGAACTGTGTGAACAATTTTAGTAGTTCTATACTTATGATAATACTATTGTGTGAATGAACGGTAACGGTGTGTGAATGCATCGTTACGAAAATTGGATACGTCGATACTGTCATGATCGTCGCCGAATTATAGTGTTCACACTATAATGCGGCGACGATCATGACTCCTCCTCGATCATCCTCGGTGACTTGGCTTCAGCCAAGTCACCGAGGCCGAAATCGATCTGAACAGACATACTGATTTAACAAATGAAAAGTTTTCATCAAATTGTTCTCATCCCCAAGGTCTCCGGCGCCCGGTCCCTTGATGACGCGGACATGGAGCGAGTCGTCCGCGGCGCTGCGCCTGACGTCGTGCGGTCGGCGTGCGGCGCGCGCCTCCCCGCACCAGACTCCATCGACCGCCTGCTCGCCGCACCGCAGAAGATACTGATCCCGGAGCGGTATATACCCGAGAAGGTAGGAAACATTATAGTAATGTTAAAGAAGTACTGTCAGAGAAGTTGATTCATAGGCAGTTGGCGGCATGTTGACGGATCAACGTCATTTGGTCTGAACATAAACTTATAATGGGTCTGAATAAGTCAACTTAATGTAAGTCGTCATCCGTCGGTTGGGTTCGACAAAACGCGACTAAAATACGTAGGTCCGCCATCTGCCAACGAATGCTTCTCCGATATTACTATCAAAATTCAGAGAAGTTGATTCCTTGGCATATGGGGGACCTACATAATTTGGTTGCGTTAAGTGAAACCCATTTGACCGATCACAGCTAGCACTGAATTGACATAAGCCGACCAAATGACGTATAGTTGGGGAGGGAAAGAAGGGATTTCGGGATTAGCTCGAGCGTGTCAGATTAAGCTTGTATAGGCTTCCGACATGTGTCTAGTTATCATGGTATAGAAATCAGATTTCTCACGTGGTGGGTTAATTTTTTTTAAATATTGAAATGTCATCGGATCTATCAGATTAAGATAGGGGATGTTTAGTATACCCCAAAGAAGCTTCCATATAAAGCACTGACGATTCAAAGGTCAGGTAAGCCTGTAGGGACATTTTAAAATATAAAAAAATGAAGCTTCATATTTTCCGAACTAAGCTTCGCTGTTGTTTTATTTTGCACTAAACTAAATAATTTAGTCCTTGTTGTCTTAAATATTTCCGTCCTTGTTGTATTAAATAATTTACCTAAATAAGCAATTTTGTGAATACTTTTCTTTTTCAAAACTTTAAAATGGCTGCAGTTTCTGAACCCACCGCTTAAATAAAAAACGCTCTTTTTTTTCACTTTTACCTAATGTAAAAAACCTACTTGGTCTTCATCACGCTCGAGTGACTACAAAAATAGCACCTTCCTCTCCTCTACTAGTAGGTCTGCCAATCTGCCAATAAATCAACTTCTCTGATGTACATACAACTTGAATGAGTTGGGCAATAATCTTGAGAGCAGTTGAGCCGGTTTCACTTTTTTTTTTCTTTTGTTGTATTTTTTAATAACGCAAGAAGGTTCTAATGAAAAAATAACAGCTTTAACATCAGTTTATCACCATAGAAAAGAAATATGCTACAGATAGAAAATAAAATAAAGAACAGAATAAAAATTGCAACATTGTTAAAAATACAATATCTGTTAAAAATTATAATAATATAGACATTTGTGTTAATAAAAGCAACTTAATTAGACAGTATGCTTATATTTCTAGCCTCCAGAATTGTCGCCAGAAGAGCAACAGAAGCGCCAAGAGAAAGTGGAATCGATCAAGAAGATGCTAACCAGCACCTCTGCAGATCCTAACAACACCAAGGTTAGTAGAATTCTTCTAGAATTATTCTGCTTTAAAATCAATCTGTTTAATAATAATCAAAATTTCTTCACTAACCATTACAGAATATGTTATATTTCTCACAAATCATTCTTGCCTTTGTAAAATTATTCTGCTAACCATAATATCCCTTATATAATATCAATTTTATCAATTCATTTCTATGAATAATAATTCTTGTAGGCTTTTAAAAGTCATTCATACTCGTCATAAGCAGTTCACTGTTCTTTCTCATAATACACTGTCATCCATTTTAGCCTTTAAAATATTTTGCCCATCTGCTGCCAGGAAGTTTTATATGTAAATATGAACCCATTTTATTATTATGCTAATATACCAATTTATTGCTAAAAATATAAAAGTATCTACAGGTTCTCATAAATAACTTGACTTATTTTGAAATTAATTTATTTGAGAATTAGAGCAAAAATTTTGATTTACATGACGCATTTTCATCTTATTTAGAGTTGCATCATCTGTATCTTGATCATATTATCTATGCATGTCGCATTCTTCATCATTATCATTATTAATGCCAGATTTAAGCCTGGTTTAGTTATTAAGTTATACCGTTGATAGTAGTGTTATGTTTGCAGATGTCTATTTCTTTACAAATATACACAGTAATTTTGTTTTGTATTTTTTTTTTCAAATGGATTAAGTTAAAATGATTCTCATTTTCAATTTCTCTATAAATATTTTTTTTCTAATTTCTCTATAACAAAATATATTCTTCAATTATATAAATTGAGATTAGGATTCAGATGTTATTTTCTTGATTTATTGTCATTATAATTAATTCTATTGAACTGTTATTCCCTTATTTCCTTTCCTACTATTTTATTCACGTTCATTTTTATTTTCTACTGTAACATTTTAGTTAAAAGTATTTAAAGTTTTTAAGAACATCTGCAAACATAAGCTTACGCTTCGAATGTTGGCTGTATATAATGGCACAGTTATATGTGTGCTTGGTTATGTTAGAGCCCGGACAGCGAAGAGAAGAAGCAAAGGGAACATTTGCTGCAGATGAACCAGATATTAGCGAAGCAGGTCACCGAGATGAGCAAAATTATAGCTGGTGAGATCCCGCTTTGTATAGTTAAGCTGGTTTTGTGTGGTATGTTCAATTGTACGTAATACGTAGGATTTATCAGATCCAAATTATATTAGGATACAATTATGAATTATTAAATGGAAAAGAAAACATTTGGCAACGTAATACAAAAGATTGCATCCTAACAGAATTTGAATCTGATGAGATAAAAATGAAAAAGGTATTAAGGCAATATGTTCATGATAGTTTTAAATTTTAGTTTTTATTATGTTTTCATTGATCGCCGTTTTTTGGAGGCGAAAAACCAATAATTATTGCATTAATCCTTCAGGCCCCGCGCGAGCACCGGTGATCGCGACAACAATAGAATACAATAGCAATTCCTGGAAATTCCGACTGAAGTATTAATTGAAATACTAAGGACCTGTTTCACCACTTCCTGATAATTGCCGGATAGGCTATCCACAACTTATCTGACAGATAGAGTATTGAGTGTCTGTCAGATAAGTTGCAGATACAGCCTATCCGGCACTTATCAGTAAGTGGTGAAACAGGCTCTTTAAGTTGCGGTAAATTTAAATGACTAGAGCTTATCGACTTAAAAAATATTAACTTATAATGTTGATTGACTTTGCATACAATTATTAATATTGATTTAAAAAACAATATTAATAATTGTATGTAAAGTCAAACCACATTACCCTATCACTAATGAAGAATCCACAGAATGTACAATTTTCGCATTGTTTTCAATTGTTACTGAATTGTTTTTTTCGGTTTATGCGGGATAGATATCAGTTGGACTAAATCATTTAAATATTTGCTTGGAAATACCACTTTCCCTGACCCAGTCACGTCATTCAAACCTCCTTAAATTGTTAGTCTAGTTTATATAATATTTCTAGTCTTAATTTGTTGATGCGCGACTTTTCTAGATTTTTCTGAATTGGCTTTAAAACTTTTTAAAGTAAAATTGTTAGCTCTTATTAATATTATAAATAAATTTCCAATAATCACAATTTAACATACCACGAATGTTTTTGATGAAGCTCGTTAAAAGTTGTTTTTTTTTATTTAATTATTTTGTTTTTGTACGTTTTTGTGATGTGGACTATCAAGTATTATGCAATTGTTACTATCTTTACATGACGTATAACATGTACATACAAAAAATTGTTTATCGTGTTTTAGTTCATTTGATCTAAATGTTCATTTCATATCAATGTTCAGTAAAGTTCTTTTTTGCGTGGTTGACACATTTACATTGGTATTTGCTAGCATCGTATAACCTCTATGAACATTATTTACATTTAGAGAAAAATGAGTTTTACAAAGATTTACGGCCTCACTCAGAGATTTTGAATGCAGATTACTTAACTTTAATTTAATGAATAGTTTGAAAAAAAAAATATTATTGGACCTTATGTCAAAATATTCATTAACTTAAAGTAACGTAAAATTAATTTATGTCTCTGAGGCCATTTAAATCTTGGGCCTTTTCACTTCAATATTTTTTTCATAAATAAATGTTCATAATATTGAAGTCGATACGTCTGTATTGAAGTCTACCAAGTTATTTCTTTTTTTTATCAATTACTAGGTATGTTGTTCAATTAATGTCCTTGATAGTTCTACAATTTATGTTTGTGCATGGAGTGCTGCGCCAGACATTCTTCGTAAACAAGTTGGTGTCATGTTTTTAGATTTTACAATATAAATTCAAACTTAAAGTAAGTATATTAAATTAATCTTCCCAGAAAAAGAAAAGTTTGAGTTTGCGATGACGTCTACTTGTTTGGAGAACCATAATAATAGATTAACGGCCGCACTCAGGTACATTTCATGTTTCATTAACTTTAATTAAACGAGTTTTACAGAAAATGTTTATTTTTTTCTAAAAGAATATCGTTTAATTAAACATAATGTCTCTGAGTGCGCCAAATATATAATGAAATGACTCGTTATTCGCTCGAGGACTCGAGAAAGCAATCGTGCGTCCATCTTCTTGCTTTTCTAAATTTGGTGTAATAATTATTCTGTTGACTCTATCCCTTATATTGTATTAGTATTCAGATTTTAGATCATTCAAATCTGTGCGTACATGAAAAATTAATTCAAAGGTAAACAACGGATCTACGTAGTTTGGTCAGGTTGTGTCAAGTTTATGTTAATCGTTATCTTTCAGCTGAGACTAAATTATGTAGGTCCACCATTTGCCCTTGAACCAATTTCTCTGATAGTACTTTGAATCCCATTTTCTGTAGTATTTCTATTATCTGAATATGGCCGCACGATTGCAGACTCACAGACTACACACTCATACAGACAGACCACGTCAACATGTATGTAACTAACGCCACGTGTGTCAGCCATAACATTAGCTTACTGTCGTGTCTTGCAGGAACCAACACTGATGGCGGAGCGGCTAGCACCTAACGCACTTACATTTAGTTCACATTCGCTAATTATAGGTGTTCTACTGCAGCATGGTTTCGTTTTTGCATTTTGTTGTGAGTAGTTTTTTGTTTATTTTTTTGCGTTTTTTAAACTATTGCATACATTTTATCGCTTGCTTTGAGCGTGACAGAATCAAGAAATTCCGTAACGAAAAACCTAACACTCCCACCGGCACAGCGGTGCGGTGTTGCTTGTCTATTACTTAGACTAGACGTATGCGAATAATTGCATAAGTTGATAAAAAATGCTATGCAATAGCTTTACGGCGGCAGTTCCCGAGTGCCACTCTTTTATTTTCCGTCGAGTGTCTTTGACCTAATAGGTTGTTTTCTTCAGTTAAAGCGCTAGAAGAACTGCCGCTGCGCGACAACGACTGCGACTACGAGGACCGGTCGCCGGAAGTCGAACTGCCGATCTACCAGCAGAGAGAAAACTTCTTTACATAAATTCTATAATTGTTGAATAAAATGCATATTTTAGTTCGAGTGGAATTTAAATCGCTGCTGGCGCTTAAATTGGACTGTAAGCAAATTATTTCGTTTGCATATTTGTCTATTATAACTGAAAAACTTAACTCGAATTTTTAGTTGGATTTTATTTAACAATTGAATTTTGTATAGAGAATGTGAAGCACCGAAACCAATGAAAGCTGTGCGATGCTATGATTTATCTTTTTGAGTGTCTTAAAGGATGATATCAAATTTAAAATTGATACATATCCAATGGATGAAAATTTAGTGTTTTAATTTTTTTGATACAGTATCCGTATCAAAACTTATTTTATCAAATTTTTTTTGAGGAAATGAGCAATATCAAAAATTAATTTATATGTTAAGTACCATAGATAAAATATTATGATTATAATTCATACTCGACATAATCTATAATATTTCCAACCTTGCCATAGTAAAATTTTATAAGAGTAACCTACCTATTTAAAGGATCATGTTAATATCTTATAATGACATAAAAATACACGGCTGCCTAAAATACAATTTAGCTTTGTATGTTGTGAATTAAATGTATTAATACATTGCTATCACTTTGACCTTCGAAACACGATAGTATTTCGATAAATAGTATAATATATGACATACATATGTAGGTACAATTTGTACTAGAAATAAGGGTGTAGATTTACTTGTAACCCTGTAACACTTCCTGATATAGACTGTCCTATTTGGAATATCATGATATATCAAAATATCGCTTCGTTTTGTTTGATGCTCAATTTTACATTCCCGCTGTTTTAAATGTTTACATGTAGGTAGAATGCATAATCAATTTCGTAAATATGAAGTCTTCTATATAAAGGGCCTTGTTATATGTAGATATAAGTTAGAAGTAGCGTTCTGTATTATACGATGATGCCATGTTATTCAATTGTAAGTAGACGAAGCACAGATTTAAAACGAATCAAAATGCGTTTTAGTATTAGTTCGTTTTTTTATATGCCCAATTTTATTTAATATTTTTTTAAGTGATAACCATTTTTATTTATTTTATGAATTTCTAAGGTTTTTGCACATAGTACGTCAATTGTAGTGGTAATAAAGTACCTTGTCTTATGAAATATACCTGTATTTATTGTTGTAAATATAATTTTACTGTGTCATAACTGCTTCAAAAGTATATCCAGCGAAGCAACGAATTGGTAATGTGATATACCTAGATGAGGTGTATTTTTCACTAATATTAATATGCTCCAATAATAAAAAATCACAATTTCACTGAATTTAGAAATTTGATTACCTAGTTTTAGGGTTTTAATGAACTACGTATGATTTTAAACAACTGATTATGCAAATGAAATGAATAAAATTTTGAGAGTGCTATAAAATAAAAATGAAAACTTATATCTCGCAGTATCACATAAGCTTTAGTAAAGTGAAAAATGTGCCTTGTCTAAGGGATTTTTTATTTTCATCACTGTTATACCTCTGTCAATGTTATTTTTAAAGTCAATGTTAGATTAGGATTAGTGATTAATAGCCTATGTGAGCTTTAAATATTGTTCTTATGAAATTGTTTTCAAGACCCCAGCTTAATATTTATATCAAATATTGACGAAGTCTTAAATCTACTTAATCCGAATTCTGTGTTCTTATAATATTAATATTGTCTTTAGTGAGTAGCGTCGTCATTTTAAAAGTAGCTTAAGATACTCAGAATAGCGAGAATGAGAAGTCACTTAAACGAAAAGTTTTTAAAAACAGTGCCATCAATATTTTGAAAGGAACAAAATTAATCAAGAAGAGTATTTAAATTCTGCTATTTTAATTCAAAATTGTTATCTTCGATATGGTTTCGTTGCATTCTTGTAATAACTATAAATAATAACATAATATACTAAACGAACATCGAACTAAAAAAGTCACTTGACATATTTTGTTTTATATTAATGAGAATATTGTTGCTATTTCATAGAATCCGGAGAGGAGTGAAGTTGTAATCATCATGAATTAAAAAGAAAACTAATTGGAATATAAACGTAGAGCTTTGGAAATATCTTGGGCTACTTTTAGCTTGACGGCACAAATCTGACTGAATATCAGTTATAGCGTGTTCACATCTATATCTTCGCATGTCCTACGACACGGGTCTTATCACGTTCCGATCAACGCGGCAAGCGACCGCGACCGACAAAATTTAAATAAAATGCTACTTTATAACGTAGGCTATAGATTTCATTTTGCTTTACGTCACTACAAAGCAGCGGCATGGGTCGCTAGACCAATGTCGGTAGAAAATGAAACCTATAGCATTAGGTCATAAAGTCATATATTTGAATTTTGTCAGTCGCGGCAAGGATCGGAAAGCCACCTTTACATTGAATTTACTAAGTATACCCCTATTACTAAAATCCTATCCTTACTTAATTCAAAGAAAATTTATAGACTGAAATAGTATTTGCCTTAACGCCTGTTCTTCAGATGTCCTAAACTGTTTTTTATTGTTTATATTGTCAATTATGTATCTTACTTGAATAAAGATAAAATTTGTTTGGAATTTTTTTGTTTTAATTTAGTAGATATTGCCTGACATAATAATATGACAAACGAAGTCCGAAGGAACTTAGTACAGAGATAGAGTCCCGGGTAAGGCTGTCCTTACCCTGGACTCTGTCTCTGTACTAAGTTCCATCAAAATCGAAGAGAATTAAATCGGTTTTGCGATTATTAAAAAAAAAAAACAAATTGTTAGACACTTTATCCACTTACGTCTTCAATAGTAACCAGAGAGAACAATTATTGTGGATTTTACTTTCTCAAAAAAAATTCTTACTAATAATTGTACACTGCACAAGACATTGAATCTTAATACAGTCTACTAATGTTAATACATTACTTCTGTGATATGTAGTTCTAACTTCTAATAACGCAGTTAAATCTAGTTCTAATATCAAAGGGCAAAGGTTGCATGTAGACAATGTAAACCTTTGCACAAGTATTTAGGGACTAAGTCGATCTTCAATTGAAACAGATCCGCAAGAGGGTACCTTGACTTTTACAGAAATCATTCATTGCAATATAGAGCTTATTATAATCGCCAGTAGAGCTAGTTTTGATAATATTGTGGATTGGGCAATCGTACTAATAATGTTGTATTGTCTTTACCCTTTTACTGGAATTCTAAAGTCACATAATACATTTTAAATATTATGAACTCAGTAAGAGCCGATAGGTTTAAGTATTGAGCACATAATATTATATCCTAACAATAATAATTATTATACTTAGGTTAAAAAGTTATATGAGATTATATAATAAATAATATTTTTAAAAAATCTGGTAAAAAGTTTTTATTTACGAGAACACAAAGAGGTTTTACAGCCTACTCCGAGAGGAATGAACATCAACACTCGAAAACAATCTTAAAACATTATAATATCTAGAAATAATACAAGGTCATGGACAATTAGAATATTTTAAAATTTGAAGAAAAAAAAACTTTCTTGGGGAGAAAACCAAACCTATAATATTCCTTCGATCGCGGATTCTTGGAAATGCTATTATATTCTTTTGTTGTCGCTATCACCGCGGGTGCTCGTATGAAGAAATATAGTATGTAACAACAAAAAAAGGATTTAAACGATAAGCCCATGGCCTCAACGGTAAATAATTAAAAATATCAGCGTCAGTCATTCCTATTGGTCATTCCAATTTCCATCTTGCAACTACCCTCCATCGGTTTTGTAATCGCCAGCTTGTGCATCACAGCGTAGTGCTATTCGTGATTTGCTTTTGTTTGCTTGCGTTATTATTATTATTGTTAAATACATTAGTGCATTTTAGGACTACTAATTGACTGCTTGTGACACAAAGTCCTTTATGGACTTTGTTTTCGCCTTGTGATCAGATCCGAAAACCAGTGTTTGTGTCTTGTCGTATTCGACCGATTCGTTTTTATTACCATGGAAGAACGACGAATTATTTGTCCACGGTCAATTTACCGCCAGTGGCTGCAAAGGAAGATCTTCCGACCGAGCGAGATGTTATGCTTGGTCAGGCCGGAGCCCACGTGATTGATTTCAGCTGTCGTAAATTATATCGACGCACTTAGAGAACTTCGATAGCGCGATGCAGAAATGTGGCGCAAATTGTGGGTACCGCCACAAAAGTATACCTGAACTTTACTTAAACTAGCCAACAGTTATACAGGGTGTGACAAAACTAAGTGATAATACTTTAGTGTGTACGTGTTCCTCGTAGAGAGTTCACTGTGAAAGTAGGAGCGATAAAAGATAATCATTTTTTTCGCCTTTGTATGGGAAAACTCATGACCCTGGGGTGCTTGTCCATATAAAAGACATTATCTACTAGATGACCCGGTGATCTTCGTATCATATTATGATTCATATCATAGTAACGTAAACTTTCCCTGAACTTATTTAACGATTATTTCAAGACTGAAATTAGCCAAATCGATTCAGCCATAAAAATTGTACCCGACTTCCAATGTAAAAACAATAGTAGTATTCTGATCAGTGATCTGAAAAGGATCAAATAATTATTCTTTTTGTTCATTATTATGTAGATTATTATTCATATAGATACGCATAATAATTATCTGGAATATCACCAAGAATTAAGTACTAACCTAATTTGAAACAGTAATAATTTGACTAATCATTTCAGTACATTGGGTTTATGAGGATAATAATTTCTTTGTTCGTGATGTTTTTAATTCCTGTCACGCTCAGGACAGTGAGTGATCAATGCCGATTGTCTTCCTTCCGTTATTCTGTCACATCTTGGTATGCCGAGTATTAGTAGTAGGGTGACCATATATACCACCGTCCAATGATATTATATAAAAAAACTCAAAGCAGATATGTTACTACCGCGCGCGTTGTGAAGCCATAAATACGGGCCAATTGGCCCGTCTTTTATTTAGTCTGTCTCTTTTATGTAAATGGCATTTCGTATTTTTTGTTTCACTTAACTGTCAAATTTGACAATTGAATTTGAAAATTGTTCGGAAGCAATTTAAGCCGGAAAATAGTATGAACGTAACAGATCTGTATTTAGTAGAATATCATTGCCACCGTCATAATTATGCAGGAAAGAAAGAAAAAAATCTGAGAATATATTTAATTAGTTTTGGAAACAGAGATATAAATTATGTCGAATGCTCTTTCTACAAATATAATTAATGTACTTCTAATATTGAATTATGACAATTATTTCGTAGAGAACTATGTCAAACGCCCTAACTTATGCACTTGATTGTACGCTTAGAAGGTTTTAAATTGGTTTTATCAAAACTTGTGTTTAAAATCATAGACATATTTTTGAGTAAAATTCTAAAATAATTATAAAATATATTATTTAAAACTAAAAATGTTGATATGTAAGTAGCTGACCAATTGTCTATATTCTATTTATTGCATTATTTATAACAGTTATATAATGCTGTTAAGTCATAAGATATTATTTTATAAAATTAAATTCATTAACGTTTGAATTTGAACGTACTTTTCTTACATTATATAATAATATATTGGATGGAACTATAGAGTATTTTGCTACGTATTTAGTAGCTACTAGTAATATTGTTCATAAATAATTCATGTATTACTTAGTTCTAGATTTTCCTCGTGAGTTCATTTACAAAGAAATTAGATTATCACGACAAACATGACTGTACTTAAATTATTATAATAATTTATTTACTTTCTCGGGACTTACAGTGTCTCTTTAGAGCTATCACTTAGTGGCTACAGTGTAGAGGTAACAAAATAGATAGATACACAAACTGAAACTCAAACTGAATTTTTTTTATTCAGAATAAATTTTTGCAAATATTTTCTGAAAGTCTACGTGAAACCTACCACCCGTTCAGGAACTAGCCCGGCGAGAAGAACCGGCGTAAGAAACTCGCACGGGGCCCACTTTATTTGCCAAAAAAAGTGAGAAAAAAATTAATCTTTTATAATAAAGTTTACAATGCTCTAACTTAAAATTATACAATGTCAACACATTTATGATATTAATGTGGGTAACGTAACGTATTCAAAATTATTAATTAAAAAATCCGTTGTATGTTAAACTCATGGTTATCTTTTTTTTATATTTTTTTTATTAAATAAGGGGAAAACGAGCAAACGGGTCACCTGATGGTAAGCAACTACCGTCGCCCATGGACACTCGCAACATCAGAAGAGCTGCAGGTGCGTTGCCGGCCTTTTAAGAGGGAATACGCTCTTTTCTTGAATGTTTGCAGGTCGTATAGGTCCGGAAATACTGCAGGTGACAGTCCGTTCCAGAGTTTTACAGTGCGCGGCAGAAAGTTACGCGAAAAACGCACTGTGGAAGACTGCCACACATCAAGGTGACGAGGATGGTATGTTTTTCGCGTGGGACGATGGCGAAAAGTTGCAGGTGGTATGATTCCGAACAACTCATCAGAGCACTCCCCGTGATACAACCGATAGAGGATGCAGAGTGAAGCTACATCTCGGCGTAATTCCAAGGGGTCCAAGCTGTTTGAAACACTATGGCAGTCAACAATTCGAGCGGCCCTTCGTTGGATACGATCCAGAGGGAGCAGTTGGTATTTTGGCGGCCCTGCCCAGAGATGAGAACAATATTCCATATGAGGCCGAACCTGCTCCTTGTAGAGTTGTAGGTGTTGGTCCGGACTGAAGTACTGTCTCGCTCTGTTAAGAACACCAAGCTTCTTTGAGGCTAATTTGGCCTTACCCTCTAGATGATATCGGAACTGGACTTCGCTCGATTCGTTGACGCTAAGTATCTCAATGCTAGGGGAGATGGTTAAAGATGTGCCCTCGAAACGAGGATATACGACCATTGGTGACTTTTTTGTGGTGAACGCGCAAACTTGTGTCTTGGCGGGGTTGAATTGGACCAAGTTACGTCCACCCCATTCAGAGACTTATCTGTGAAATTGGATTCAATAATTGTGGTGTTTAGAATAAGTGACCGCATTTTCCATAGCGATGAATTACAATTTACAGACTAATCCGGTTAGTCACAACGTTACATACAAATTTTGACGTTATGAAGTTGACTGGCTCTTAAAATGCCGTAGGTAAATTGTCTCATGGTACAAGAGTATTACCTTGATTACACGAAACGAGTAGAGTGTCGGAAGGCCGAGCACATCCAAACTAATATTATAAATGAAGACATGAGTGGGAGAACCATTTAACTAACATTTCAAGGCCAATAACTCATTTTTTCCTTAAAATTTAAACAAATCTTGTAAGTTATCTACTTCATCATCTGGCTAATATTTATACACATAAAATCCATAGTTTTTTGTTTCAAATCATTTTTCCGGCCCTAAAGCCTCCGTTTATGTACAAAAACGGCATTTTTTAAACTGTGACTTACCTGGTTCTTCCTCTCACGTCATCAAATGTGAAAGCGTGTCTGTCTGTCTATTTGTCTGCTACCCCTTCACGCCTAAAGCTATGAACAAAGCTATTCGACTATGATTGTTGTCGTTTGCTCATCATTGACGACGATTCCAGCTCCACTTTGGTCTATCAGGGATAAGATATGCAAATTTTAAAAAAGAGAGTGTATTCCCTCACTGTGCACACTGCAATTACTCTTCCGATGTTGCGAGTGTCCATGGGCGACGGTGGTTGCTTCCATCAGGTGACTCGTTTGCTCGTTTGCGCCCTAATTTTATCAAAAAGGCCTTTACCGCGGTGAAAGAAACGACCTAACAGACACAAATAGAAATTGCTCTACAGTCCATTGTATTAATTATTTGAGTGAGAGTAAACAAAAACTGGTCCGACGGCCCCGATACATCTCCCAAGTTGAATGTCACTAGATGACACACATACATGACATACACGCTTGATCTCGATCGATTTCCTTTGTGAATTATGTGATTGATTAATTCGTGATAGAGAAATTACACTTACGAGCCACAGTTTAGTACAGATAGAGATTTACTAATAACAAAGTGATACCGCCTTTTAACCGACCTAAAAATAAGGAGGTTATCAATTCGACCTGTATATATGTGATTTTTTTCAGATCTGCCTAGTTAATTCTACATGATTCTACGCTTACTACGCTACGCTCACTATGCAACGCTCACTACGCTACTCTAAATATGCTACAATTATTCCTTAACCGATTGGAAGATTTTTATTTAAGGACTCAAACATATTATACCCTCTACGGCAAAAAAACATTTGTCGGGTCCGATAGTAACATACAGCACATATTTTATTTCAAAACAGAATCAAGACAAAATCATATTCTTCAGGTTACTTGACTTAACCAAACTTTGTATGCAAAAAGTCGTAAGAGAAAACATTTTTATGGTTTTAGGAGCTCATATCTTATACAGTATTCCTCAAATAAAAGGGACATAAAGGAAACCTCTATTAATTTTTAGGGATTTGTCCAACAAGAAACGATAAAGTTCGGTCCGTAAAATGCGAAGCCCGCGTCCCTTTACTGGCACCTGTTGGACTGTAGACTGTTTTATGTTGATGGTGGCGCCAATTTCATGTATTTGGTAAGATAATATTGATAGTAAAAATCTAACAAAACAAAGTGATATGACTTTGGGTGTATATATATCTCTTAACCCATCAAGCCCTATACGAGCACCGATGATCGCGACAACAATAGAATATAATAGCATTTCCAAGTTATCCAGGATGTGTATATGTCCCTATATTGCGTTCAATGTGAAATTAGTAGCACTGAAAGACTTGCTTTTCACTTCTATTCTTTTGATTTTTAATAATAAATGTCCCAACGTCATGCAATTTGCTCATACAAATATAAAAAGTAATTCAGCGCTGCTTACATCATAGTGAACTCGGGCCACATACACAGGGCCGGACTGTGAGCTTACGGGGCCCTGGGCTGAAACTATTTAAGGCTACAACATTTTAACCATCAGTTCGTAGTACAAACACCTAAATTGCATAATAAACCTTGGTCGTATGAATCTCAGGGATACCAACAAGAAATTAATAAAATTATGGATTCTTTCGCATTGTCGTCTATTTTTGACTTGACTCAACTGGGCTGCGGAGGCCCTTGAACTCATGGGGCCCCGGGCTTGAGCCTAAATGGCCCTATGGTAGATCCGGCCCTGCACATACATACCATAAAGTATGTAAATATCACATTGTAATGTTACACCCTATACACTAGAGAAAGCTGTCTTCTTTTTGTTTATCGGCTTGTTCCCTAATTTTGGAGTACCAGTCCCGATAGGCAGGGCCGATTTTTTTATGAGTATAGGCCACTTTGATTTTGCCGCCCCTATTTACGAACTCTGCCGCCATCCTAGGACGCTGCCGCCCCCTCTCTATACTGCCTATATGCAAATCCAGAGCTGCCAATAGGCCAGCCGTAAGGAGTGTGCTATGTTAGAACAATCCAGGACACAAACCACTCCCTTTTAAAGCGGCTGATGGCAATCTGCAGGTGGTTTTAGTGAGAAGATCGGTGGTCTTACTACAACATTAGCAGATTGTCGCCTTACCTTTTGACTGCAGCATAACTCTTGTGTTATAGTAAGTACTAACTTTATGATTATGTACCAAAATAAAACTTTCGACAGTTGTAACCGAATATCCTATAGCGAATCCCCTTATATCTGACCCCAAACACTGAAATGAAAGTATAATAAATAACAACAATAACAATAAACGTTATAAACAAAATGGTAATGAGGTAAGGAGCTTGGTGAGACAGGTTTGGGCACCGTTGTTCGACCTGGACTGCAGTGTTTGCACTTTTGGGATATGCATTAAAAACAGGGTTGCCAGATTTCCATTTTATTCGGTGCAGGGTTGCCAGGTTTCCATTTTATCCATTTCTGGGTTGACAGATTTCCGTTTCAATTTTATTGTGCAATATCATTCAACAATAGTATTGAACAATTTATTTGACAATAAGATTGAAAAGCGGGCGCGTTAAATATCCACCCTAGACCCTCAATTATATTGCACAATTATACGTTATATAAACAGTTAACAATAATACAGTCAAGAAAATATTACCTTGCTAGAAAGTGATCTCGCGGTAGCCGCCAAATCGCGCGTTTGGGTGGATGTATATGTCGCAGTCATCTGGTTCAATCTGTGATTCCATTGAATGACTAGCGCATTCATTAAATGACTAGCGCATTCATTGAATGACACCATTCAATTGAATGACTCGGCCGAAAGTCGATTGAAAGATCGTCACTCAATGTCCAACTAGTTAGCGATTTGTAACATGGCCCTTTGAAGATAACGGATATGAAATCAGTCAGGTAATTGAACACATTTAAATTTTTTCCCACTGCGGCGCTAGTAGTCACTAAAACAAATATGGCGTCAAACAGCTCGCACAGCTGATAGCACTGTATTGATATTTTGTCGATTAAATTAACCATAAAGTTTGAAGTGCTTTATTTGTAACTAGCGGTGGCCCGCGGCTCCGCCCGCGTGGATGTCGGAGTGCAACCCGTTGTTTTAGAATAGATAACTAGATTTATCGTTAGTGCAAAATAAATTTTTACAGGAAATTGGGGCCTTTTGAAAGGTAGGGATCAAAAGGTAGGAGGGCAAATCAGTAGGGATCATTGGTATTCTTGGTATATGAGCTAATTCACCAGCTGCAGGGCCGGTACTGCCCCCGCGCGCTGCGTTGGTAGCGCGCAGGGGTGCGTATTAATTTTGCCATAATTTCTAAACCAAACGTCCAATTTTAATCATTCAAAGACCAAATATTATCTACACAAACTATACTTAGTGATGAAATAATTTATTTTGATAAGGATTATCAGCATGAGTAAAATAAAAATTAAATGTACTTAGTCCAAAAAAAAATCAAGATTTTTAGCTTTAGTTAACTGATCAAGTCTGTCCGACAGTCTGTCCGACAGTCTGCCCGACAGTCTGCCCGACAGTCTGCCCGACAGTCTGCCCGACAGTCTGCCCGACAGTCTGCCCGACAGTCTGTCGGAGTGTGTAAACTTATAGTTCGAAGTAGATTTAAGGAAATATAATTAAAATTATATTTGTATTACTATAAAGTCGTGGATACACTGCGGCCAGTAGCTATCGGCTCGCTCGGAAAACATGCGACAAAACGTAATTATAATTATTTTAAAAATAACTAGGAGCATTTAAGCAAAATGCTTCTATACGATTTTGAGTTGTAAAGGTGTCTATTAAGTAGACTAATTTCCTACAATACATCTATTTTCGTTTAAAAATATTTTTTTTTGTTTAAAAATCTATTCTCAGGCCTAGAGAATGTACCTACGTACAAAATTTAATTAAAATCGGTTGAGCCGTTTTTTGAGGAGTTCGCGCACAAACACTGACACGAGAATTTTACAATATTAGATGATTGCGTGAAATATTAGTAGAATATATTAGTAGAATTTTTAAAATCGGTCCAGTAGTTTTTGAGCCTATTCATTACAATTAAACAAACAAACAAAGTTTACCTCTTTATAATATTAGTATAGATATAGACTAGATGATGCCCGCGACTCCGTTGGGCCAAAATTAGTTTATCGCGCGGGAACCGTAAATTTTTCCGGGATAAAAAGTAACCTATGTCCTTTCCCGGGACTCAAGGTTCTCCATGCCAAATTTGAACAAGATCGGTTCAGCGGCTTGGGCGTGAAGAGGTAACAGACAGACAGACGGACACACTTTCGCATTTATAATATTAGTATGGAAGTATGGATAAAATATTATGACAGCGTGGATTTACCCATAACTGTCCCGTCAACGGCTAGTTTAAAAAATATAGTATCCCATTTAACGACTTCACTATAATCTTTTAGTCAAGACGTTAAACATTACAGTCAACGTCTTGACGAGTTGTCCTTTAGTCATTCGATTGAATGCTGTCATTCAATAAATGCGCTAGTTAATTAGTAAATAGTAAGTATTAAACCAGATGACTGCGACATAATATATAAATCTAGCCTAAATTTGGTCTCTCATCTCAGTGATTGTCTCTATTTATCTAAAACTAACATATTTCACCGAAGCAACTGCAGTAAATGAGTTACGTTACTACTTACGGCTGGTGACATCTAGTAATTGTATCACTCAGCTTATTAACTTTAATGGTCCCATGTGTATCTGCAGTTATTATTTTATACGCTGTACTGATAATAATCAGGGCGAGCGAATTAATTAATTCCACAATGTTTACATTTTGTAATAAAGTCCTACGGAAAATCTATCACGCGCCTATTGATTTGTGCCGTAACATAGTCATTTTTATTTATATGTAGATAGTTGTAGTCTGTAGATATGTTATCATCAGTCAGTCAAGGTGTGACGACGCGAGCCCCCATAAAGCTCGGCTTTTAGCTAGTATAAATATAAGATAGATTAAGTAATTAATAATTATACACTACTTGTCGTTTACTACTTGATGTTGATCTAAGAAAATACAACCACTAAGCTGTTTGAAGACTAATTTTTTAAACTTTAAAATCATACACCCTTTATTGGCTAATTCTAGTCCTAATGAAAATTCAGGATTATAAACATTTAATTAATACATTAAATGTAATATGAAAAGGTTTTACTACAAGCGAAAAGTTACACAAGTAACAAAAAATAATAAAAGCAGAATTCATGCCAAGTTGCGGGCAAACTTTGATCGTAATTTAATAGTTAAATTAAGTTGGTATAATTGTTTGTATAAACCATTTAACAGTATATTATCGTGGTATTCCTATAAATTAATTTAAACTTTTACCAAACTCTGAATGTGGACGAAATTATGTTATAATAATATATTTATATTATTATAATTTAGTTATATTAAATTATTATTGTTGCTCGGTGCCCGTTTTTGTAAATTATAATTTCAGAAGAAGTATTGAATGAGATATTAATAAACAGCTAAGTAGTAGTAGTCTTTTTAGTAGTATAACAAAAACAAATTACGTTAAATAAACCATTATTCTTCTTTCTAGTCGTATCCTCATGACTGCATGGCTGAGGAAGGTGACCATCAAAATTTGCTTTATGGGATAGGGCTCTCCACTGGGCGCGTTTGCCCATCACACGTCCCCACCATTGCATCTCCTGTGTCGCCAGGATCGACAGCGGTATCCAACCACGAAAACCCTTTGATATGATTTCAGGGAGCCCGAGGAACAAGCTAATGCCGGTATAAATAGTCAGTACTTAAGATGCATCTCGGTCTCAAAACGCGGTTCGGCTTCTATCTTGGGACCCGCAATCATAGAGTAACTTAGTCTATGCCGCAACAGGAGTAGGACGAATTCCATGTCTTTGATGAAGTGCCTCCTAGAACGTGCCGTCAGCAGCCACGACAATCATCTATCGCGTCTGTCCATCGTGTAGCCAGTAGCCACTCTGTTTCTGCATCTTCTCCCATACCATTACTAAGCCATGTTTATTATGGTGTTTAAAAAGGACTAATGTCACTTTTAACTGTCACACACCTTTCGGAAGGACCAATCTAAATTAAAAGACGTTAATTTGACCAACACATATATCGAATATCGGTACTAAAATTGGGATTCGTGTTTTTGGTTAATTAATGGCGGTAATAATTAAAAATAAAAAATAAAATTCGGCCAAGTGTGAGTCAGACTTGCGCACGAAGGTTTCCGTGTGTTAATTGATATCGGGCAGAAAATTAAGGTTTTTTTGTATCGCGGAGCCTTTCTTAAATGTTCATTTTATTTTAATTTTATGAAAGAAAAAATGGAACTAAGTTTTTTGGGAATATTTCAAGTGTTTACCTGTTGCCTCTATTGATATCGAGCAAAAAAGGACAAATTAATATTTGTCGTTTTTTGCTCGCAATTTAGCAATTTAATGAAGTCTTTATTTTTTACAATTTGTGAAAATTTTAACTCTATCACCGTTCCTGAGATACAGCCTGGAGATAGGCAGACAGACAGACAGCGAAGCCTTATAGGGTCCTGTTTTTACCCTCTGGGTACGGAACCCTAAAAGGGGTTATTATCATAAGCTGGTGTACATATAAAGGCGCGCGGCTTCGTCCCGGGTAAAGTGAGTGTCGCCGGCTCCCTGCGCGCACGCATCTTCCAAACTGTGAGTATTGTGTGTTATAATAATAATAAATAAATAAACTAATTCGCGGAGTACCAGAAGTGTTCTAAATTAAAAAAAAAAATAGTTTTTTAACGTGTACAAAAAGTATTCGTTTTAGGAATTTTTTGGTGTTCGGTAAAATTTTTTAATTTTTTTTCAATAAGTCACAATTTCTAAACGATTATAATAGTGAGATAATTTTGTCTTTTTTATAATTATTGAGTTTATTAAATTCACATCCAAGCTAATAATTGCCATTTTTTCTTATGTGACGCTTGTCTAGTATAATAGTGTTGTAGTGTAGTAAAAAAATGTGTAAATAGTTAAATACTACTTTAATTGCTGAAACTCGTAATAAAAAATCGATTCATGTTTTTGTAGGTTATATATTTTACTTGAAATAAATAGCTTATAACTGTATCTTGATGCACAAAATATTATCACATCATACTTACATTATTGTTAAAGCTTCATCAAAAATCTTTTAGTTTTTTCGTGAAAATATCTTAAGAGTCCGTATACGAAATTTTGCCGATTTCGCTCATTTAACAGACGTGATTTAACTGTTAAAATACAGTATTTCTATAAGTTTTAATGCACAAGCGACAGTTTTGTGATTTTTGCTGTAAAAGGTTTAGAATATTACCTTTTTATGGATTGTATTGACGTCTTAACGGTATGAAAAAAATACAATGTACTGTTGAGAAAGTCGTCTATACAATGTTGGAATTACTTTTTACCACTTTAATATAAAAAACCCTTTAAAAAACAGAAAACCTCTATCTGCCCGCTAACTTGGTGATCGTCCTTTTTCACCTGGCATATGAAAGACGGGCGTGAGTGTGAAGAGAGCATTAGAAAAGAGAGTACGGGCTCTTAACAATGATATTGTATTATTACGATGTCACGTGGTCATATATATGATTTACGGGTAAAAGCAAAAGAAAACCGATAACATAATGAAGATATTATTGTAATTCGGTAAAATGGGGTGAAAAATTGTGGTGAAATAAACAATGGAACACGCACGTCACGAACCGAGTGACAGTTTCTGAAAGGAAATCATTATTGAATTAACTGTGTTTTCCTTTGCTTTCTTTCGTTTGTAGGTTTTGGAATTAATTTAATGCAATGTCCTTGTTTGTAAACAGCGGGGAGGACGGAAAAACAAACACCATTGAGATATGATTAAATAATTTTGTGATCGCATTATTTCGTTAATATTTTTTTATTTTTTACACGGTCTATGCTTATTTATAAATCTTTTTACATTTTTTTTGCACGTGTTTACAATTGTTATAAGAAATAAAATCATTTTCAGATTTTCAGAAAATTTAAAAACGATTTTCAAATTTTCTGAAAATCTGTGAGCAAGTAATATTTTCAGTAACATTAAAAATCTAACATTGCGTCAGTGTTACGTCTCTAGCGGTGCGTTTCTGCATAAACTATTATAACGTTTACAGTAATTACTGTAGTTATCATTTTTAACGCATTAACACGCATATAGTCTAGGAGCTGAATGATGATTCGATTTTTTAAAGTATTTATGTAGTATTCAGCAAATATAATGATTGTTTTTTTTTCAATTTGTTCGATTGGATGTTATTATTTTTTTACAATTTTGTTGTGACAAATTCAGTGGTAAACATGCTTCACAGAGAAAAATATCCTATTTTATAATAATATATTCATATAATATATATTATGTGAAGTGGATTTAAATTGTTCCGTGTTGATGTTCTTTTCTACTAATATGAATAAGTTTGTATCATCAATGCACACAAATTATTATAGAAAAAAAAATTATTATTATTCAATATTATTGTTTAAAACGCTATAAAACTGTGATTATTTATTATAAACATTACAAAATATCATAGCCAAATCACATCAAACATAATATAACTGCAGCTCTGCTAATATTTACAAAACATTAGCGACTGAGTCATTTCAGTGTAACCCCATTTGTGGCATAATTAAAACAACACTAAAACAGTTTTGCAATTAGCCGTTAGCTCCTGGTCTACCCGGGATAATAATTTCTTTATAATCTGCGAACTTTTGTTATAACCATTTTAACGTTAAAATGGTGAGTTATGTAAAATGAGTAATGGTGAGTTAAGTAAAATGAGTATTCGAAATAATACACTAGGGATGTAAAGGGCTTTCTTTTGACACAATGACAAAATTATTACTTATCCGATCTAAAATAAAAGTTAAAATGAAAATAACCAAGCTGTTGCCCGCGACTTCGTCCGTGTCAAGAGTCAAGACAGAATAACGATTTTGAATAATTTTTCACATTTTTCCACATTGTCTATTAATTCTTCTTCGCTTTTCAATAAAATGTCGCAGGGTGATGATTACATTGCATAAAATGCCAAAAAATTAAAGCCTTCTTTGACGATCCTACACAAAAATAATTTTTCAATTTGAACCTGGCCTCTTTGTCAAAATGTCGTGAGTTTCAATAATTGCGAACTCATGTCAAATCCCATATATTTTCGTCATCTTGCTTCACTATTGAAACTAACAAATGCATTTTAACTATGGGGCAAATAATTCGCGAGATTAGCGAGTTATACAAACAAACTCTTCAGCTGTATAAAATTTGTATAGATACTCTGGTTTCATATACCTATATTATACATACAGCTGATTGACGTGGTCTAATGGTCCGCGATACGAGCTCAATCGTCTTGAAAGAGCCCAGAATATGAAAGTACATATAGGTAAAGCATTTAGATGAATGATAAACAAGCATTTGATACTTTTCTCCACAGACTGAGAAAAATGAATGCTGTTTTATGCTAGATATAGCTCTTGAGTTGATTTTGATATGACTATGTAGTATGTCATGTATGTTGCATAGCAGCACCTTTTTTTTTTTTTTTTTTTTTTTTTTTTTTTTTTTTTTTTAGGAGGGGAAATACGTTATGTATCCCCCACCCCCTCGGGGGAAAGGGCGGGGGTATGTGGGACTCCCTACAAGTAGTCTACCCACTAAAACCCCCCCAGCCCTCCATCGTGCGTCTAGTGCGGGAGGGACGGGTACCGCGGAGCACTTCAACTCCGTCCACATCCCGCGCGCAGCCACAACCGGCACCTTCTTCAAGCGGCTTGAACCGCGTACCTCACCGAGAGCCCCCCGGGCCATAGGGGGGCTGTCCATCTCGGGACCCTAGTTGTGGGCGGGATCCCCCGATCACCGCCCACGGGTCTTAGGCATCCGTCTCCATTGGTGCGGAAACGGGCGAAGCCCGCGCGCCCCTAGGCCTCGACTTCTGTCGAGCCTTTTTGGTCGGCGCCTTGTCTTCTCCGGGGGCCGGCTTTTTCGCAGCAGACGGACATCCGCTGCCGCCCAGCACGTGCCCCCTTTCGACCCTGCCAGCGGCCTCGCACAGGGCGCAGTTTGGTTCTGCGGCCCCGCACTCCGCCGCCTTGTGCCCCGGTTTCCCGCACCGGAAACAAATCCCACTACGGTCCACCGGGCACTGGCACTTGGCAGCCACGTGGCCGGTGTCCTGACAGCGGAAGCAACGCGTTGGCCTCGCGGCCAACAACGCCACTCTCGCCGACACCCAGCCAACACGCAGCCGCCCAGAGCTCGAGAGCTTCTTGGCGGCTGCGACTGGGAGGCGGACCCAACACGATCCGTCCCCCCGTAGCCCCTCTCTAATCGGCCCCACCCGGACATCGCCGGCCAGGCACTCTCCTTCCAGAGCGACCGCCTCCACTACTTCTGCGGTCGTCACGGAGTCTGCATAGCAGCACCTAGTTACTGAACAGATTTTGATGAATAAATTGTTATAGATTCGTTATATTATTTTTCCTTGTTAACATAAACTAAAACTTAATTTTTTATAAACAGATATTTAAAAAAAATCACATTTATGTGATGCGTTTGCGCAAATTCTTAAAAAAAAAAGTTCTTTCATTTAATATCCATACTGTTATTATAGGACGGCATAGAAAATAACTATTCCGCTATCTTGGATGGTCGGCCGTTTTATATTTTATTTATAGTGATGTCACATACTGTATCGTGCATTGTCATTCAAACCAAACGTGTATACAAAATTACAGCTCAATCGGTTAAAATATTATATGTACATACAAACTTACTTCAAAATTTCACCATTTTTCATGAGTTCAAAAATTCCACCCGAACTTACATAATAATGTAAGTAACTAATTATTAATATACAGAGCAAGTTACATAAAAGCTTTTAATAATGTTTAGTAAAAATATTTCCTTTATTTTATCCACTTTCAAATAGAGTCTGCGTTCATTCGAGTGTAGGCACAAAACTTTGTCACTTTTGCGGTACTGATCTATAGCCATCACCGCCCCGCCTCTCACCCTGCTCATTCTTCAAGTGCGACATGTTTTTTGTTGGCAATAGCAACTCCACACATCTCAATGCCGAAGACACACGATTTCGTCGCGTTCCGTCCGTATTTTGTAGGTTTTATCCGCATTGTGTATGCAGCGTTTCAAATTGCGGACGTAATCATGCAGAATTTACGCCGCGTAACTTCGGCCTAGTGTGTTTAGACACTAAGTATTCCAATTTTCACGAATTTATTGTTATTTTTTCCTCATTACTATTGTGTAAGCGTAATCCGAATCCGCGGAAGGAGCGATAAATTTGAAATTACATCTTGGTTCCGTGTGGCTGCCGGCGCGTGCAGCGCATAGTGAGGAGGTTCCATGACCAGATGTGGTTAAGGTCGCTGGACTAAAATGGAACCTTGTCGCAATAGAGTTTTGCAAGATTTCGACCCTTTGTTTTTTTTTTAATACAGGGTGCAACAAAACTAAGTGATAAAAATTCACTGTAAAAGTAGCAGCGCTGAAAGATCAATTTTCTGTGATTTGTATGGGCATTGGGCAAGCGCCCCAGTGTTAAGAATTTTCCCATATAAAAATAAAAAAAGATATTCTTTCAGCGCAGCTACTTTTACAACGAACTCTTTAGAGGACTTATAAGTACACACCCTAAAGCAATAATATCACTTAGTTTTCTTACACCCTGTAGAAGTAAAAACTCTTTTAAAATATGGTTTGGTCGCTGGGTTTTCTGCCGTTTTCGTGACGGATATTGAAATAAGTATTTAAAATGCCCAATAATTGAGCAGCAATAAGAGAGCTGATGATTAAGAATGTTGGCTAAGAACGTTTTTCAAAAAGGAAATGGACACACACTAAAATACTGACACCTCAAACAAAATATATCACTCTACATAGAGTTACATACAAAATAAAGTTAGCCTTTTTGCATTGAATTTGATCCTAAGACTCTGGATTGATTTTAATAAAATTTTACACAGATAGAAGTAAACTACTAGGATATTCACTAATTTTTATTACGAAAAATGTACGGTTTCCGCACAATTTTATATTACGCGTATGTAGTCGCAACAATACGTAGTTCTAATAATAATTCCAAGTACAAGTTTCGTACGTTGTCGTGAATTTCCTCAAACATTCCTTCTCTTTGTTTATCCCAATTTATATTCAAAGAGAGAGTTGTTACTGAGAAACGAATGCTAATAAAATGCACATATTGTGATGACAATATATTCCAATTTCAATGTGAAAGTCGAGGACTAATTTTATGTTTTAAATATATTTTACGTTTACCTCGTTCGTATACTCGTACTCAAGCAACTAGCAGTTGATAGTTTTAACAGCGAATTTATAGAATGTGTGATTTAATATAATAGCATTCCAGTGCTGGAATATAATTCAGATGCATTCCAGTGCCCGTTTACATTATTCTAATAGCGTTTACATTATCCAGCGCTGGATTGGAATAATGTAAATAGGCCATAAGTCATCGCAACCGCCAACCGCCATGTCAGGTCTATTGTGGCCATGTCCTATGCTCTATGTTTTTTTATGTCAATTTTTTCACCGAAATTGAACTTGACTAAGTGCAGATTATTCAACAAAATGGTCGCTAAAACAAGACTTTTCTTGTAAATTATTTAACCTTTTAAAGATTAACCTGTAAGCACTCCGTTGACTTAGGCGTACATATTGACGTAAGGCAGAAAATACCCCTTAGCTCAAAGTCCATTCAAACAAATATTGACCCTCAAGTTTGCAAGAAACGCCTATTCCACGTTACTTCATCAAACAGTACGCAGGAACTAATCTACTAATAGTTTTAAGTATTTTTGTGTAAAGACGAAGAGGATAAGAAAGAAGTCATAAAATTGGATATTTTTAAAATGTTTAAAAATATTTTTAAACATTTTATGAGAAAAAAAAATGTTGCACAAGTTATAATTGTATGCTACAGTTAGAATTAGAGTTACTGCTGCACTTAGGGATAAATGTTAATTACTTAACTGTAATTTAAAGAAGATTTTCTCATAAGCCCCATACATTATCTGTCAAAATTCTTATTAAGTATCTTCATTAAATAACAGATAATAAATATTTTTCTCTAAGTACAGCAGCAAAGCAAACTCTTGTCTTACACTAAAGTAAATAAGATTTAATTTGTAGGGTTTCTCTGTCAAAAGTTAAAGCTTAAAAGTGTGCTTAAATAAGGGTGTAATATTCACTTACAGTCTGTAGTCTGTAGTGTTCTCTGGAACCTTTATTTAAAATGGTTTTTGTGGTTGTAAAATTTTAACTAGATCATAAACCGATTTGTCTAGACGCTGCAGTCTGGGAACTGGAATTGAACAGAGTACCACTTAGCATAAGATATTTCAAAGCGGTTAAAAAATAAATGAATCTGTTATTACATTATGAAGTATGATGATGTTAACATAAAAGTATAAAATTGTGCTGTTATAAACTGATTACCAACAGGCATTTTCATTAGTTGTGGTCCAGTGGTTTAGGGCATGGCTCTTGACTCGGAGGTCGTGGGTTCGATTCCCGCGTTGGAAATATGCTATTTCCAAGTTTGGTTTGGTACAACTAATATATATTCTGTGGTTTGGTTAGGACCATAGGTTAGGACAACGCAGGCTGATCACCTGATTGTCTGTTAAGTAAGATGATCCATGCGTCGGATGGGCATATAAAAAGTCGGTCCTGTGCCTGATCTCTCGCCAGTCGTGTCGGTCTACCGTCCCACTAGGTTATGAGAGTAAAGGAATAGAGAGTGCCCTTGTGTACTGCGCACACACTTGGGCACTATAAAATTACTCCAGCCAGGCCATGTACGCATACATGGCCTGGTTTCAATGAAACCGGCCACCGTCACCGAAACCGGTGTGGGGAGTATTATTATTATTATATTAGTTGAATCAGCAGGAATTCGTTAGACATTTTTTTGTTTACGAGAATAAGTAACTTTTTTCGTAATTATTTTTGGATTAAGATGATAACGCGAATGTAAAAAGTATTCTCATTGATTGTCTGATTCTATTTAACCCTCTGCTGTCATGTATTAATTATATAGTCAACGCATCGGTCACTATGGTATCTTTTACGCACAGAGTATAAATTAAAGACGTAAGCGGGTAACAAAAATTTTTAAAATGTTAGTTTTTTGCATAAATTTAGTTTTGGGAACGGAAAAACGATTTGAAATAAAAAAAAATGGTTTTTATGTATAGCCGCATATAACATATTAGCTAGATGATGAAATAAGTTTGTTCAAATTATAAGGGAAGAAATATGTGTCTAATTAGGGCAATTGCCCGTATTTTATAAAATTTAAGTTGTCCACTTCATTTTCTTACGTCTCTAATTGCTACTTGCTTAATATATTCTCGTCCACGATAAAAATAAATAAGTTCCTGAAAGCCTGTTACATAATTTACGAAATGTATTCACAAAACATGTATTGTCCCAATTTTAGTATTTCAAGTGTAAGCCCAGGAGCTTTGTTGGAATTGGCTATTTCGAGAATGTAATACAGTTTTGACACAACAAATAAAACATTATAAGATGTGCAAAATCATTGTGATAATTTGCTAGCAGTATACAATAAAGGAGGGAAGTAATGTGATTTTATTAGAGACATAATTTTGTATGTATATTCAGTTTTTTTACGTAGAATTATATCCAGCCCCAGAGAATTTTTAGCAATACTTCAGCATCAGCTCACTTACTGCTGAAAAATTTCTGATGCTTTTTTTAAATTTCTTAATTTATACTTTTTTAATTCCCAACAAGTGAGCTCTTGGAACTGTTATGATATAATTTCCACGGTTATCCTATTCAAGGTGAAAAGCTGAGCATGCGGTCTCACGCTTCTGCAATATTTCATAGATTCATCATTTTTCGTTTCCTTTCTTTCATTTTGCAATAAATAAATCAGAGTAGCTTTGAACCTCGGCGCGACAACACCTTTTTGTGTTATTTCAATTTAAAATAAATTTTCAGCTGTAAAAAAGTTTTTTTTTTTTAAACTTCCCCCTGACCCACTCCGTAATAGAACACACCGAGTGTAAAAAGCAATTATAATCTCATTAGCCAGTAGAATTAAGAAGTGTAGTTTTTCGGAATCCCCAACTCAGACCAACAGACCATTAGACTTAACAGATTGGGGCGATTAATGCCGTTGAATATCTACTTTAGGGTTATATCTTACGCCTACTTCGATTTAAAAAAAAAAAAAACATTGTCTTAGGGCCTGTTTCACCGCTTCCTGATAAGGTGCCGGATAGGCTTATTTGACAGATTCTCCATACTCCATCTGTCAAGTTAAGTGGTGGATATCCTTATCAGGAAGCGGTGAAACAGGCCCTTAATCTTGTATATTGTGCAGTTTATAGTATTAGGAGCTGTTTCATCACTTACTGATAATTGCCGGATAGGCTATCCACAACTTACATAATATGAAGACGACGCTAAAAGCTAAACGCTATAGCTACATTTTTGGCTAGATTAGGGTTCAGCTATAGAAAATATTGAAGCACAGGATCAAATCCTGGTATAATTTATTTATGTTCCCTAGAATAAATGTTAATAAATAAATACATAGATAAGCATATACTAGAGTTATTAATTAACCCATTAAGCCCCGTACGAGCACCGTTGATCGCAACAACAATAGAATAGGTACAATAGCATTTCCAAGAATCCCCTATCGAAGGATTTATACTATTAGTCCTATTTAAGTATTTAACTAGATATTATGACGGGGAATTTCTTTGATACAGCTCTATTTAATCAGCGTGTTCTGGTAAAAAGATAAGTGTAATCACAGCTTAAGTGGATGACACATCCCTCTAAGAATCTAATCACATTGTTTCGCAATTAGTAAATAGGATGAAATAATCGTGCCCCGAAGGCTCAGCGCAGATATAACGGAGAGGATTTAATTAACGCTTCTTGAAAATAAACTTCAAAATAAAGTGTTAAAAATACTTGAACTTACAGGGGAATTCCTGGAGGCTTAGCTAACAAGTTTTCTTTGTCTCTTCTTTAAAGAATCCTTCATCAAAATATATTATGGAATTGATGACATTTGGCATGACATGACTACGCGCAAAATGACGATTTCATATTGATATATTATATTATTATGCGTAATAGCTCGATCGTGGGAATCGCAGATTTTCAATTGTTGCTATGCGGCACCCGGGTGTCGCTTGTAGATGGGTTAATTTATCAATTTCATAAAAGAAAATCTTCGTAATAAAACGCAATCGCGTTTTATTACTATAATTGTCGTGTTTAACTAAATTCAATGATTACTTAATAAAAATTAAAGACACAAGCTTCGTACACTTCCTGTCAAACGCTTTAATAAATTAAAGTTGATTAATTCAGCCATTAGACACATTTGGGGGCGGCAGCTGATGACAAAACAAAAGCTGACATGACATTTGAGATTGGACTAGATATTATCATATGTCATACAATACCTGAGTGGAGTAGGTTAGTGGGCGCTTTACGCGGTAGAGCTAACGCTCTACCGTTATCCAGGGTAACTGATATGTCTTAAGATGTAGGGCATAAGGATTATAATTAAATCGCATATTGAATGCGTTGAGGAAAGTATGACTTGTATTTAATTATGGAGCCTTTGATTTTGATTTTATTATTTAAGTTTTTAACTAGGCAGGGTATGCCGTCTTCTGGCTGGGTCGCGGTTGTGTATTCCGCGTATCCCGTGGCTCTGCCTTAAGCAGAAGAGCAGGAACTCCGTTGGGGTTTTAGTGGGTATGCCCGGGCGCGGCCCTCCGCCCCCAGGGAGTCCCACATACTCCGCTAGCGCTTCCCAGACTGCCAGGGATCCGTAAACTCATTTCCCCAACGCAAAAAAATATAGAAATAAGTAATAACTATACGACCCGCACCATAACCTGGCTGTAGCGGTCATTGACCCTCTGTCAGAAAACTTTGTCATAATATCTCATCGTTCTATAGAGAACACATTGTATAGACAAACCACGTTGACAATCAAGTATGAAATCAGATGTCTAGTCTAATGGCGATTTCGTATTTTTTATACTCGATAAGAACTGAGTATGAACTTATGAAGTATTTTGAACTCATATACCGTTGGACGGTTGGAGATTATAATTCTAAGAATTACCAAGAGATTATTCGATGATTGTATAATTATGGTATGTGTCCATTTTTAAATAACAGAATACAGTGCAAGCATTTTTCACACAGCTGCTTGACTAAAAAAGTCAATGACCACCATGATGGTGCCACATTTTTCCACTTTTTTCCACCGACTTCCAAAAAGGAGGAGATTATATTTTCGGCTGTGGATATATATTCTTTATTATCATATATTTTGTGTATTTTCATTTTACATCCCAACAAGTCACACGTATGGTCAGTGTGACGTTCATTCTGCCGTCATGAGCGCTGGTATACTGGGTTATATTTCGGAATATACCTTTATTTCACCACAATTTTATTTTATTTTATCGTGATTTTATCTTACCAAAAATATCCGTAATTGATTTTAGCCAAGTTGTCGTACCTATTGTAACTATATATTACGGTACCGCTTATACGCTAGACTGCGACGACTTTGACAAATTACCAAACTGAGTATTGCATGAGGGATGAATGATTATGATGTTTTCGTTTCTGTCGGTTGCCACTGAAATAGAATTGGGTCAAAAATCTTTATAGCCTTTTGATAATGTAAGAAATGTTTGCGTTTAAGTTATTCTATAATTTATTTATTTTAAGATTCATAAAAATATTAATACTTATAATAATTAAAGCACTGATATTTCTAACCGCATTTTCATTGCGTCAAAAAATTAAAAATTCTTAAAATTATGTTCTAAATTCGAATATTTTTTTGACCTGATATCGTCTTATAATTCGATATGGGGTGCGCGCACGAAAAACATGACAGTTCATGCGGCGTTACCTCGCTCTAAGGCGTTCCATTTACACTCTCAAGTCTTTCAACAACCGTAAGGCCCACCTGGGCCGCGCTCTTTGTTTCGATTATAATATTACGTATTTCGATGATTTAGAGAATACTTTTGTATGAAGAAGTTTGGTTAGTTATGACCTTTGATACATTGACCACACTCTGAATGAAAAATAAATAAACAATCTGTGAGTTATTAGTATTATTTCGGCTATTCAAAATTGTGCTCTATTTCCTACGTGTCATGGTATGACTTGTGCTTTGTTCGAAGATTTTACTGGATTTCACGAATGTATGTAGCGTTTTGTATTGCGAATAGTTTATTTTACTCATTATAAATATTTTTAGACAATCATTTGAAAGAAATACGTCGAAATAACTTTAGGTTACACTCGAAAAAGTTTGTTTCTATTTATAGAGATTCGGAAGCGAGGGTTAAGGGGTTAAGGATAGTTGAACGTGACAACGTCATACGTTGTCACGTTCAACTATCGTCAGTAAACCGACTTTACAGACAACCGATTTTTTTTCAGGTAAAATGAAGTTACTATCAACGGCGTTGGCTGTCCTGGCTGTTTTGGCCGTTGCCGAATGTAAGTTTTTTTTAAATAATAAAAATAATATATTCTTTAAGTATTTAAAAGGTGAATTATTATGCTTAGTTATTGATATTTTTACCGGCAGCATTTTTATTTTATTTTACTACCATACACCAGACTTGGAACTAATAATAATTAAAATAAGTCTTAGAAGTTATAGGTTTTTTGAATCTCAGACACAGTCTAGGCAAAATTTATTAGTAATAAACAATTTTACGACGAAAACTCATAAATTACAACAAACATAAAGCCAAACCTGCTACATTTAATGAGTTTACGAGTAGATTAATAATAAACTTTTCAATGTAAGTACTTTTATCGTTTTAAAATTTTCAGATGAGATTAGCATTACCACTCAAAAGCCTCTAAAAAGTAATTAAAAAAATAAATAAAAAAGCACTGCAATCCAAATTGAAAATAGAACGAAAATGTCACAGTTCATTAAAAGTTATTGTAATTTACAATGTCTATTATTGTACAGAAGAAAGAAAAAGTTTGTAGAAAACTTCGATGGAGATTTTAATCCATTCTAAGACAACAACTTTACAATAATTGTTAAAGGAAACTTTTTAAACAAAAACTAGACGTGTAATGAATTATTGCGTTTCTAGCGAACTTTTGCAAAATCCATTGCGAAAGTTTTATACATATATTACCTGTGAAGTATTGGTTTTTTACTTTAAAAAGACATAATATAATACATAAATATCATTAAGAAGCCTTAACTTCAAAAATAAAAACTAATATAATTTTTTTTGTGTGAGTACTGAATCCTACTGCGTAGATCGGAACACAAATATTAATTAAGAAATTTTCGGGTAGTCGAAAAACTTCAGCGAGTTTGACATCTGTCATGTCAGTCCACGCGCGACCACGGCCGCTGAGAAATAGCCGAAACGCTGGAAATACGAAAAGTGTTCCGCGAAAAAAGTATCGAAATCTTATAAAAAATTAGTTATGTCCATAAAGTAACGTTATTATCAAACTTCTAATATAAAAGTTAATGTACCGTTGATCAAAGCGGCAAGCGATTGAAAAAAATCGAATAGAATGCCACTGTACTGTAGGTTTCATTTTCTACCGACATTTGTCTAGCGACCCATGCCACCGGTCCTTGGTGGTGGCGTAGAGAAAAATTAAACCTATACCGTGCATCGGCACGGCAACGCCGCACCGACCAGCACAGCAGTCGGAGTGGGAGCTGTTAGGTTTAATTTCGTTACGGAATTTCTTCATTCGGTCGCCGCGCTTAAATCCCGCGATATTAGCTATAAAAATCACGCCATGACTGTTATGCCTATAAAAAAAAAAAAAAAACTGCCAGTTTCACCTCGTCTTCATGGTTATTGTCTTTATCTATTTTTTTATTTCAGCAGCGGACAGCAGAGCGCGCGTCGTATGCTACTTCAGCAACTGGGCGGTGTATCGGCCGGGCATCGGACGGTACGGCATAGAGGACATCCCCGTGGAACTGTGCACACATCTCATATACTCTTTCATCGGCGTCACCGAGGATAGCGAAGTGCTGGTGCTGGATACTGAGGTAGGTGATGATGAAAATAGTGATCAATAGACCGGCCGGTCTTGGAGAGAGTCTTGTGTTTGATAGGTCCAGGACATTCCGTGTATGGCTATGTCAAATCGCGGGTGGTTTTGTAATGACAAGGTTCCTTTATGTTGTGTCTCTGTTATGATTACTAACTATGAAATATGTGATTGGGCAGTTAAAGACGAATTTGTATGGCACTTGGTAGACTGTATTTTCAATCATGGACATAATATTATTCAGTTGTAGACAAGTCCGTTGTTGGAATATTCACCTCGCCTGTAAAAGTCAGTTTACATTACAATGTGACTAGACAATAACGTAATGCATTTAAAAATGAGCCATTCAAAATTGAATACAAGAGTGGATGTAGTGGGTTAAACGTGTGAATTTCGAACTTGACGTTTTTTGCATGAATGATGGTTTTAGGACCGGAAAAATGATTTGAAATCAAAAGAAATTGGATTTTATATATACCCAGATATATTATGCCAGATGACAAATAGATAAGTTATGTCAAGTTATGTTCAAATTATAAGGGAAAAAATAAGTAATTATCCGTATATAACATGACATTAGTCTTGGTAAAAGTTTTCTCTGAACGTATTTTAATTTTACTTTTAGGTAAACTTTAAAAATAGCAATACGCATACAGGCCCTAACTCCCTACAGCCCTTGAGCTAATATTTTTATGTAGCAGGGCCACAGACAAGGCTAGGAGTTATAATATGAACTTAAATATAACACACAAGTTGACATTATGTTACTTTTAAAAAGAACTGGACTGTAAAAATATAATAAATTATAACATAACATTTTATAGAAAAATAATGTCAACATTCGTTTGCTTGAATAATCCCACGGTAGCATTTTGCATTGATGTTAAAAGATAGCCTCTACATCAAAATATTATTTCGAATCAATTAAGACAACATAATGGTATAGTATAATACGTAAACGCCTCCTTTTTTAAGTTGGTTTAGAATTGCTTAAAATACTTATTACGCGGGAATCGTACATTTTTCTTGGATAAAAATTAACCCAATGTAATAATTGACTACTAAAGATGACTGGTGACATACACATAGACTCATACTAGCATTAAAAAAATATTAAGTACTAGATGACGCCCGCAACTCCGATGCGCCAAAATTCGTTTATCGCGCGGGAACCGTACATTTTTCCGGGACAAAAAGTATCCTATGTCCTTTCCTGGGACTCCATGCGAAATTTCAGCATTATCGATTCAGCGGTTTGGGCGTGAAGAGATAACAGACATACAGACAGACATACTATCGCATTTAAAATAATATGAAGTATGAATAATTAATTAATTATAATTAATTAATTAATTAAACTATTGTTTTAAATATATACCAGGCTTTTTTTTTATTAAATAAGGGGGCAAAAGAGCAAACGGGTCACCTGATGGTAAGCAACTATCGTCGCCCATGGACACTCGCAACATCAGAAGAGCTGCACGTGCGTTGCCGGCCTTTTAAGAGGGAATATGCTCTTATCTTGAAGGTTTGCAGGTCGTATAGGTCCGGAAATACTGCTGGTGACAGTTCGTTCCAGAGTTTTACAGTGCGCGGCAGAAAGTTACGCGAAAAACGCACTGTGAAAGACTGCCACTCATCAAGGTGATGAGGATGGTATGCTTTTCGCGTGGGACGATGGCGAAAAGTTGCAGGTGGTATGAAAATGCAGGTGGTGGCTTCATAGATTTATATTCAAAAATTGCTCATTTCATTACAGTTGGACGAAGAGCAAAACGGATTCAGAAACTTCACGTCTCTCCGGGAGAAGTATCCAGATGTAAAATACATGGTGGCCGTGGGCGGCTGGGCGGAGGGCGGCGCGAAGTACTCTCGAATGGTCGCACAGAAGTCAACTAGGATGACGTTCGTGAGAAGCGTTGTTGGTAAGTATCCTTTAACACATGATACACAGGGTATAACAAAAGTAAGTGATAATATTTTAGTGTGTATGATTCCTCTGTACAGAGTTCATTGTGAAAGTAGCAGCACCACAAGAACAAAACTATTTTTGAAATTTGTATGCGCAACTCATTTAGCGCTGCGAACTCAATATGGACCCATACACAACCAAAAGTATTATCACTTAGTTTTGTTACTGCCTGTATAGGCTGCGTAAAATTTTAAGATCGCCTGGGAGGAGGAAAAAACAAGGCCTGTAGTTTCTTAGTTTTTGACAGTAATTTATTGTTTCAATAGTAGTTGATTGGTTAACGTTTCATCCAATCATTAAAATTAATCGGTATCTTATAATAGAGGGTTAAAAATTGTAAAAAAACGTATCTATTTATGGAAGACCCCTCGGCCATTCTCCGGTATGGCATTATTTGCCTCATTGCCGTAACTATTTTTTTTCTTCGTCGATTTGACTCAGACACATTGAAATATTAAAGAAATGAAAGATACGAACACAATAATAAATGTGGCGTGAAACAGTTAGTTAAAGTTTTTTGGATAATGAGACTTAAAAATTTATGGGTACGGTAATCAGACAAATGTAGTCTTTTACGTAACGATACAATGACACAATTGATAAAAACTAGCTTAGGGCAACGTAAATAGGCCAAATTATGAAATATAAACATAATAAAAATCTAATTTAAACATAATTGAAAAGTAACTATTACGGTAATTAGATAAGTTTGTAACCAAAGCTACGGTAATTAGATACTCATGTGCTTTATCGGCGCCACAATAACATTAACGACGTGGGACCACTGATGGGCCATGGCACACACTAAGGAGAAGCAACCCGTGCACTCGTAATGTGCCAAATCCTGATATTTTTGGATGGGCATCCAAAAAACAGCAGGTGTTACGGTAATTAGGACTTTTGATCGGACAAGCGATTATTTCATGATAACTATTTATAGACTGGGCCTATGGAGTCGATATTTTGCAATACGATAACCAATGTTTATAGGCGTTTAAAACTATGAATAGATTAAACTAAATAGGTACGTTATAAAAATTACAAGCAAGTTGGCGTGGGGACACGTTACGGTAGTTAGAAAAACATGGTTTTTGAACACGAATTAAATTATTTTAGCTAAATTACTTAAATTAGAAGCCTGTATTTAAGTTTGTAGCTAGATACTGATGCTAACTACCGTTTAAAAATATAACATACTTGAATAAGATAATATTACAGAGTATACAAGCCCGGGACATGTAAATTTTGCTCTCCTGAGAATGGCCGCCCTAATAAATGTGTAATTTCAAACTGGTTACCTAAATCTGTGTCATGAGGGCCCGCTCTAGGCCAATAGGTCTAGGTCTGTTATATCAACATTAATGAAAAATTACTGAATGTTAAATTAAGATGCAACAAACTTCAGGACTAGCACTAGTGACAATGTTACTCAAAAACACGAGCATACAATTTTCTTGATAGAAAAAAATTGCGAAGTAGCTTCCAAATCACCTATAATTAACACGTTAAACTGTTAGTATTCGAGTAATGCATTAAAATAAAGCTTGAAACTTTTTAGTATAATTACATTATAGATGAGGCAGGGATTATGTTGCATATTTTTTATCAACTTAAGTAATAGATAATATCTTTAAAAAAAAAAAAAACCTATAACTGCCCGCTAACTTGGCGATGATTCCGCGTCGTCCTCTTTCACCTGGCATATGAAAGACGGGCATGAGTGTGAAGAGAGAAGGACGATGTTTGATTTTTTGGATTGGGCGCCCCTTAATAGTTTGATCCTACCTACGACTTCGTAATATTATATTGAATCTTTTATATGGGCACTAACATGCTCGTTATACCTAAGATAAGCAATTGAAATCTAGACCCTAACATTTCTAACCCATATTTTATCACAATGGTCGCTTGGACCATTTAGAAATTAGGTTTCGAACACTAAAACACAAGCTTAGTAAATCCGAAATAAGTTTATTTTATAGTGATTTTCATAAATATTTTGCAATCAGTTGTATGAATCTGCAGGCCATTAATCCATATTAATATGAAAGTGCGCCTGGCTGTCTGTCTGTCAATTACCTCTTCGCGCCCAATCCGCTAAACCGATTTTGCTGAAATTTGGCGTGGAGATACTTTGAGTCCCGAGATATATCTTACATTACATTATAATTTATAAATATAATTCGAATCGAGAGACTAATAGACTAATAAACAATAGACTAATAAACAAATAGACCACCTAGTGACATTTGAGAATCTAAAATGGCATAATCTTGGCACTGACTACACTAATTGTAATGCGTTAATCTAAGACAGAACTTAAAGCGACTGCCAAAAACTCAAGGTTTTAGAGATTTGGCAACGCAAACAGATAAAAACTAGATATTTACTCCTACAAAAAAATAGTTAAAACATTGTCATTTGATAAGAATATGTGTAAAAACCGACATGCCTATATAATAGGATTGATGCCAACGATAGTATAGTTGGCTCTATTTTATAAAACATTTAACTTTAACAAGAAATACCTTAACAAGAATTTCCTCCCACTTAAATAATCACGTGCGGCTCCCAACGCCTAAACTATAAAGTTAGGTTTAAATAATTCCCAAGTTTTAAGAACCGCCAGTAATGTACCTACCAGTAAAAGCTCGAGTCGTTAAAAGTTGTAAGCTTAATACGGACAAAGTTTCAAGTAGATTCTACACTTGTCCGAACTAAATGTAAAATTTTTAATCCGAGTATAGTTCCTTGGAAACTTTTGCAATAGCTTTTGGTTTATTTTTCCAATACTTATATATAAAAATGTGCAGGTAAATTGATTTTTATTTATCTATTTTAATAATAGAAAAAACAGTCCGATAAGATTGATATAGGATATATTACTGCAATGTATTCAAGTTAGATGGCAGCACAGACTCGGGGGATCGCCGCCCACAACATAGGCCCCGAGGAGAAGGGCTCCCCCAATGCCCGGGGAGCCTCTCGGTGCAGACAGGCGGCGACAAAGGCTGTTGCATTTGAAAAGATGCCGGAAGCGGCAAGCGCTTCAGAGGACGCGGTTGAATGCCGAATGAAAATGAAACGAATATGTGCTAGTAGCGCCCTCTATTCCGACCTTTGCGAAAAATGCCCTATTATTCCTTACTACTACGAGCAACACAGTAACATTGTAAGTAATGTTAATGAGCAAAGACTTAATTAAAATACTGTACTTATACTTTGTTTTAATTTTATTGTAACAATCTTAAAAGTCAAAAGTAGAGTGAACTAGATGGGCCAATTTGTAGTGACTTTGAGGCAAAATGTGCGAGTCAAGAAAGTATCCCCAATAATATAATAAAACTAGATGTGACCCGCAACTCTGTTGCGTAGAAATTCGGTTGTGGATTGGGAACCACACATTTTTTCGGAATAAAAAGTGACCTTTAAAGTCCTTTCTTCTCTAAATTAAAAAAAAAAGTGTCCCATGTCCTTTTCCGGGACCAAAAGTATAGACTCCATATATCCATACCCAGCATCGGCTCAGTGGTTTGGGCGTAAAGAAGTAACAGACAGACTTTCGCATTTATAACATTAGTATGGATTCAACACAACAAAACGTACTTTATAATACAGAATATTTGATATGAAGCAAATCTGAGGTCTTTTGAAATTATTAGCGCAAATCGTGACTGTAAAAGTAATTTCAACTTGCTCAAACATTCTCCGAGACGGCCTCTGTCCGGAAGAGGGTAATCACAGTAAAAACTTACTACGTGGAAAGACTTGCGAATAAAAGTTATTGCACTAACTGCCGCACTCAGAGAAGAATATTTACCACTTAACCGTAATATGACTTTGACATAAGCCCCATACACATGGATAGCGCATGTGTATGTACTTCACGTGCCATATCGCGTTCCCAAACGACGAGCAATGCTCGTCTTTCGAAAGTCTGTTCTTTAGTCTGCTATCGGGATCGGACGTCAATCGGAATTTTAAAAATGCCTAAATGCCTAAAAGTACGGAGCTGTAGAAATTCAAACAGAAACGTTGGCCTTCATAATGGACACGTTTCTTGTCATCGGTACATCACAGTTGGTAGGAAAAAAGTGGCACGCTCGTTTTCATACAAATGGAGCGAAATACGGTACCTATCTTGATCTATGTCTGCCCCAAACCATTATCTGTCAAACTCTTCATAAAATTGAGGTTGAAGGTATAAGTGGAAGCCGTTTCGTCGCGATACTACTAGTTTCTAGTATATAATAATAATATTGTCTATAAGTAAGTGTCGCTAGCTTCGTGTCGCTAGCTGCGGACGGTATTTCATAGAAACAAGGCCATTTAGCCGAAACTTTTTCGTTTTCGCTTCGTTATAGAATCGCTGATCAAAAAATATAGGACGTGTCGAACGTCAACGTCATATTAACGAACGCTTATGGCAATTCCATACATTTCCATCGGCGATTCTATAACGAAGCGAAAATGAAAACATTTTGGCACACCCCCCAGTAGTGTCGCGACGACACGCCGTCAGCAGTTGTCGCGTGTCGCTCGGTTCCAACTTGTACCTTTAATCAATATTAAATGGGTCTGAGTGCGGCCGTAACTTTTTATTATGTCCAAGAAGCCAATGGCTCGTTTTAGATTGATTATAGTATTTAATAACTTGTGAAATAGATAGCAGTGGTCTTAGTTGGAAGTAAAAGTTGATTAGTTTTGGAAAATTAGATGAATGTTACGTTAAATGTAGCAAATATAATTGTAATTTCGTTTTATTTCTGTTCTATCAAATCATTACGAAGTTTTTAAAATGAAATCTTCTTTATTGTAGTCACAACAAAGTTCAATATTTTTTGTGGATGTGTTAAAATCATAAGCTCGCGTCAGGATGCATAAAGTATAAAGTCAATGATTTCATCGAGGTCAGCACATCTTGGGAGTAGGGTGGCTCCATGTCGGCTACTTTTCTTTTATTTTTGTTATGTAGCTGTAAGCCAAGTTGTGATTTTCCATTTTTTTAGTAAAAGATGGCCCCGTGCGAGTTTCTTACGCCGGTTCTTCTCGGCGGGATAGTTCCCGAACCGGTGGTATGCAACGTAGTTTCTTCGTTCGACTTTCAAAAAGAGTATCATGATACCCATTTTCAATAAAAATATATTTTATTTATTTATTATTTATTTATTTATTGGATGCATGATCGACAATTCGTAAGACTATGAAAGGCCGTCAGCGTTGCGTATGGGAGGAAATATTATCCTCCTCTTTTTACCGAGCAGTGAAAATGTTTCGTTATCACTTACGTCGGTACTCTTGGAGTGCAAGTGCAACCCATTTTTTTTCTTATCCGTTAACCCTATCACGGAAAATTATTAAATGAATCATCAGTCACAAGCAACACAAATATTCTTAATTATAGAATATTCAACATACTGAGGCATAAAAATGTCGCCTGGTTATGACGTCATAGCTTCCATAATGGCATTTGAATAGATCATTTATTAAAAGCACGAAAGAATTCAACTCGGCGCATCAGTAGAATTATAATGTGTAGTGAATATTCATCTCAATGTCAATATTGTAATAAGGTGTCTTTCCAAACAAATGGTAGAGATAAACTACGATAACATGGTGCGCCCCTCCAAATGACTGTTTCAATGTGTGTGGTCACATACTTATATGAAAGAGTTTGTATGTAGTGAGTATTCAAACAATCACAGTGCACGTAATATGTATTTCAGTTAATGTCACTTATTGCCAAGATTTGTTGGTCAACTAATCATAACTAGCCGACAGCGCAAGACAACGCACTTCAAACGTTTTGACAACGCACTTCAAACATTTTGAATTTTGGAGGGGCGCGCCATGTTATCGTAGTTGATCTATAGTAAGTATTCAACCAATCAACAGTACTCGTAATATATCACTTAATGTCACTTATTACCAAGATTTGTTGGTCAACTAATCATAACGAGCCGACCGCGCAAGACAACGCACTTCAAACGTTTTGAATTTTGGAGGGGCGCACCATGTTATAGTAGTTTATCTCTATCACTTTGAGGAAACTAGAGTTGATTTGAAGAATATTTACCCAGCGAAATATTTTGTTTTACCATAAGTACGCTTTTAAATATAATTATTATGAGTAACTATAGATGACACTCGCAACTCTGTTGCTCCAAAGTTCATTTGTAGCGCAGGAACCGTTCATTTTCCCGGGATAAAAAGTGTCCTATGTCCTTTCCCGGGACTTAAAGTATACCAGAATCAGCAGAATCGTTTCTGTGGTTTATGCCTGAAGAGGTAACAGACAGACAAACAGACGGACACACAGACACACTTTTGCATTTATAATATTAGTAGGTATTGAAGTATAGATATGGAAGTATGGATTATCGCAATTGCCACCATGATGGCTTAGATGTTTTTAGCAATCATAGACGAATATCGCATGCTCATCACTTGTTGATGTTGGGTATTTTTTATTTTTATTTTTTTGGGGATGGGGGAAACCCATCATGGGTGCCCCGGGTTAGGGATGTGCCTCAGTGAGCTGAAGTACCCCGGGGGAATGTGGGACTCTTACCCACTTAAACCACCTGCGGTTTGCCTTCAGCCGTATTATACGGATAGATGTCCTGGATCTGTCTAACACAGGACTCCCTCCACGACCGGCCGGTCTACCTCACAAGGGACCGGACTTCCACCAAGTTAGCTGGGAACGCTTAGGCAAACGAATGCGTTCTCCTCGGCGCCTTGACTAGCTAAGCCGAGCAGGTTCCCATCCTGACCCGGAGCCCCGTGGGATGGAAGTTATAGAAGGTTTGCATAGCGACGCCTCCGCACTCCCGTCCTACGCCGGCGGAGCGGCAGAGAGGTGGGATCGTCCTCTCTGTCCCGCTCCGAGGCCTCTTTCTGCGACATAACAATTTCACAGAAAGTGCTACCGCCGCCTGCCAGGCCTCATCGCTCTCGAGCATCTCTCGGGAGCGAGAGGTCTCGCGCGTGGCGCTGCACGACCCAACAATCGCACACCTCGAAGGTGTGGTGGGCCGTGTCTTCCACACCACCACAATCATGGCAGGCTCCCTCCTGGCGACCTTACACAAGTACGTACCGAAGCACCCGTGCCCGGTGAGCACCTGTGTAAGGCGAAAGGTGAGGAATTTCTTCTTGCGGCGCATCCACGTCGCAAGAAGCTGGGCGCAGAGCCTCAGCAGGATATTGTGTATTAGTCCAACACGGGCCAACATAATATTGTATAGGCTACATTATATTCTTCGGTTTTCTAATTAACTCTGCATCACTATATTAAAAAAAGTTAACTCTATGTTTCTTTCCAGATTTCCTCGACAAATATGACTTTGACGGTCTGGATTTGGACTGGGAGTATCCCGGAGCCTCAGACCGCGGGGGCTCCTTCTCCGACAAGGACCGGTTCCTGTTTCTCGTCCAGGAGCTGAGAAGGGGCTTCATCAGGGCCGGCAAGGAGTGGGAGCTGACTGCGGCGGTTCCGCTGGCCAACTTTAGACTGAACGAAGGATACCATGTGCCTGAACTTTGCGAGTAAGTGGCGGTAGCCGGTTTTATAAGCCCAGCTATACAGAACTTCTGTATAGCTGGGCTTGGGCACTTCTGTAACAGAAGTGATTTTATGGTGTCCTAGTGGTCATGCATTTGATTGGGTGTTTATTGTTATGTCAATCCATACTTCTATACTAATATTATAAATGTGAAAATGTGTCTGTCTGTCTGTCTGTCTCCCTGTTTCCTCTTCACGCTCATCGTTGAACCGATTTTGCTGAAATTTTGCATGGAGATACTTTGAGTCCTGAAAAGGGACTTACCTACTGGATACATTTATCCCGGAAAATGTACGATTCCCGCGCGATAAACGACTTTTGGCGCAACGGAGTTGTGGACGTCATCTAGTAACGCTACTAAATTACGAAGGTGAATCTAACTGAATTCTCTGATAGTACATACATTATGTTATGATTATGATTCTTCGATTTTGTGAAAGACAATGATATTTAATACAGTATTAGCAAGAACACAGCTTGATGAAAGGCCTTTAAGTAGATGTAATTTTATCAGGCGCTTTCAAACCTATATTCAATCAATTCTTAAGCGCTTTGCCTTAAATAGTTTGAACAAGCAGTTGATCAATCTATTTTCATCCTTTCCATTTATTTTATAGATGAATTTATCTCAAAATCTAATAAATAGTTTCGAAGACATCAATGAGAATATACTATTAAATATTTGCTATTTACTCCTCCCAGTGCTTTAAAGCTTAAGCGAGATTAAGCTCCAGTTGGAACAAAAAAATATTGTTCCATGTTTGGTAAGGATAATGTAGGCTGATCATGTGATTATCGGACACGGGAAATAATTTATGCTCGTAAAAGTCTATTTTGCCCCGATTTCTCGCCAGTGTGTATCTAGGAAAACTTTTTACATGGCCATGCTATGAATCATCATACTTATCAGACAATCAGGTGATCAGCTTTGTCCTGACCAAACTACTCTACGTTTCTAACGCGGGAGTCGAACTCACAACCTCCGAGTCAACTCTCTAAGCCACTGGACTGGGGTGGCGATAAGTTTCATTTCATTATTGTACCATCGAGGAGATTATTCCTACGCAGTTGACAGACCTACGGTCACTTTTATTATGAGCCTATACTATCCCACTGCTGGGCAAGGGCCTCCCACAAGGTCTTCCATATGTCTCGCTCCAACGCCACCGCAGAGTAGCCTGGCTTGTAGGCATCCAGTTCATCTCGCCATCTTTTTGGAGGCCGTCCACGGCGGCGTCATCCGGTCATTTGGTCGGCTTTAAATGTCAATTCAATGTTAATTGTGATCTATCGGCTGGGTCTGACTTAACGCGACCAAATCATTTAGGTCCGCATCTGCCTAGGAATTAACTTCTCTGATAGTACTAACCAGGCTAACAATATAACCTTACCTTTCAGACTCCTGGACGCGATCCACGTGATGTCGTACGATTTACGTGGCAACTGGGCCGGGTTCGCCGACGTCCACTCCCCGCTGTACCGCCGCCCGCACGACCAGTGGGCTTATGAGAAACTGAATGTGGTTAGTACTAGGGTCGTATAGGTTAAAAGGAGGTAATTTATTGGATGGATAAGGGATAATTTTCCTGTCATGCCTGTCATCGTCCGCGCGCGGATCTGCAGAGCGATTCACAATTTCCGCTCAACTTGGATTCGCAAACTTTACCGTGTGCTCATTGGTCAATGCCCAGTACGGCGAGCGTTTCCGAATCCCAGTCGAATTGCGCATTGTGAATCAGGGCCCTAAGTCGGCGTGCAAGATACCCGCATCTTATTATTACATATATGTCGGCAAAACACGCGGCCAGGATCCGAGCATGTGTGACAACAGGTATGTCAGGAAAAGTACCCTAAATAAATAGAACACCAATAAAGATAAGATCACACTAAGCGACACTATAATATTATGTTGCAGCGGAACAACACGACAATATACACATTCCACAGAACTGGCGTTTTCTGTCGCGTAGCGTCGCTGCCGCGTAGTATGCGGTTTAGCTCATACGATTTTATACCAAAAATATTTGGCTGTGACGTAACGCGCCATGCATTGTAGTGTCGCCTAGTGCAGTCTTATCATTAGGCAACATTTTAAAGGATTAGATATTACTCAATGCAAGTGGTGCAAGGACTGCATAAAATATCATCTACATAGAAGCCGGTAAATATTTACAATTTCGCGACAATCGAATATCATAATGGATACTTCGGTCACTGTTTGTGGAACGAAATTGGAGCTAAATTATAGAGTACATGCATACAAATTAATTTGGCAAACAGTAAATGTTTGTGTGCCGTTTTTCAGTGTATGTCTGTTGATATTTCAACACATTTAATTGTCATTAGTTTGTAACGTAGTCGTTACACAATTTAGTAGGCATTTTACAAATACGCTTATATCATTAACGATTTATCGTCACGAATAGTCGAAACGATTCGAAAGCGATCGTATACGATTCATACAGAACTTCTCATAACATCTTTCCTTTTCATACAAATCCTTAGACATTTTCATCATGTTCTTGTTGTCGCTAAAAAGTTGATAATTTTTATCGCTGTGGCTCTGGTAATTCCCGGGTTATGGGTAATTCCCAAATCGGTGGTAGGCACCAAGATAGAAAAAGTCATTAAAAAAAGTCCAAAAACAAAGTCATTAACAATTCCAATCATTAACAATTTATTCCAAATAAATAAATATAATCTGCGATGTCTATAATTGCGCAAATACTGAAGCCAGATAAGTTCAAAGTTTAACCCGGCACTCCGGAGGCTGAATTAAAATATGAACACTGGAAAACGACATTCTCCAACTATCTTAGCGAAGGCATGGGAAAATAAACTTTTTCGGAAGGAACCAAGCTAAGGTTACTATTAAACAATAATTTATCTTACAATATTTATATTCACGTTCCGATCCAATTGGAATTCCAATCTTACATTAAAAAAGTCTTCGTTTGTAACCAATTTGGATTTTGGAAATATTTTCATTGTTTCTAGAACGACGGTCTAGCCCTCTGGGAGGAGAAAGGCTGTCCGTCCAACAAGCTGGTAGTCGGAGTGCCATTCTACGGACGTTCCTTCACTCTGTCTGCTGGCAACAACAACTATAACCCTGGGACATACATCAACAAGGAGGCGGGAGGTGGCCACCCTGCCCCGTATACTAATGCTACAGGATTCTGGGCTTACTATGAGGTAAGTTTGAGCTTGATAAGGTCGTACCTATACGTGATGTCTTTAGCACTTGACAGAATACTGGGTTACATTTTAGAACATACTCAATACTCATAGATAAATTCTGTAATAATCAACTTAAGTAATTCAAAGCTATGACTTTACCAACAACGATAAGGCGAGGCTTATTTGGTTAGAATATTAAATATAATATAATATCAGAGTTCGATAACATTTGGATGTCATGAAACTATGTAAGCCCTTTATCAACAGCTTTTATTCTAAACATTATTTATGTTAAAAGTTTTAAATTACAATACTTTGTTAATTGGGTGTATTGTATAAGTTTAACTTATACAATACTGATAAATCGAATTTAAAGCATAGGTCTTTAACTTTTACTGTAATATTTTGTATCTAACAGAATTTATTGAACTGTTATCTTAATTAAAGGAACCAGCCATAAAATATTGTTCATTACTACTTACACAAATTTTTTAATACTATTTTTATCTCATCTTTACATAATATTTATAAATAGAAAAAAAGGTACCTATAGCCTAACCTAGGAGTGTTCTTCTGTATTGTTTACACACTCGGGCACTATAAAAAATTACATCGCTGAAAGGGCTATTGGTGTTTGAGATATTAATGTATAAAAATATATTCTCATTTTGAAATGTTCTATCTCTCTTTTCTAAGCACTCTATCTCTTTCTAGATCTGCGACTACGTCGACAAACCCGGATCTGAATGGACGAAGAAGTGGGACGAGCAGGGCAAGTGCCCCTATGCTTACAAGGGGACCCAGTGGGTTGGCTACGAGGATCCCACCAGCATCGAGATCAAAATGAACTGGATCAAAGAGAAGGGGTACTTGGGTGCGATGACCTGGGCTATAGACATGGACGACTTTAGAGGACTGTGCGGCGAGAAGAATCCTCTTATAAAGCTCCTTGATAAACACATGAGGTCGTACACTGTGCCCCCTCCACGCGCCGGCAACACTACACCCACGGTACGTAGAATACTAATTGGATGGGCGATTCACACGTTCGAATATGTTGGTCGAATGTTGGCTCAAATGTTAGCAGATTCAGACATTTGAATCTGTTGATTGGCTCAAATAGTGTTGCATTTTTTAGTGATAAGAATTCTTATTTCATCTATTATAGTTGGTACACTTAACACTTTGGCTTAAAATAATTTCAGTGTGAGGTTTTTTTCGTTATTGAAAATTATCATTTGACCAAAATATTATGATGGCGGAAACATAACTTCTGCAAACAAATTTATAGTAATTTTAATTATTATTATTATATTTTACTAACTTATGCGCTGTTAGTGATTCGTATGTAAAAACAATATTAATTGCTATGACGAATTATTAGTGTGTATGGCATATTTAACCGAAAATACAAATGCAAAATTTAATCCAAAGATTGAAATAATAAAACTTGTTTGGCTATTCGAAAGTGTGTGTCGGTTATAACAGTATTAATTTTATGAAAGTCAATTCCAAGATCAAATCCCAATTAAGGGCCTAGCGTAGGTATCCTAATGAATACTAATTTGGGGTGCCTAGGTTCAGAACCTAATAGGTACCAACTAAACTTAGAGATAAAGTAATATTACACTTGTGCACTTGGTATGCTTGTGGCTTATCTTAAAACATTAATTCTAAAGGTGTCTTTTCGATCAACGCGGCAAGCGACCGACAAAATTCATATAAAATATCACTTTATGACTTACTATCCCCCCTTCTACCAGCTAAACGGTTGTTTCTGGAAATGTGAAAAATTTCACGGGAGTAGGAAATATGCTGAATTTGAAAGGAAAACTATCACGGCTATGAAGACTTCATAAGTTATTGAGTAATAGTCGATCAACTAAAAAACATAAAGAACTTTTCGTTCAAATTCCTTTGAAAGTAACTGATATGTAATTGATGCTTGACACGCACTTGGCGGGTTTTAGCTTTTATTAGTAAGAGTTTATATAATTTAAATAGTTAAAAATAGTATTTTTTCTAAAAGTAACTTTTTCTTGAGATTCAAAGTATCTCCAGACTCCATCTTAATTCAAAGGCTTATGTATGAAGAGATAGACAGACACAATATACAATAATTATACTATTAGTATATGCTCAGCAGTTTCCCGGCCCTTGTCTGACGCTGAAAGAACCTAATCCCCGCCTTATCTAAGTTAATCTACCACAAGGTTACACTTTAATCTCTTAATCGATTTTGAGGTTTGATTCTTCGTTTCTATATCCATACTTCCATACTAATATTATAAATGCGAAAGTGTATCTGTCTGTCTGTCTGTCTGTTACCTCTTCACGCCCAAACCGCTGAACTGATTTTGCTGAAATTTGGCATGGAGACACTTTGAGTCCCGGAAAGGACATAGGATACTTTTTATCCCCAAAAAATGTACAGTTCCCACGCGATAAACGAATTTTGGCGCAACAGAGTTGCGGGCGTCATCTAGTATGTTATAAACGAGCATCTATCGTAATAAAAATGTGAAAGTGTGTCTATCTGTTACCTCTTCACGTCCAAACCGAACCGATTTTGCTGAAATTTGGTATGGGATACTTTGCGTCCCGGGAAAGGACATGACAGAGACAGATAAACAAATTCATGCGCAACGGAATCGTGGGCGTCATCTAGTTGTATACAGGGTGCAATTAAACCTTCCTGTCAAATTTTTTCCAGGGCTTATGTATCATTAGGAGACTCCATTTAACCAAAAAAAATTGGGTGTTATTTTTTTTCAATGACACATTTTATCCCATTTAAAATCGTTGCAGAATGGTCACTGGCGGCGCGGGGGAATGAGAGGGGGTGCGCGGGATGAGGCGCGCGCGAGGTGGCGTGTCACGCGCGGCCGACGCATCGTGTCCATTAATTGTAGTGTTTTTTAGGATAACTTTCGGAAGCTATTTCTCAACATTTTAGTACTGAGTGACCATAAAAGAAAAAATACGTATATTTTTATTTTTAACAATGATCAATGTATCAAAATTTGGCAGGAAGGTTTAATTGCACCCTGTATAAAATTCTCGTGTCGCGGTGTTTGTAGCTAAACTTTGCCAAAACACCATCAAAGTTTTGTGTGATTAATGATTGTATTCTGGGGTAGGGAATCGGCTAACATTTTTTTAATCCTCAAATTAACGTTGTAGCAAACAAAGCACAGTCCTGAATCGCGAATATTCTGAAACTTAAAACAACATTTGCCATTTTCCTGGGTCAGCTAGATTTAATATGAGATTTTAACTTAAAAACGGAAAACGACCCTTAGCTATGTCCTTTGTACTAACAATAATACTCTCGGGACCGACTCTTGAACAGAAATTTTATTTTAACTCGTTAAAGACTATCGATAAAACTGATTCAATTCTCTAACTAGCTGTAACCAAATTTTCTATGCCAATAATCTTTGGTATTTTATGAATATATTTTATCTCGTTACCCTTATATTTTTCTTATTTCTTTAAACTTATTGGAAAATTTCAAGTAAATCCACGCACGTGTAACTACTTTGGTATTGCAGATGATGCCTACGCTCAAAACTCATTTGCAAGCCCTCTGATATCTAATGTCTAATTTTATGTTCTGTAATAAAAAAAGTTTAAATTATAGCTAACTACGTTCGTTCAAAAAATCCTATATTATGCTTTACCTAGAATATGTAGCCCAAAATCAAATTTCATTAAAATTGACTGAGTAGTTTAAGCTTGAAGGCATGCCAAACCAGAGATTTTTTTATTATCAGTTTGTTTGCACTACTTATATTGGTTCCGACACTATTTTATGAAAATTTCTAACGGTTGTTGAAAAAACCACACGTTACATTTTATAACGAAAATGTATACTTCCCGTGTGATTACTTAGCTGAGACCTAAATAGCTGCGGGAAAAAGCCATAAAATAAGGTACAAAAATAGTAGCAGTTAGTCCAATAAAGTCGGTTTCCCAGGCAGAGGAACAAACCGTGATTGCGGGTTAATCTTATAACGGAGAAATCGAAATAGCTTTTAAGTTTTATTAAAGATTAGCTTAGCTGTTAAAACGTCTATACTGTTGATCACAGGATTTGTAAATGTTTTAGATTCTGTATTATAGTAGTTTAATCTTACTGCTTCACTCAGAAACGAATATTAATTACTTAACTTTAATTAAATGAAGATTTTTACATGAGCCCCATACATTATTTCTCAACTTCTTCATTTATTGACTTTCAGGGATTGCAGTTGTTTAATTTTAAATAGATTTGGATCAGCTCATACTATGAACTGTTAAAATGGAAAAAAATCTTCCCACTTTTGAAATCTATATCTACAGAATACAGATATTATAAAGCTGAAGACTTTGTTTGTGAAACCCGTTTAGGTTTCACAAACTACCGAATCAATTTTATGTAAGGGCCAGGTCGCATCGCAAAAACCACCTTAGAAAAGCAATGTAGTTTCATACGATGCGACGTCGCGACGCAGTGTTGTGGCCTGACCCTAATTTGGCAAAGAAATAGAGTAGACTGCGTGAAAGATCATAAGCTACCATGTTCGTTTACAGCGAAACTCCTTATTTTCGCGGTCGAAGCCGCTAGTACGATCTAGTATTTAAAAGGCCGATTTCACCACTTCCTGATAAAGTGCCTGCCACAACTTTTTTGACAGATTAATCTGTCAAGTTAGGTAGTGGATAGACCTATCCAGCACTTATTAGGAAGTGGTAAAACAGGCCCTAAGAGTTTTATTTCTTTAAATACATGGTTTATAATATTTTCTCTCCAGCCTGAATGGGCGCGACCCCCGTCTACTACCCCTGATCCATCTGAAGGCGCTCCGGTTATCTATACCACAACCAAGGGACCAACCAGACCACCAACCACAACCACTACCACCAAGAAACCGTCCACCACGTCAACGGTTGCGCCGACAACCAAACCAACGTCAACAACCACAGAAGAAACGATAGGAGAAGTACCTGAGGAGGCGCCATCGGTAAGACTATTGATTCATTTGCGACAGCTTGTGCTAATTCTTAATGATGATTATTATTATCAAAATATATTACAGCATAGACAGTAAACAAAAAGTTTTGTTCGACGTTTGACAACGTTTCTGTCAATATTCTGATATGTCGTGTGGAATGAAAGGAATGGGCAGTATGCAGCCGGCTATAATAACGTCGTCTCTCTCGTTTAATATGTGTATGAAAGAGGACAATATAACATCTTGTGATAAGGAATCTAGAGAGCACCAGTTGGTCAGGTCTCCATACACGTTAAAACCTATTAGTCGGATCGATTGCAGGCCGGCCAGCACTAGTAAATAATAACAATAATATCTATGGACGCTTCACACCACGTCAGTCTGGCCCCGTGCTAAGTACCTAAAGGAATTGTGTTACAGGTACCAGACAACGAAAATATATTTAATACTTTTGTACTATACATATATTTAAGATTTTTATTATATCATACACATATTTAATACACATCCAGACCCGTTTTTGTTCCGTCGGCGGGATTCGAACCCGCGACCCCCGGCTTGAGCTACCGAAGCTCTCACCACTGAGCCACAGAGGTCGTAGTAGACAAGTGGAAAGCGGTTATCGTAAACGCTAACGCTAACGCCACAAAAATGTATGCGATTTGACACAAGTTATCGCTTCGTTAGCGAACACTAAATATGTCAAATCCCATACATTTTGTGGCGTTAGCGTTAGCGTTTACGATAATCGCTTGCCGCTTGTCTAGGCCCGCTGACCACACATTTTGTGCATTTCAGTATATGTGCACGCGTCCGGTTAGGTTAACGATTAGTCCGATCTGATCGATCGGCCTCCTCATATAGGTCTTCAGGTGCACATAAATCTAGACCCGTCATAATAATGGCAGAAGGTTGTTAGGTAATCGATGGAATATGTGATTTAATACTGACATAAATTCCAGACTCTCATATAGGTTATTTATAGCTAACTTCCTGCCTATTCGCCCTTTACCTAAAGGATAAACTATTAAGAACGTATATTCAATGCTATAGGCCCTGTGAGTAAAGTTTTTATGAGAAATGTTGGTCCATATTTGACCGAAAAGCGATTACGAATGAACATAATATTTCTCAATGATTGCTCATATTTTATCGATTGTTAATACTATAGCTTCGCTATCATGGATAGCTATCATGGTAACATGAATTGACAAACTTGACAGCAATGTTGAGGTGCATATATTCCAAAGTGATGGACCCACAAGAGCCAATTATTGTTACAAAATAACTTTTCACAACCCTAGTTGCAAGCTAGGGCTGTCAAAAGTATAATTTAAAAATTGCCGTTCATAACCATGTTCACTTTATTGTAATATTCCAGGAAAACGAGGTAGACAGCCCTACGGAGTGCACCGAGAACGACGATTACATGCCCGTCAAGGGGACCTGCGATAAGGTAAATCAGTTTCACTTGATTAAAAAAGAGCACCTAATCTAATTATTTTGATGGTAAGAATAGGCCTGTAAGAACACCCTCCTTGATTATTTTAAATGTAAGACTATGAAGGAACAACTAAAGACATTATTTCATTATACATTTTGAAAATTGAAGATATACAGACCAAATTAACTATGACGTATTTTATTATGATAAGTGACTTTTGGATTAGGTTTTCAATTTCATTTCATTAACGGTTAACCATTTTGCAACAATAGAACAAATATAATATATAAGATTGCTGCATAAAATTAATATCATTAGTCTTATTTCTATAACTTATATTAGATACTTTTCTTTGCACTTTTAATTTCCTGTATACCTACTATCTATGAAGAAAAAAAAAACGGAATCGTCGATAAGTCGTAATGCTTCATTGGTACTCTAAATTGGAGAAATTTTGTGGCTAGACGTAGCATGTCCTTACTTTATTAAAGAATTCTTTCAATAGAAAGTTCTGGAAATTCTAATTTCAGATATAAACTTAAGTGATGAAAGCGATTCACTTTGGCTTGTAAAATAATTTCGCTTAATTTTTTGTTATTTAAATTTTTTATACATTATTCATGTATTTTATGAAACTAAGGAATAGGTTCTTAACATCTAAAGGTCAAAGTTTTATTAAAATATAGAGCGGTACATAGTAAATAAAATGCGTCGTCTGTTTCGTTTTCTTTTTTAAGTACTCCGGGAGTGTTTTTTAAATTCTTCCGTTGTTATTTTAATTTTTTCATAATATTATTACTAAAATCACATCTTAAGCTAGATTGGTCGCTTGCTAAGGTAAATGTGCATATCCCGTATAAGCAGAAAATGCACATTTCTTATCACATAATATGACGGATGGAAGCATTACTTACACTAACAAACTGCTAGCATTACTTGCACTGTCACAAATAGCTGGCATTTGTTGTATTCGCGCTATTAAACGGGGTCCGATTCTTAAGCTTCGAAAGCCCATTTTATTACTCGTGTGCGCACATGTTGTCTAACAGTAAGAAAGCCTGCAATCGAAATGATATCCGAATCTTCAGAATCGAGCCCCTGAATCGGGATAATAACCTAAACTCCTAAACAACGGTGCTTTAGGATCGCTTGTAGGGAAATAACTTGGAAATAACAGAGTATATTTTGTACGAACAGTATGCGCTCAGCGCTGTGTGCGCAGCAAAATTACCTGCAAACTTTGATTCCCCTTTTAACAGTATTAGGGGTGCAGTATTAAAAAAATATTTTTATTTGCATACAATCTACAATCTACATGATAGGAGAAATTCGTGTAAAACTTTCACGTTTCTGGCTCTATTTTTAACGTGAAAAGGTAGTTAAACACTTTGGCATTAAAATATTAGGAGCGATACTGATAGATAAGGACACTTTGGCATTATAATATATTATAAAGGCCATATTGTTTAACAGGGTGTAAAGTGAAATGGAAAAACCTACCTTTACCATCTTTTCAACCGTCGAAAAAAGAGGGGGTTTTATGCTCGGCTGTGTTTTTTTAACGCAAGTTTTTTATTCCAGTACTGGCGTTGCGACAACGGCAAGCCTCTCCAGTTCACGTGCAAGCCTGGTACCGTCTTCAACACCAAACTCAACGTCTGCGACTGGCCCGACAACGCTGACAGAGAGGAGTGCTACTAAGTGCCAATTTATTAGGAGAGGGACTGAGAAAATCACATATTTTGTAGTAAATTTTTGGCACAGTATAAAACAGTAAAACATCGAGTGCGGCCGACTTTAGCTCAGTATAAGGAGAAAGCAAAGGAGGAGAAAGGCTAGCTTGTATCGTCTATTCTGAAAGAAAACTTCTTTAGATGTTGTGTACTTTTCGGGGTTGATAAAAAATGTAGATCGCGAAAGTGGAGAAAGAGAGAGAGTGAGAGAGAGAAAATTCGTAAGAAGTAAGATTCATGAAAAGAAATTAAAAGAGGAAGTAATACCTCTTTCTAAAGTTCAAGTTTTTACTTCTACCAACACTCCTAGAGTTGTTTATTTAGATGTGCCAGCACTCCCATACACATTGAAAACGGATTTTAGCTCGTTTGTTTGAAAAAAATTACTGTTTTATACTGTGACTTTCTCAGTCCACCTCTTTGATTCTACAATCTACGTATAATTTTCAAGCATACGCCAGTGAAAATATACCAGTATACGTCAGACTATAATATGCCAGTATCATCTTATGGCTCAAAAATATCTCTCTTAGCTCTATTACTATAATAATTAAATATTAAGAATTAGCACTGCCATACTTTGATTATGTTACTTTATGGAACTGAAATGAGAAAGGGAATATTTTTCAAACCTCTTTTATATCGTCCTACATTTTTTTATTTTACAAGAATTATCATATCATATTTACATTATTTCTCTTATTTGGAATTTTGTGCATTTTTACTAGGTTTTATTTAGGCGTCTAAGATTATTTTTAAAACATTTTCAGTCATGTTAATAATTTATTTTCTTAAACTTTTATTTCCTTACGGAATTCGTTGTACATGACTGGAACCGTTTTATAAAAATCATTAAGTGTAAGAATTGGAAATGAAATAAAAAAATACGTTCACAGAAAATGTTTTATTGCTACCCATAACTATAACATCATTAAAAATGATATTAGCTATAAGTCAATAAAGAGTGACGGAAAATCTAATTATAAAATAAACTCGACATTCGAAATCATCTTTGAGTTAAGTAATTAATAATTGAACTTTTTTTTAATAAATTCTAGTTAAGTGAAAACATGTATGTGAAAAACAAAACAATTATTACAAAATTCGTCTCTAAATATAATTAATTAATCCTTCGATCGTGGATTCTTGGAAATTTATCGTTATTCTATTGTTGTCGCGATCACCCACCGGTGATCACCATCTTATGGGGCTTGATAGGTTAATTTGCCAAATCGAAAACTGAGATTAGAGAGATCGGTTATCAGCCAAATAGCTACTTAATTAATTAGTTTGTTATATTTTTTAAGCTTAGGGTTAAGATTTGTTAAGTTATTGCATAGCTTTTAACGCGGTCTATGAGAGGGACGATTGAATCAAGAAATTCTGTAACCATCCGTAACGAAAATGAAACTGCAATTATAGCTTTACCGCTGTAATCCCCGTATTTTTTTTACAATTAGAATATTCACACAATAGACAAAGACAACGGACGTCAAATAATATTTGAAAGGTGTAATCGAAAATATCTCTATTAGTAGGGGGGATAGAACCCTACATGACAATAAGCCATAGCCAGATGGCCTACGTAATTTGGTCGTATTATGTTAATCCTATCTGACACGACTAACATTAACCGGACCAAATAAGGTAGGTCTGGAAAGATTATCTGGTAAAAACTGCTGTTAGCAGTAAGACCGCCTATTTGTAAATAGTTTTTTCTCACCTCCGGGCGGAAAACGTCAACTTTTTTCCCGCTGCACTTACCGATGTTGCCGTTTTCCGCCTCCGTCGATGAGAAAAATAGTATTGTATAGAAAAATAGTAAAGAAAGCCTCAGATCACATGTAATTGTTGGCCAAAGCGAAGCCGATCTCAACAAACATGTGATCTGACATTTCTTATTTTCCTGCCCTAGGTGACGAAACGAAGCTAAACACATTATAGAATAGTTTCTATAATGTGTTTAGTTTCGTTTCGTTATAAGTTGTACTCAATTTCTTCGATAGTCCAACCGCCTACGTTCAAAAAAGCAATTACAAACCAAATCGCTGGCCCCGGGCAATAAAGGCCATATAAAATATAAAATAAAATCAAAAATTGTTTTGTTCAGGAGAGACAAAATAAGCTAATTTGTGTATAGTGCTACGTACAGTGGTCCAAAACAAAAGTTTGAAGTGTCAAATGAAAGTTAAATTTTTTAACTTTTTAACCATATCAAAATAATTTTAATTGTGTAAAAATTGTTGAAATAATTGAAAAAAGGTATACTTAATACAACTAATAAGCGATATTGTTTCAATTGTAACATTATTTATTGACTTTATAAAATCACCAAACCGCTTGAGATTTACGGCTGTAAGAACATAACACGACATATTTTTCGCTTGAGATTTCGAGCGTGCCAGCCGATTACTCCCTTCTTCTGGGGAATCTTACAGCGAAAACTTAGCTGTATTGTATCTTCAGCGGTTTTTTTAGTTATGTTTCATAGAGTAATGCAAGAATACAGTTTTAGTTCTAAGATAACTTTCCATTCAATAAAGCTTTTGTCATTTATTATACCCAAAATGTTATTTTAAAAATATGGAATAAATAGGGGTGATAGACTAATACTCTGAGAAGCCAAAAATCAAATAACATTAAAAAGGGCGTAACCGGCGTTTACCGCTTTGTTGCCCGGGGCCAGCGAAATACAGTTCATTACTCGCTATTTATGAAACAAACTCCAACGCCTACGGAACTATTTCCGGGCAACCACGGTTTTTGTACAATAGTTTTTAAGCCTTTTCTAGTTAGTAAATTAATTATAGCTAGTGTAATGTTACTATAACATTGATGATTGACCAATAACAATAATATTATAAATCCTGTACTTACCTATTGTCGTACAGGTTTAATCAGGGCTTACATCACACAATAAAGTTATTATTTATTATGTTTTCAATAATATTTTATTGACTGATAGTAGACACAGACGATTGATAAGTAGTAGGTCTTATTTTGTATCATACAAAATATTTAAAACTTTATTAAGTATACTTTATTTGTTTCTCTTAGGTAGTTTGGAAAATTATTTTTGGCAGAGTGTGTATAATTATTATATTCACTGAACCTACTTTGATATTTACATAATATTTTCATTGAATTTTCATTACATTACAATATATACAATATTAAACCTAGTACCTACTAATACTAAAATACATACTCATATTTTGTCTTGTTGAATGTACTCCCCAAAAAAGGTTTTGGGCTCGTCCGGGATTTGAACCCGGGACCTCTCGCACCCTAAGCGAAAATCATACCCCTAGACCAACGAGCCAGTTGACCAAAATTTGAAATCTTCGTAATGCTACATTCAGATCGAGTGAAAGGTACAAGTAGTGAGTGACGTCAGAACTCAGAAGTGTCATAATAGTTATTATACCAGTTTTATATTCAGAACATTATTTAATTCGTAAATCTTGATCCGAAATTTAAATTCGGCTAGTGTCGTTTAGACGAGAGAGACAGCCTATGTTCGTGTGATCTGTCTCACTCTCACTTTACTATGGTCCATGATGGGCAAGCGATTATGAACATGTAAAACATATTCGTCTATGATAAAATTGATAAGCAAATAGCAATGATCGCCATCGATGGTACATGCTACAAACAAATCTATAATCACGGTGGCAATCATGGTTAACTATCATTGCCCAAAGTGTTTGCTCTGCCGTATAACGTATTGCTGAAAAATTCTCGAACAAAAACGACAACAAAAAAATTATGCCCATTGCTTTATGCTTACTTTACAGAACTTGTAACTTTTATTAAAACCAGTCAAGAACTTAATCAATTCAAAGTGACTAACAAAATAACTTCTTTTTTCAAATATTATTGTCTATTATTAGCAGCTATTATGTTATGACTTAGGACTTTCACAAGCTCTTTGAACACAACTATGAAGTCACATAGTTTACTATTGCTAAAATAAACTTCAAAATCGGCTCAGTGGCTCCAGAGGTTATACCTAGGTTATACCAATATTATAACTGTTTGCTCTATTCTGACAAACTTTACCTACCTCTTTATAATATTGGTATAGATTTGCTCTACTCTTTAGTAGAAGTAACTAAGGTAGTAAAGTAAAGAAGAATAGTAGTAGTAACTAAGGTAGAAAAGCGACCTAACTGAATTGTATTCGATGTTCCAATTTCACAAATAAAATATTTTTTGTCTTATTAATTTCAAATTTTAGATAATATTACTATTTATATTTAGCCTAGCGCCTAAACCATTAAGGCGACGCTTTGATAATTTGGTTGTAGCGATATCGATTTTTCTCAACAATGACTAAATCTAAGAAATTAAAGTTCATTGTCAGTATTCATCATGTCTTTGTCTTTGAATTACCCATAGCATAACACGATTGGTCAACTTCTATAACACAGAATAATCAATCAAAAAGACCTCTGTAAAAAAAGGGATTCCTATTTTGCCAACAGAGGAGAGTGATTTAAGCTTCCAAAATGTGTACATAGATAGGTTCAAGCATACACTTTAATTTTCCCATAGCTATATGAAATGTATTTATGGTTCTTAAATTATGCGACAAAAACCATTTTGTCGCTACACCCTTTCCATTTTTTGCTGTTCCATTGCTTGTTTTCTATGAGAGGCCGAATCTAAAACATATCCAACACGGTTTTTTACTTTAACGCGGTGTCGCCTTAAGGGTAAAGCCAAACGAGCGTAATTTGTGAGTTGTGACTCGCAGAATTTCTGCCGCGGAAATATTTTTTCATAAATCACGACTCACAAAATTACGCGACTTTTGTATGAAACTGAATGCAGCAGAATTCTGCCCGGCAGAAATTCTGCGACTCACAACTCACAAATTACGCTCGTTTGGCTTCGCCCTTAATCTAATATCTGGCCTATTGGAGTCGTCTACAGCCTCTACAGGAGGTTCCGAGGACGACTTCCGAGCACGTCGCGCCCCACGTCGCAGACAATACGACGTGCTGTTAGTCCTTCAGGCCCCCGCGCGAGCACCGGTGATCGCGACAACAATAGAATACAATAGCAATTCCTGGAAATTCCGACTGAAGTATTAATCTTAGTTTTTAACCGACATCCAAAAAGGAGGAGGCTATATGTTCGTTTGTTTATATTTTAGTATAATTGAATGGCCAATTTCAAGATGTCCCTAAGTTCACTTACGAATTTTATGCACTATCTATATAACACTGCTGAATCTCACAATTTACAAAAATATTAATTGTATATTGTATGTTACAGTAAGATGCCTGACTCAAATACATAAATAAATAATCGGCCAAGTGCGAGTTGGACTCGCCCACGAAGGGTTATTTATTATTTATTTATTTGTTTATTTATTTATTTATTTGTCAATTGAGTATTTTGTGAATATTTCATGCCTATGTATTGCCATCATTTATATCGAGCAAAAAATGGCAAAAAAATCACGTTTGTTGTATGGGTGCCCCCTTAAATATTTAATTTATTTTGTATTTGTTGTTATAGCGGCAACAGAAATACATAATCTATGAAAATTACATCTCTCTAGCTATTACCGTTCTTGAGTTACAGCCTGCTGACAGACAGACGGACAGACAGACATCGAAGTCTTAGTAATAGGGTCCCGTTTTTACCCTTTGGGTACGGAACCCTAATAAATAAATAAAATTTTCGTGTCACAGTGTTTGAGCGTGAACTCCTCCAAAGCGGCTCAACCGATTTTAATGAAATTTTGTATGTACATTTGTTAGGCCTGAGAATAGGTTTTTATCTACTTTTTATATTGATACTAATAATTTATATGGCAAAACAACGTTTTCCGGGTCAGCTAATAAACTATTATATATATATAAAATTCTCATATCACAATGTTAGTCCACCAACTCCTCCGAAACAGTTTTACTGATTTTTACTAAATTTTATATGCATATTTCGAGAATCGGCTACTCGGTACTTTATATATTGATAAGTGCATTTGTTGAATAAATAATAGTAAATTATTACAACCTGAGACTGACGGCGACCATTGTTTGCGCGACGGGATAGCGATCGACGTTGCCATGGCGATTGGCGACATATTTATTTAGTCACTTCAATAAAATAATATGGGCGAAATACTTATAGCATAGACTTATAATAAATTATACTGCTTTATAGGTATTATGGGAAAGCAACGTTTGCCGGGGCAGCTAGTAATATTATTATAACGTTTAGTTGTTTTATAAATTATAAAATTGTTTTCAAACACTCCTTTAGTTCAGCATATTTGTGTACCAAGCCTCTAATTAATATCTGAGTAAAAAAAAACAATTAAAAAATTAAACAAAATTTAAAAAGTTGCGCATCGTACGGCGCATAGAAAGTAAAGAGAACCGACGGAGTTGGCTCTAGTAGAGCACCGGGAAGCGAGCCGTCACGTCACGGCGGCCACATTTGATTTTTTCGCGCGCAAAATACGTCACAGTGGTTGTGAGTGTAGTGGTTGAATATTAGTGGTTAAAAAAACATGGGTTGAGTGGTTGACTAAGATAGTTTTAGCATGTAAACTTTTGTGAAATTTAAATTGTGGACTCGAGGTGAGTTGGAAACTTTTTTAAAATTTATTGTATGTATTTTATTGTTTTTAAACTTGTTAATAATAATTCGCGGGTGACTTCCTATTTAAAAACCGACATAACATTTAATTGAATAAACTTGATGACTTTTTTTGTAATAAGTACAATACATTTTTAGTAACAGTATACAAATTAAAAAGCAACATTATAACAGCAATTAAGTAATATAAAAAAATGTATCATATTAATTTTGAAACTTTTTTCTCTTTTCATCATAAAGCTTTAATCTAAGGTTAAAAGTAAATCTTTTAATGTCTAATTAGATTTATTCTCATCACGTAGCTTAGTCGGAAGCTGAAAAACTTTTTCGGAGTAAACGTTTAAAAACGATTTAAATTCCTTATTAGTTGTTGGTGTTAATCCGAATAAAATTGTGATATTTTAAAATATATAAATCATATATTAGATGACGCCCGCAACTCCGTTGAGCCAGAAGCCACTACCGTGTGGGAATCGTACGTTTTTCCGGATAAAAAGTATACTATAATCCTTCCCGGGACTCAAGGTATCTCCAAAGTTTAGCGGCTTGGGCGTGAAGAGGTAACAGACAGACAAACATTCACTTATTATATAATTTTAGTACACTTTTTTTTTAAATTATTGTGTTACATTTAGTACAGATTACCTTAAAATTTAAAATATTAATGCACAATAAGATACGTAAGTAAAAAAAGATTTTGTATTAAATATTATTTTAAATGTCTCAGAGAAAGTGCGTATATTGAAAAAATCGGTTATTTTGTGAACATATTAATCTAGTGCTTCAGTAGGTACACATTTAAAAAGAATAAATTTAATCATAGTCTATTTTCCTACGGGGAACATTTTATTTTTATTTCTAACCGACTTCGAAAGAGTAGGTTGGTCTGGCATTGGCATAAGAAATAGATTTAAGAGATCTTTTGGTCTGGTATTATATTTCTATTTTTAAACATAGTAACCGAGTCTATACCCTTACCCTAAAACTCCTTTGTAACCTGAATTTGATAAGGTCAACCCAATTTCTACAACTTTAATCGAAACTCAAGGTAATCATAATATTTGAATATGGTGTTATTAATAATCACGACTATTACGAAATCCGAAGGCCTAAAATCCATACTAATATTACAAATGCGAAAGTGTGTCTGTCTGTCTATCTATATCTGTCTACCTGTCTATTATCTTTTCACGCCAAAACCGCTGAGCCAATTTTGCTGTTTGCTATGCAAATACTTTAAGTTCCGGGAAGGGAAATTTCTTTTTTATAAAATAAGGGGCCAAACGAGCAAACGGGTCACCTGATGGAAAGCAACTACCATCGCCCATGGACACTCGCAACATCAGAAGAGCTGCAGGTGCGTTGCCGGCCTTTTAAGAGGGAATACGCTCTCTTCTTACATACAGGACATAGGATATTTTTGTCCCGTAAAACATACAGTTCCCGCGAACCAAAGGAATTTGGGCGCAACGGAATTGCAGGCGTTCCCGCGCAACAAACGAATTTTAGCGCAACGGAATTGCTGGCGTCATCTAGTAATATCACGTAATGTTTATAAATAATAAAAACTAAAGAAATGTAACTCCGTCAAAAAAAATGTTCCACAATACTTGTCAAAAATGTGTACCTAGCCCCTAGCCCCTAGGTACACATTTTTAATACATTTGCAATACATATTTAGGTGGCTTTCAGAGGTATCAGGCTGACGTTACATGACAGTTCGAAAGGAACCAAATTTTAAATGGTAATAGTATGGGAGTTACGTTTCCTTAGTTTTTATTATTCGTAGCGTAATGTATATTAATTTTGGTTCTGTACGTATTATGCTAAAAATTGCTGCTGTCCTCACATGAAAAAAAATTTTTTTTAGACGTCTGGACCGCAAGAATAAAATCATGAATTGTCAGTGGATCTAGTCATAAACCCCACGCAGTAAAAGATTTACAAAAGGGTCAGATTTCCCTATAGGGCCATAAGGAATGAGCTTAGGGCAGCAAAATTTCAAGGTCAGCTAGTTAGCTCTTTATAGGTGGAGTAAAATGGGAACTTAAGTAGGTACTTGTTATACAGTAGAGCATTTAATACTAAGCAAACTTTTTTTTATGAAGTACTACAAAGCTTGGACAAAAATCTGTACAAATTATTATAAGCGGTTTTTTTACAGTTTCCAAACGATTGAATACTATGTGAATATTTAAAATACCTGTATGTTAGTCGATTAGTACTAGACAGACTAACAGACAGAAAACGAAAGTCACAGTTATATCACGTTTATAACCTTCAGTATGGAACTCCAAAAAGAAATAACAAAATTTTAATCTTTCTTACAATTTAATCCTTCGATCGGGGATTCTTGGAAATGCTATTGTATTCTATTGTTGTCGCGACTCGCGATCACCGGTGCTCTTATGGGGCTTGATGGGATAATTATTTTTCTGCGTTGTGCGTTGTTTGTGTAAAACAATTTTAAACTCTAATGATTTTGTGTTGACTTTGATTTCTCAATCTGTTTTGGTAAATACAAATATATTTTGATCCATAATAAGTCTTCATTAAAATATTTTTTCTTTTGATCGAAAAATATATATTTCCAATCTTTTCCAATTAAAAATGGTTATCTTCTTTGAAAACTTCATTCGATATTTGAAATGTATTGGCACATAATCACGATAAATAATAAATAATTATCTTTGAATTTATAATAGTAGAGGATTTTTATAAATCATATTAGCATGGTGTACAAATACCTAATATACAAAAATTCTCGTGTCACAGTGTTTGTGCGCGAACTCCTCCAAAACGGCTCAACCGATTTTAATGAAATGTTGTATGTATATTCGTTAGGTCTGAGAATAGGTTTTTATCTACTTTTTATATTGACACTAGAAATAATTTATATGGAAAAACAACGTTTGCCGGGTCAGCTAGTATGTTTATAGCAAATCAGTATGCTATCGAATATGCTTGAATTATTTTTACTGTCGATTTTAAAGATGCAGCCTTGCTACGTTGATTAAGGGAGGTAGCAACGTTTGAAAAAAAGTTTTTCAGGTCGGCCGATTTTGTTATAACTGATTATGTCGTCATTTCTGGGCACCCATGTCTGGGTGGTCTGGCTGCTGGTAGCCGTTGCGTTCATTAGTGCGCAACCTTTTTGTCCAGGTTATAATCCTAGATTTTAAAAACATTTTAGTATAGATAATGTATGCTAAAATGATGATTTTAAGTGATTTTAAATGATTTTAAAATCATTTTAGTGAGCAAGGAGTGCTTAACACAAACGTAACAGTTACGACAGTAATAAATAATAATAATCATTGTTAAAGCCTGGCCTTTAACATGACAAGAGCCAGAAGCGAGAGATTGCCATTCCTTTTTATCAGGCGCTCCTTATATTAACAGCATCACCTGGATAAATGAAATGCGCACTAATAAACGCAACGACTACCGGCAGCCAGACCGCCCGGACTCTAACTAGAAGAGCAAGAATGACGACATATTATCACAAAATCAGCCGACCTGAAATACTTTCTCGAAAATGCTGCTACCTCCTATACTATTAAGTAATCATGTAGAGGAGCATTCATAGATTGAAAATTAAAAAAAATGTGTTGGATCTGACAACAGCCACGTCATATTAGCAAGCCCTAGACAAGCAATTTTATTGCGCAATATCACGTATTGCGTAATATTATTGACCGTCTAGGGTTAATATTGAACATCGCGCCCCTTTAATCTAATTGTCAAATAAACTGTTCAGTAAAATTTAAGCGTGACATTGCACAATAAGACTAATCGCCTAAGAAAAAGTGTGTGGAATAATGCGGCGGGGTGGCCTCAATAACCTGACCAAATAATGTAGGCTGTCCATGGATCAATTTGTCTGATGGTACGTTTTTTTAATAATTAATTGTGGAGCAAGTTCGATATCGGTTCTGCCGGCTGTCGCGACAAGTTCGCTGGAATTTTCGATATAACTTTTAATAACTTGGAATTTATTGCGCCAAGAAAATTATCGACAAGTCGAATAAGCAAATATTATAACGCAGTTATCTGATCGACTTAAGAAATCAAAACTTTCGCACCGATTTAATTTAAGCCGAAAATCTTGAGTTTTCTTAGAATTTGGTACAGTAGGATGCGTTTGCCTGATTTTCTTCTTTTTGATTGAAATAAAGACAACGAATAAGAAACCATGATTAGGATTTGTTTGTTCTGTCCAATGTCTATAGATTTTGAGAAAACTTAAAAAAAAACTCATTTAATTCGCTTAAATCTGGCTTTTGTTTCTGTAATAATCATGTAGGCAACCAAAAATATATAATAATATACTTAATAATAATATCATATTATAATAAAAATCTTAAATTTATACTATAGATATATTTAAGATTTTTATTATAATATGATACACATATTTAATACACATCCAGACCCGGGAACTTTGAAAACTTTTTTCGATTCGAACCCGCGACCCCCGGCTTCAGCTACCGACAGCCCACCCACTGAGCCACAGAGGTCGTCAAAATGTATGACTGACATGGGTATGAAAACCAACTAAAAGTACGCCTCAGTATGCATTTTGTAAACCATTTTTTCGACTCAGTTACTCTTCCAGAGATTAGTATTTCGATGATTAACTAAGCTTTTAAAATTTTTAAGTTTTTAATAATTAGTTTAAAACCATAATAGCTTAATTTATAAGCTCGATCCTAACACATAGGCTACATTTCTCTCTGCCACGAGACGTGTTATATGTCTAAGTCCACATTACGCTGTATCTCCCAAGAACAAATGACACCACATGAGCCAACATAAATATCTTAAAATTTCCTCTTCTACGGTCTTACACGTAGAGCTAAGTAAAAAATAGAAGTGGCCAATAATAATAATCTAGAAATCTACTGTTTTTCTTAGGGAAAAAGTCATAGGAAAAAAATATATCCACAGCCGAACATATAACCTCCTCCTTTTCGGGAGTCGGTTAAAAGAAGAGTACAACTTTATTACAATAATCCTTCGATCGGGGATTCTCGGAAAAGCTATTGTATTCTATTGTTGTCGCAATCACCGGTGCTCGCACGGGGCTTGATGGGTTAACAGTCTATCAATATATTTTCATAAACATCTTTCCAATATTTTCTAAACCTGATCGAAAAGAACAAGCTTTTTCATACGTCATTATCTACAATAATAAATACAGACAACCTGTTGGGGAGCAAATTAATTTTTATTTGCCCATCATCGATATCTGTGGATACTGTAGAGTTGCGCAATCATGGTTATCCCTCATCACCCAACGTGCAGAAGGGCCTACACCTGTAAACAGAATGCAACAAAACTAAGTGATAATTACTTTAGGGCGTGTAGAAGTAGCAGCGCTGAAAGAGCAATTTTTTGTGATTTGTATGGCCAAGCGCCTGAGCGTCATGAATTTTCCCATACAAAACTATAAAGAAAAAATTTACTAACTCTGTTACTTTCGAGAGTGAGATACATACATACCTAAGAACTCTGTATACAGGATACAGAGTTCTTAGGTATGTGTATCTCACTGAACTACCAAACAACTGGACCCATTTTAATGGTTTTGTTTTGTATATATTCGGTGACTAGGTGTTTTATAGATTTGCAAATCAGCCCGGGCCCATTGTACTGTACTCGGCGAAGTATCAGTCATCGAAGTATCAATGAAGTATCAGATGTTGTCAATCGCGGCTTTGTATAGAGAATGAAAAGTTTTTGACAGGGAGTCAATGACCGCTATCGCCATGTTTCGCCGAGTATAGTATTAGTAAATATTTTCTTCTGCCACTTCTACGTATTCCTACTTCTGTGTGTCGGTACAAGCTCCTTATACAGTGTAACATATCATGAATAAGGGCCCGAGGGCACGTTTTGTCATACCTCGCAGCAAACTGAAAAACATTATTGCGTCGTTTTAACCGTTTTGGTGAGAACGTCGCGACGTAACGTTGGTGTGGCCACGTAATGTTGGCGTGGCGACGAAACGCTGTCGTAGCAACGTAACGCAAGAGTGGCGAGGTAGTAAAGCAATTATAATAACCCACTATTTTGCTGCCCGCAACTCCGTTGCACCAAAATTCGTTAATTACGCGGGAACCGTACAGTTTTCGGGATAAATGTATCCTATGTGACGACCTCTATGGCTCAATTGGTTGAGTGTGTGACAGCTCAAGCCTCCGTCGCGGGTTCGAATCCCGTTGACGGAACAAAAAAGTTTTTCAATGTTCCTGGGTCTGGATGTGTATTAAATATGTATATGATATAATAAAAATCTTAAATATATGTATAGTATAAAAGTATTCAATATATTTCCGTTGTCTGGTACCTGTAACACAAGTCCTGCATGTACTTACCACGGGACAAGAACTAACGTGGTGTGAAGCGCCCATAGATATTATTATTATTATTATTATGTCCTTTCCCGGGACTCAAAGTATCTCCATACCAAATTTCAGCAAAATCTGTTCAGCGGTTTGGGCGCGAAGAGGACAGAGAGACAAAATATGGTAAAATTAATTACAAACATTTATAAGTAGATCGTACTGCTTAGGTATACACTGTACAGTATACAGAGTATAAGAAAACAATGTGAGAATACTTTAGGGAGTGTATGTGATCCTTAATAGAGTTCATTGAGAGAGTAGCAGCGTTGAAAGAGTTACTTTTTTACATGGTTGTATGGTAAAATTCACGTTTAAGCGTTTCTCATTAGAAACATAGAAGTCAAATGTAACAGCTATTTCGGCACTGCGTCTACGGTGAATTCTATGTAAACAACCTCAAAATATCCCATTCATTTAACCACGTTTTTTGCTTCAACTATGTACAGTGTATACTTATGTCTTTTTGTACTGTTGCTCTAGTTCAGTGCTTGTCAACCTGTTTATCATGACCTCTTATTCTCATTCTTTGCCGCTCAGGGGGTTGAAAAACACAAGTCTAAAGATATATTAATTGTTGTGTTAAAGCGTTTTCTCGGCGTGTGTATTATTTCTATTCATCTTTTCACTACATGTCGCGTCAAAGTTGAGTCATAAATGAAATCGCCCTTGACTTTGGAAATATACATACATAATAAATGAAACGATGAAAGTGATTGATGAAAGGGAAAAGATAAATTTTATTTATCTCTACGTTTTGTATGGATAGTCATCGATGTATAAAGATCCCTCTTCACGTAGGGCTACGTTGGACAAAAAAATGTTGGACATAAATATGTTGTGAGTGTAGTCAGTTAAATCGGGACATAGAGAGCCATGGGCGAAAACAAACGAAAAATTAAACTAATATTAAGTTTGTTAAAAACACAGTCATTGTTTTCCGTAAAAAGAATTTTTAATTTTATACAACTCAGCATCAGCTTACTCTTTTGTTTTAAGAATGTTACTGCAGCTTTAAGTTCTAAACATTTTGTTACTTAATATTATTTAATACCAGCTGTGTCAAGGGTACAACGCGAAAAGATTATTTTCTTAACTACTAGTACCAAGGTTTTAATACTTCAGTCGGTATTTCCAGAAATTGCTATTGTATTCTATTGTTGTCGCGATCACCGGTGCTCGCGCGGGGCCTGAAGGATTAATTTTGCTAGCCAAAGCTAAACTAATGTTATTCAGTCAAACTTTCCGAATCGAAATACGCCAAAGAAAAAAAAAGGTCATTAATAAAGTTTATATAAAATATTGCAAAGGCCAAAGAGTTGATCAATTACGACTAGAGATCATCTACGATAACTTGGCGCGCCCCTCCAAAATTCAAAACGTTTGTAGTGCGTTGTCAAAATAGTTGTCTTGCGCGGTAGGCTAGTTATGATTAGTTGACCAACAAATCTTGGTAATAAGTGACATTAAGTGAAATATTACGTGTACTGTAATTGGTTGAATATTTACTACATACAAACTCTTTCATAAGGATGTGACTACACACATTGAAACAGTCATTTGGAGGGGCGCGCCAAGTTACGTAGTTGATCTCTAAAAATCATTCGATCAAACGCAGATCGTTTCAGAAATCTCACGCCATTTGACAGCACATTATTTGTCAAAAGTCGTCCCACTATGAACCGTCTTGATACTTAGATTTCATATCACGTTCGAAATAACCTTTGGGCAAAAGTCACGTTCATTTTTACGCGTTTTTATCAAGTATTTACGCACGACAAAGTACACAAGTGATTTTTTACGATAAGTTAAATGAAACGCGTATTATGTTTCTATTTTGTAAAAACTTGGTGAATATATTGCTGTGGTCCTTTTTACGGATCCATACACAAAGGGTGCTAGCCTTTATTAAGGTTTTATTAGTCGGTTTGTCGGCCTGTCATAGAGCTGTTATTATACCAATTCATAATATTTTAATTTTTAATGTAATATGACTTCAACCCAATATTCTGCGAAAGTTTTATGATATTTTATTGTACGTTATTTATTTTACACGTATACACTTAGGCCGCGTCCCCATTAGACACGGCGCGGCGCCAGCAATGTGTTACGGCACGACGCCGCCACCGTGACACGGTGCCGCGTACGGTGCGCCGACCCGTGTCCCTATTCAGTCGATATTTGCGCTCCAACGAAAGTGCTTGTCTGGATATGGATCGCGAAAGAATTATTCTCTTGTTGTTACTAAGACGAAGATTGAAAAAGAAACAGAAACAGTGGGAATTTTGGGTAAATTCGTATTACAAATTACTTACAAACTTAATAATTAAGGGGGCTACCATACAAAAAAACATAATTTTTTGGTTATTTTTCTCTATAATAATAGTACGGAACCCTTCGGGGGCGAATCTAAGTCGCACTTGGCCGATTTTTATCTGTTCCAAATAAGTGCCTCGTTTAAGCTTAAGGTGATATCAGACGGTTCACTCGGATGATTATTCACTCGAGTGAATACTTTATTTTCCTTTCATTTTATGTTCACACGGCTTATAGGGAATAATATAGAAAAGAACATTCACTCATCATTCATTCGTCCGTCTTGGATTTGTTTTAATTTGCGATCATATTTTAATCAAAGAGTTAACAAAAAAATAAGCAAAGAAAACGTCGGCGGTGGTGGGCGTGACCATGGATTAAAAGAAGAAAATTTTTAGAAGCTTCAAATACATTGTTGAGAGAACTAGCCGTTGAAGATCCTGATTCATATTATTACCTTCGAATGGAGGAAAAAAAAGTTGCTCCGTTTTTAACGAAATAAAGTACTTTAATGAGAGACAGAATACCTAAACGAGTAAAACTTCAAATTGTAGGTACTAAGATAAGTGCTACAGATAATAGTTTTGGAAGTTTAGACTTCGAAGTCGTCAACATGTGACGTCCGTCGACTACAGGACTCGAGACAAAATGACTGAACCCGAATGATCGTTCTCTCAGTGTTCAGACCGTTCATTTCTCGTTCATTCGGAGTGGAAGTGAAAGATGCTGGATGACAATATCCAACACAGTTGGATCGGTTCACTAATGAATTCATTCAGCACTAATGTTTCATTTTGTGTTTAGATGTGTCACTTCGAGTGAAAGATGCAAAATGAAAGACGAAAATGAATAAAAAATGACCCGTCTGATATCAGCTTAAGACACAATTTTTGTTCGGAAGTTTCACCCAGAATAGGGGCGCGCAGTTCACCGTACGCCGCACCGTTACACGGTGCGGCACCGTACCGTATCACGGTGGCGGCGTCGTGCCGTAATACGGTGACGGCGCAGCGCCGCGCCGTATCTGATGGGGACGCGCCCTTAGTGTTGCCTTCAGATTTGTCGAGCATTCTTAAAGTTGTAAGCGGCCTATAGTGTGATAATTAAAATATAAACAAACACAAATATTACAATAATTGATCACCTAGTGAACTATCAGTGTAATTGATTCTTTGGCATCTGGCAGATCTACCTTATTTAGTCGGGTTATGTCAGGTTTTCTTAACCCAACTCGAATTGACTTGACATAATGTAACCAAATAACGTAGGTCAACCGCCTGCCTATTAATCAATCGGTCCGGAACTAAATGGTATCCCATTTTCCTTAATTAATTATTATTATAGCCACACAAAATTTTTCTATAATGTTGGAGTTCATTGAGAAAGTTCGTATTTTATAAATGCCGTCCGTCCTCTGTATCTGGATTTATCATTTACTCAATAACAGTATCTGGCGTGCTGCCAAAACATTTTTGCCAAATTTACTAAATTATATGCAATAAATTCCAAAGTATCTTGGTGATATCGATCCGCGTATTACGACGCGTGTAACCTCCTTCTTTTTTATGTTATCCGGGTAACTTTTTATTTGTATTGACCAGCAAATGAAAAGTAAAAAGAGTATTTAACTATTTTTTTTATTAAATAAGGGGTCAAACGAGCAAAAGGGTCACCTGATGGTAAGCAACTACCGTCGCCCATGGACACTCGCAACATCAGAAGAACCGCAGGTGCGTTGCCGGCCTAACGTCATGTATTAGTTATTACTTTTTAATTAAAATTCATTAATTAACTAAAGGTAACGTGATTATATTATGATGTATCAGCATGATTGCCAAAATATTGCGAAACTTCACATGCATAACCGACATCAAACATAGGCAATCATCTAACGGTGCGTCCACATTTGTATCATTTGCGCGATCAGATCTCCGATCAGATCTCCGTCGCGAACATCGTGCCGTATCAAGTATGCGTATCATAGTGTGGACGCCTATTAGATCATTCTGCCGATCATGCGTGTATTTGATACGACACGTATTAGATACGCGGTTAATAGCGATCGGGGCGTATCATTTTGACACGCTTCGATGATACGCGACGGAGATCTGGTCGGAGATCTGATCGCGCAAATGATACAAATGTGGACGCACCGTAAGATGGTTTCTACCGTCCGTTAGTTCGTTATCGATTGCATTGGTCCATCATTGGCCAACATGAAGAGGTTAAGTTAAAGCTATGTTTGTTAATTATAATTAAATATACTTATAGCAATCCCTGTGTACAAGAGGACGTGAGTGGAAGAATCGAACAAGTAACATTTCGTAACATACGGACTATAACTCATTTTTTCCCTAATTATTTTAATAAAACTTATCTACTTCATAAACTAGTTAATAAATCTGGTAACACGTATAATCCATAGTCTTAAAGCCCCTAAAGCCTCCATTTAAGCAAAAAAACGGGAAGTTTTTTCATGTTACTTACCTTATTCTTCCACTCACGTCTTGTTAATTGTTACTTATGAAAATGTCCGGTTCATACTTTCTGCTTTTGTCTCTCAATTTATTTGCAAATAACAAATAACGGCCAAATTCATAACCATTTAATGATTTAAATTCAGTAATGGAGAGTTTGACAGATGTCAAAAACTTCATTTAACTACAGTAATTAACCAATGATATTATATAGAATATCATTGCAGTTAAGTAATAAAATTTCATCTCTATTAATTCAAACTTGTTAATAAAAACCTCACATGAGAGTAACGTCCAATGCCACAATAAATAACAAATCCTTGAAACAGAGAATAAACATATTGTGACAATAGCATTATATCACTTTTATTTTTATTGTTGAAAAGTTTATAATGGTGACAAATATCGCTTGCTTCCTGAAACGTATAAACCGTCGGCCAACAAAATGAAATACATGAGATACGACATTGATTTATAACGCTAGATACACAGGCATTTTCTTGTTTGGCCCCTTGTTGATAGCTTTAATTTGACAACGTTTATTTTTGTCCTGCGATTTTTGCATGTGTACAGATGACAAAACGGATCCTTTGATACATTTTTATATAATACTAGCTGTCCCGGCAAACGTTGTTCTGCCATATAAAGTATTTCGCGGTTCGCCCATATTATTACATTGAAGTAACTAAATAAGTGTGGTACCATGGCAACGTCCATCGCTATCCCGTCGCACAAACAACGGTCGCCGTCAGTCTCGAGTTGTAATAATTTACTATTATTTATTCAACAAATGCACTTATCAATATAAAAAGTACCCAGTAGCTGTTTCTCAAATCTACTGAATTTAAATATAAATTTTGGTAAAAATCAGTAAAGCTGTTTCGGAGGAGTACGGTAACTAACATTGTGTCACGAGAATTTTATATATAACATTATTTGTTTTGTTATATTTTATATTAGTCAGGTGTAACGTTATGAATCAGGTTCACCGTTATAAATTATATTATACATATAATTATAATATGTAGACTTTATTAAAATTTTACAGTTCTATTTTTAATACTATATCGTCATCTCTAAAATGGGACTATACTTTTAAAGGTATAAAGTGAGAAGTAGAAGCGCTGGGAATAAAAAGTGTACGTGTGCAGGCTTAGCCGGCTTTCAGTGGCAGAGTTTTAGTTGGAAGTTCTTTTGATTTTATTACAGTTACCCGGTGAAACTACATTGCTCTGTTGCCTTTCGTCAGCGTTTATAGCTGATCTTAGAAGCTGAAATTAGAAGATTATGCTTCAGTCCACTGTTTTAAACACTATCGTGTTGTGTATAAATGCTGACAGGTTTAAAATTTACTGGGTTAAAAGCCTTACGTTATTTGTTGTACTATACTGTACTTTTAACCCCATAAAAATGCTGCTTTTACCATTTTTAATCTATACTAGGTTGTAGCCTGTAAGGTTCTTACCTATACCCTAACGCACTTTTGACATCCCCGGAGTTGCAAGGGATCAAAGTTTCCTTTTATCTCTCTGCTCGTTCGCCCCATTTAAAGCATTTTAATAACTAAAATGCGTCCAAAAACAGCTACGCCCTCTCATCCGATTTAATATCTCCATAATTTTTATTCCCACTGCAACATTCATACAAAACTAAATTAAAATACATTCATGACAAAATGAATACATTTTGTACCAAAACAGGACACTAATTTTATTACAAGTTAAATAACCGCTTTCGGTATGAAAAGGTACACTTTTGTAAGTGTCTTGCTCTAAATCATTTGCAGTGTCTCTTTATTTGTATTTCATTTTTATGTGACTGAATTTAAGATTTAAATTACTATTCTGTGATATTCATTTTTTATGTTGCGCATCTATTTAAGGACTTAAAAGTAGTTTCTTATGGGAATTTAAGTCTTTTCCAGGAGTATATTAGGGGACATTTATATTTGCTGGTCATGCACCTACCTATCCTACGAAAATACTCGATATTATAACCTTCTTTAATGTCAAAGAGGTCCATATTAAATGAGAATGAATCGTCAAAACCTATGTTCGCGCATATCTACCGAACTACTGCACCAACTCGAATGACTATTTACTTTTGTGATTGTTTTATTTGGACAAAGAAAATGCACAAAAAAGAGTAGACCACAAACGAGTACATTTTACTACGGAAAATACACTTGCAAACCATAATAGAAATTGATTCATAGTAGCACAGGATCTGAACTAAGTTCGATCTTGAAATGAATGAAAAGCATGACGTTGAAGCTTCGTAGGATGACGTAGTAGCTTTATAGCATGGCGTAGCACTTCATAGCATGGCGTAGCACTTCGTAGTGAGACGTAGCAGCTTCATAGCATGGCGTAGCACTTCGTAGCGGGATGTAGCAGCTTTATAGCAGGGCGTAGCACTTCGTAGCGGGACGTAGCAGCTTCATAGCATGGCGTAGCACTTCGTAGCGCGACGTAACAGATTTATAGCATGGCGAAGCACGTTGTAGCGGGACGTAGCAGCTTCATAGCATGGCGTAGCACTTCATAGCGGGACGTAGCAGATTTATAGCACGGCGTAGCGGTTTCATAACATGGCGATTAGGCTATACTATGCTACAAAACTATTATATCGCAGCGAAAAGTTATCGCAATGTAGTATGCCGTAGCAGTTTCATGACATGGCGATCAGGCCATGCTATAATATGATACTATTTTGTGGTAGCGAGACGTATTTTATGACATGAAAATTTGGGCATAACGAAACTCTTATTTCGTAGCAAGACGTAATAGCTTTGTGGATTAGGGCATGGCGTAAGCGTTCCAGTAGTTTAGAGCGTGGCTCTTGACTTAGATGTTTTGTCTCTCTCTGCATCAAAGAATGGTTCGATAGACAAGGACAAAATGTACAACTATAACATTTATCTAAATTCTAAATACATATATAAAACTCAAAGGTGACTGACATGGGGATCTATCAACGCACAGCCCAAACCACTGGACGGATCGGGCTGAAATTTGGCGGGCAGGTAGATATTATGACGTAGGCATCCGCTAAGAAAGGATTTTGGTCAATTCTACCCCCAAGGGCTTAAAATAGGGGATGAAAGTTTGTATATAATAATACTTCTAAACGCGAGCGAAGTCGTGGCAAAAGCTCGTATAAAAATAAATGTTGATCTGATATTATGGTAGTAATTCCATTATACCTATATTGTACCATTGGGTTCCTTTAAATGGTATCTTAGATAAGAATAGCATATAAATATATGGTTACCTTATTAGACAGTAATAATGGAAGTAAAGCTTTCGAACTAGCACTAGTTTAGTATATTGACTAATCTATTCATGATTTGAAGGAAATTCGTATAGCTTATGAAACCGCCTTATGAATACATTTTGACATTTGCTCTGATAACTCACTCAAAGCTTTAATCTTATAGCTATTTGCTTTACCACGTACGACCTGTTGTAACAAATCATCCGCTTGGGAACAGTGAGAAATTAATTAGGTCTGCACACGGAATATTATTTCAGCTTTTCCTTGTTTATTTGGAAGGAAACGAAATCCAGCATTGACATAATAATGTAACATGAAAATTGTTGATATACAAGTCCATATTTACATTTAAGCCATGATACGGAAGTCGAAATTATTATGGCATGCTACTTAGTCTACGTCATCATTTTACATAATGTAGTAAATCTATGTGCAAATTTGTGGTCAGTTTCTGAGATTTGTGTTAACAAACTCACAGACTAACAGACAAAACTTAGTTCCTCATATAAAGTTTACAATCAATACAGTCTAGCTCCGACTTAGTGCTCTAGGGACCTCTCAGCACTAGTGATTTATACACGAATTAGAACTTAGAACCAGTCTAGATTGTACAGATTCTAGTACTAGACTGTCCCAAATTTTCTAGATTACTCGCAAACTTTTAGTAATTTATATGGCGACTACAATACATGATATACTCTCTCGTAGTGAGCTATATTATACTGCGTGACTGGTGAGACATGTTCAATACTCGAGGACGTGATATTTGGCTATTATATTAGATGACAAAAAATAAAATAAAAAAATAATATCAATTGATCACCGAGTAAATGTAGCCTAAAAGTTAAATAATTATTTATTATTTAACGCATGGACACCGCGCGCGGGAAGGATAGCGGCGCGGTGTTTCTATGGTGGCGCACCGGCGCGACCGTATAGTATGCTTACTTGCCTAGCCGCGTAATTTACTTAGTATCTATGATTCATTTATTTAAAGAGAAAAAAATAAATAGAAAAAAAAATTAGTACATAATTTTATTACATAATTATATTGAAAATTGAGTACAGAGTACTCTCCTTAATATAAGTATTAAACATGTCTCACCAGTCACGTTGTATATAATATTATCTTTGTTTAATCGAAATTGGTCCACAAACAAAACCTGGATTCAATGTAAACAAGCCTTTCCTTCTTTTAAAATATTTTCTATCAGATGGCCCCGTGAACTTTGTATCACTTCCCTCCTAATATAACCCTGGACATCAACAGAAATAATAACAAAATTGAAAAATTATTTATACAGATTTTTTCAACTCATTAGAGGGTAAGAGGTTTGCTACGATTAAATCCAATGGGCCGTTTACATTTATTTAAATATTTGTAGCGAATAGGCAACCCAGTCGGGTGACGGTTACTAGGCAACGGACTGTGAGGAATGGAGGCTCGGATCTTGCAATTGTATTATGTAACAGTTTCTAAATTGTATTTTGTGGTAATAAAGATTGTACTGTATTACATTTTTTTTCATCTATGGACGTCTCACACCACGTCAGTCTGGCCCCGTGCTAAGTACCTAAAGGACTTGTGTTACAGGTACCAGACAACGGAAATATATTTAATACTTTTATACTATACATATATTTAAGATATTTGTTATATCATACACATATATTAAAAAAAAACGTTTATTTCAGGCTTTTTAACCCATATTAAGAAAGAAATAAATGAGTTAGTTTAAGTACTTGCCACCTTCTGGCGCTCCGGGCACATGCACATGTGTATGGATCCAGTGCCCCAGAAGGGGGCTGTCCAGCTTGACGCTGAGCACTTTCAGGATGCTGTTGGCGCTGCCCCCCGTGCGGAACATCAGCGATGCTATGCGACGTCGCAGTAACACCCTGAAAGCATTATTATATGTTATTTAATACACATCCAGACCCATGTCATTGAAAACATGAAAACTTTTTGTTCCGTCGGCGGGATTCGAACCCGCGACTTCCGGCTTGAGGTACTAAACACTAACGCGCTTTTATACGTGGGAGAGCCATGCTTTGGCACGAATGGGCCGGCTCGACCGGAGAAATACCACGTTCTCACAGAAAACCGGCGTGAAACGGCGCTTGTGTTTCGCCGAGTGAGTGAGTTTACCGGAGGCCCAATCCCCTACCCTATTCCCTTCCCTACCATCCCCTATTCCATTCCCTTCCCATCCCTACCATCCCCTATTCCATTCCCTTCCCATCCCTACCCTCCCCTATTACCCTATTCCCTCTTAAAAGGCTGGCAACGCACCTGCAGCTCTTCTGATGCTGCGAGTGTCCATGGGCGACGGAAGTTGCTTTCCATCAGGTGACCCGTTTGCTCGTTTGCCCCCTTCTTTCATAAAAAAAAACCACTGAGCCACATTCAGCCCTATCGGGCAGGGAAGTGGGCGGCGCGAGTGACTATTTCACTCGCGCTGCCACTCGTCATGCCGCTGCCACTGCCGTTACTGCCGCATAAGTATTCAGGGCAGCATTGCCGGCAGCGCGAGGAGCAGCGGCAGTAGCCGAATATAAACGTCCCATAATAATTGCCCTGTCTCAGGACCCAAAGCAATTTCATGGTCATCAAAATCAGTATACTTGTTAAGACTTGTCTCCTCACTCTCTTAGAGAATATACTGTGCCTGCGCAACAAAATATAAAGCTACGGCAATTTGTAGTATGTATGTATCAACATTTTAGTATTACAAATTATACAGCGCAATTACTCAATGTTAATTTAATAAAGAATCCGCCAACAAGTGTATTATATATCTTACTAGATGACGCCCGCAACTCCGTTGCGCCAAAATTCGTTTATCGCGCAAGAACTGTACATTTTTCTGGGATAAAAAGTATCCTATGTCCTTTCTCGGGACTCAAAGTATCTCCATGCCAAATTTCAGCAAAATCGGTTCAGCGGTTTGGCGTGAAGAGGCAACAGACAGACAGACAGACACACTTTCGCATTTATAATATTTATATCTTATTATATCTTATGTCATTATATCTATTCAATTGAAGTTAAGTAATAATAATCCTCTATAACGCGGTCGATACATATTTTTTTCTTTTTTTTATCTGCAAAGCATCGCGTGTGAAAATAATGGGTACCATTACTGCGCGACTGGAGCACACTCCACACACTAGACAGAAATAGATCTCTACTAGACTGGAAACATATTGACGACACAAATTTTTAAAATATATATCATGTTTTTACTACTATGTCGGTAATAATGTGGAAAAATACAAAATATGCGTGTGTTATTGCGACACTCAATTGGACGGCGTTATGTAATAACAGATTAAGCGACACTTGAGAGAATTCGAGAAAATAAGCTTCAAAGATTTTAAACTTCAAATTGTCGCTGTGAGCTCATTATTTATGTTACGTTTTTTTACTGTAAATTAAGATGTATATAAAGTTTAGATTAATATAGAATATATTACTGTGTAGAATATACTTTAAAATATATAGCTATTTTTCCGCTTAATTCGTTAATGTTTTATAGCTATATTCAGATAAATTAAATTTGACAATAACGTACTATACGACATTATTGTCGTTTGATTCTTTAATACGATTTATTTTGGGTGAAATAAAGTGCATTAAAAGATTAAATCCAAATATTTTAATGCAAATTTCCCAAATTACACAAAAATTATACAGTTTTTCTAAGATTATAATGTATGTCTTTAATGATTTCGAAAATACACATAAATTTGTATAAGTTTTTATAGTCAAACACCACAAAATAACACGATTATTTGCTTGTCTCCCTATCCTTTATGAAACTAATATAAATGCGAAAGTATATCAGCGTGTCTGTTTGTTACCTCTTCACGCCCAAACCGCTGAACCGATTTTGCTGAAATTAGGTATAGAGATACTTTGAGTCCCGGAAAAGAACGTAGCATACTTTTTGTGCCAGAAAAATGTACGGTTCCCGCGCGATAAACGAATTTTGGCGCAACGGCGTTACGATTGTCATCTAGTCTTTTAATAATTAAAATGGCACTTTTTCAACATAAAAAAAACAAAAAAATTAACGCTCAATGATGAAAAATGAATGTAATCAATTTTTTATTTTTCTAATCTTCATCTTCTATATCAAAATCTTCTGCCATTTTAGGCGGTTAGTTCGTTATCGCATTTTTAAAGAATAAATTGAAACGGATTATCTACAACTTTTGTGGATATAATTCGTTTATGCATTTTAAATTCCTGTTTGTGTATTTTGTAACAGTAACTTAGGCGCATAATTCTTTAATACGTAACTAAATTTTGCAAAACTTCTAACAAATTTTGACATGTCGCTTAATCCACCCCTTATTATAAGAAGGCACTAGCATTGATTTTTGAACACAAAATTAGCTGAATACATTGCTAATGATGCCTGGAATCGATCTGCATTCATAACTCATTTTTTTACATTTTGTCGCTTGATCCGTTATTACATAACGCCGTCCAATTAACTGAATTAAATTAAGACAGAGGTACCCATACCTCTGCTGCCTATGTTAGGCCGATGTCAAAATCTTCAGTAATTAATATTCCTCTTTGAGTGCTCCAGTTAAACTTATGAATATTTAAAAAAAAAACAGAGTTACCGTATAGTACTTGGTCGCGTATATCGCGTATATAGCTCAACCAAATTACGTTGGTTCGTCATATAAGTATATAATTTTCTGATAGTAAACTATCAGAGACTATCAGACTCTTAATAAAGTTTAACAAAACTTCTTATGATTTTTTTTTCTATTTAAAAACTCTGCTCCCGACTCTCACATGACGTGAACTCTGTTTTTCGGGTTTGGGGTCGAAAATAATAATACCGTAGGTGTAAAGGTCTCTAAACACAATTATTTCTCGCTTGACATATTCGTCTTAAAACTTTTGTTTTTGTTCTAGAAACCTTTATATAGTAAGTACTAAGTATATTTTTAACACGTAGCCGAAATTATGACTTACCGCATTAATGTAAAATGTCACTTGACATGAGCTCCTGTCAATGTCATCCTATTTTACATGTAGTAAAATTAAGTTCTGAAATACAACCCAGTATACTGACCAGGGATTATGACGTCAATCGTCATGTTATTGTTGATTCTTTCCAAAATACACGCTAGTGCATTGACATTTGACGTATGCGATTTTCTTAAATTTCAAAATTAATTTATCACGCGATACATTTTGCCGGGATAAAAAGAATCCTATGTCCATTTCCATACCAAATTTCAGAAAAATCGGTTCAGCGGTTGGGGCGTGAAAAGGTAACAGACACACAGACAGACAGACACACATTCGCATTTATAATGTTAGTATGGATTAAATTATTTGCAATCAGTTCTCGTTAATACTTAATAAGGAATTCGAATAGAAATATATTATCCACCCAGAATTCCTTTTTGGATATTTTAAATTCATTAATTATACATTGCGAATCCTCTTTCGTTTTCAGATAAAACCTGATTCAACCATTTACGTATTTAACTTATTACGATTTTTAATGTGCCAATATGAAGATTTTCTGAGCAAGTGATATAGAGGATAAATGAAAAATAAAATATTGTAATGAAGTAAATAATAACCTAGTTTTACTTAAAAGTATTTTAAAAGAGGCTTTTAGAAGGTAAAGTAAAATAAAAAAAAACTTGGAATTGATTTAATCTTATTAATATTATAAACTAATTTTATTACTATTAAGTATAAATGCGAGAGTATATGTCTGTCTATCTGTCTGTCCGTTACCTCTTTAAATAACACTAGCTATATGACCAAGCTTCGCTCGGTTTTAAAAAAATTCAAAAAACACACATAAAATGTCATTTTATGAAAATGATTCCTAGCTAGATCGATTTATCGCCCCCGAAACCCCCTATATACTAAATTTCATGAAAATCGTTGGAGCCGATTCCGAGATTCCAATTATATTTATATATATACAAGAATTGTTCGTTTAAAGATATAAGATTCTAATTCGGAATTAACGTAAACTTATTAAGCTCTGTTATCCATTTTCACACAAAATGCAGTTTAAACCTCGGATGCCAGGTGAATAGACATTCTCCGAGGCAAAAATGTGGACTGCAACCATAGATCTAACACTTTAGTAGATGTTCTTTATATTTTAAAATGAATAAGTTTGTATATGTTTGCATATTTTATTTATAGAGTATTTTAAGGTTATTTATTATTCGTAGATTTATCCCTACTAAATGAATATCTAAATATAATATATAATTAAATAACTCAAAGGTGACTGACTGACTGACATGGTGATCTATCAACGCACAGCCCAAACCACTGGACGGATCGGGCTGAACTTTGGCATGCAGGTAGATGTTATGACTTAGGCATCCGCTAAGAAAGGATTTTGATAAATTCCACCCCCAAGGGTGGAAAATAATTGTATACAATAATACTTCTTAACGCGAGCGAAGCTGCGGCCAAAAGCTAGTCCCTAATTATAATATGATGTGGCTTCTAGCTCCCGAATTGTGAAAAATATTTTACTTTAGTATTATTTTAATTTAAATATCAAAGCTTACCAAAGTATATATATGTTATACTATAAAAATATTATGATAGGCATAAAATACATGATCTCTACAACATAGTAAACAATATATTCTTAATTTAAGAAACTTTTTCTATAGTACCAACTAAGATTTTACTTGAAGAGAAACAGCTGGTTGCATTCTATACTCCTTTTTACGAATTTTCAATTAGATCACGTGTCCCAACTCTTAATATTTGGGATACCTGTAAAGAGATCTATAATAAATATATTCATATCTAACATTTTCTAAGTCCGTGTTTAGTTGGAATACCTCAATATTGTGTTATGCTCCCGCTTGACCGGGGCTCCGACTCGCGAAGAAAAATGGAAATCGACGTACGTGAGCTTGAAAATGCATTCCCTAAACTATTGTTTAAAAGTGGCAAGTTTGTTATCCGAAGCGTTTGACCTCGAAATTTTGTTTCTGTGTACAATATTCTAAAATCTAAAGCCATCGAACGGGATTATAGGAGCTTCGCGAAACGCCATACATTAAGAATCCCACTACTTGACCCATAATTTGACATATATTTATTAGCACTTAAAAAATAATAATAAAGAAAGTACAAAATATAAAAAATATGACGTCACACTTTGGCGGACAGTGTTTTCGGCGCCATTTAAAAGACAATATATTTTTCAATCAACATTTTTATGGGTTTCTACTGTTTATAATATTAAAATATTACTTTTTTTTGTGAAAATGAATGATTAAGAAGCGATTTGCATGAAGAAAAAGTAGGTCAAGTAACCTAAACAATACACACTAAAAAAATCTTAAAATTAAGATAAGATAAATAAGACAAATATTCTTTATTGTGCACACATAATAATATAACAATTTAAAGTCATTTTTTTTTAAACACAAGTATACCACAATGTCGGCATTATTACCAATTAGTAATTTCTTCCAAGCAACCGCGGATAGAGGAAACGTCATATATTAGATAAGGTGAATGTGCCATAAAATATATATATATATATATATATATATATATATATATATATGTGCCGAATACGCTATTCACAACTTTTTTGACAGATTCTCCATACTTCATCTGTCAAGTTAAGTGGTGGATAGCCAATTCGGCACTTATCAGGAAGTGATGATACAGGCCCAAAAGGATGTTGGGAAATATATTTATTTATAAATATATTTTCATATTTAATGATAACAAAATATTTTGTTTACAAAATATAAAAATTGGCAATACTTTATTGTAATTGGCAACATGATTTAACTACAATACACAGATTCATAACTCTTAAAAAATGTAGAAGGAACTTAAATTTCTTTTCATTCCCTACTGAAATATAACGCGTTGATAAAACTACAATATCATGATACTTGCATATTCTTTAAAGATAAGGATCAGTTCACATCGCAACATAAACCATGGATGCAATGCAATTTATAAATTACTCGGTCAAAACTGGACTTTATTTAGTACGTCAGAAGATACACATTGAATCGACAAACCGCCAGCGGTGCTGGGATGTCAATTCCAAATGGCTCATTTAAAAAATACAGCGCAACGCATCGCCACGTCGCTATATGAAGTTTTGACCTCCTTTACTAAAATAGCTAGGTGATACTGCATTTTAAAATGAAACACCTAATAAACGTATGATAATTTTCACGCCGGATAAAACGTTAAAAACTTGTTCCATATTTAATGAATATGACATTAGAATATTTTGAACACATTTTTGTGTAAAACCCAACGTTTCACGACTAAATTTGAAGCTTCGAATACCCCAGTGTTCTTAGCGGACATTTTCTAGCAAAATGTTAAAAGAATTTTGCAAATTGGAAATGGAGTGCAAAATTCGGTAAGTTCTTGTGGATTTTTCTACTAAATAAGGTAACATCGGATTTGTAACCTATATCTTCTTATACATATATAAAAATGGATTTTCGAATGTGTTAGTCGCGCTAAAACTCGAAAACGGCTGAACGGATTGAGCTGTTTTAGTCTTAAGTCGGAAGAGGAATTGTCACGCGCAAATTTAGAGGATGCAGATGAGGAAGAGGATATTTTATGAGGAAGAGGATGCGGATGAGGAATAGGATTATAGAAAATTATAAATACTAGCGGACCTAACCCAAAAGCCTTTGTCCTGTCTGTACATAACAATATCCAAAAAATAATTAAAAGGGCATTTTCCAGTGGACCAAACTATAAATCTTAACCATTCTCGAAACACACACCATAAAAATTATCAAAATCGATCTAGCAGTATAAGGAGGAGTTCGTGTGCCTAGTGTGAATTTTTTGTTTCACATTCGATCGTGAACGCGTTTGGCGTTTACTAAGATTTTGTATGGGATTTGTACAGCGCCACCTGGCGATGCTCACGGGAGTGAGCCCAGCCCAGTGAGTAATCCCATACAAAATCTTAGTAAACGCCAAACGCGTTCACGATCGAATGTGAAACAAAAAACTCACACTAGGCACACAGTAACATCACTGTGGTAACATACATAACACACGCACACAAAAAAAGATGAGTGAATGATACAATTCTCGCACTCTGGCGTGTGAGTTGCCATGATTTTATGCGCGACGCGCATGCGCAGTGACTTTCCTCATAAATTCCTCTTAAATTTTGAGGAAGCGATAGCGGAAGAGGATTTTTTTTTTTTTTATTTATGAGGATGCGGTAACGGTTGAGGAACCCAAAATATTGCGGAACTTCCTCATTATGAGGAAGCGGAAGAGGAATCCTCAGCAACCCTAGTCCAGGGAAGGTTTTAAAGTGACACAGTTCACCGGGATAGCTAGTCTTTCTTATATATAAAAATGGATTTTCAAATGTGCTAGTCGCGCTAAAACTCGAAAACGGCTGAACCAATTAGGCTGATTTTAGTCTTAAAATATTCGTAGCAGTTCAGGGAAGGTTTTAAAGTGACTCGCAGTTCATCGGGACAGCTAGTCTTATATATTTGACGACCTCCGTGGCGCAGTGGTGAGCGCGTTGGTAGCTCAAGCCGGAGGTCGCGGGTTCGAGGCCCGCCGACGGAACAAAAAGTTTATAAAAAGTTCCTGGGTCATGGATGTGTATTAAATATGTATATCATATAATAAAAATCTTAAATATATGTATAGTATAAAAATATTAAATATATTTCCGTTGTCTGGTACCTGTAACACAAGTCCTTCAGGTACTAGCACGGGGCCAGACTGACGTGGTGTGAAGCGTCAATAGATATTATTATTATTATTATATTAAAAAACCGGCCAAGTGCGTGTCGGGCCACGCGCAATATAGGGTTCCGTAGTACCGCTAGTTTTTGTAATTTTTTTGTGGTCAATGAACGTACATTTATAGCGTGTTTTACACTACTAACAACATCATCTCAGTTACTTTCAAAGAAATTTGAACGAAAAGTTCCTTTATACTTCGCCGAATACATTTTTTTTAGTTGATCGACTATTACTCAATAACTTATGAAGTCTTCTTAGCCGTGACAGTTTTCCTTTTAAATTCAGCATATTTCCTACTTCCGTGAATTTTCTCACATTTACAGAACCAACCGTTTAGCTGGTAGAAGGAGGGGACACTGGACTCTAACGATTTTCTCCACCTTAAAACTTAATATTTCACAAACGGATCCCTAAATCTGGCAATATTTTTAAAAAACCTATTCAACGACACCTCATACGATGGGGTGGGCGTGAAAAAAATATTCATCCCCGCTTGATGTGTAGGGAGGCCGGAGGTACCATAAAAATTTTTTTTTTACGATTTCGTCTACCATTTTGTTGCCATCATTAATATGTGTATTCATCCCAAATTACAGCTTTGTAGGTCCTATAGTCTCTGAGTAAAACCGCGGACAGTCAGACAGACGGACAGACGGGTAGACGGACAGACGGACAGACGGACAGATGGACAGACGGACAGACGGACGGACAGACCGAAACTATAAGGGTTCCTTGTTGACTACGGAACCCTAAAAATGGATTTTCAAATGTGTTAGTCGCGCTAAAACTCGAAAACGGCTGAACGGATTGGGCTGATTTTAGTCTTAAAATATTCGTAAAAGTCCAGGGAAGGTTTTAAAGTGACACGAAGTTCACCGGGACAACTAGTATATGTATAAAATAGATTTCCAATTGTGTTAGTAACGCTATAGCTCGATAACGGCTGAACCGATTAATCTGCTTATTTTAATCTTAAAATAATCTTTGAAGTCCAGAAAAGGTTTTTTTAGTGACACGAAGTTCACCGGGACAGTTAGTCATCTATAAAAATATTTTTTAAATTTTGTTACTTTTGCTAAAACTCAAGAATGGATAAATCGATTTGGATAATAATTTTGGTCTTGAAACATTCGTGGAAGTCTAGGGAAGGTTTATAATTGGAGGAAAATGATGTGTTTAATAGTATGTAAGAAAAATTCGTGTCGCTGTGTTTTCGTTTGTTGCTAAACTCCTCCAAAGCTTGACAAATTCTAATTTGTGAGCTTCGGTCGGGTATGCTTGTGCCAATCATGTTTTTATGATTTTCCTTACCTTACTGTTCTCCGATTCTTTTTAACATTTTGGAAGCATTTCGTGACTAAAGCGTAATAATAGGCCAAGTGCGAGTTGGACTCGCGCACAAAGGGTTCCGTACCATTATAGAACAATAATAGGCAAAATTTGTGCTTTTTGTATGGGAGCCCCCCTTAATTATTTATTTTATTTAAATTTTATTAATAACTATTAAAGTATAAATATATTATTTTGTGAATATTTCAGGTGCCATCATATCATCTATTGCCATCATTGATATCGAGCAAAAAATTGCAAAATAATCATGTTTGTTGTATGGAATATGAATATTCAATTTATTTTGCTTTTAGTATTTGTTTTCATAGCGGCAACAGAAATACACAATCTGTGAAAATTTCATCTCTCTAGCTAATCTAACTTGAGTTACAGCCTGGAGACAGTCAGACGGACAGACGGATAGACATACAGCGAAATCTTAGTAATAGGGTCCCGTTTTTACCCTTTGGGTACAGAACCCTAAAAACGGGACCATAGCAATATCCCAATGAAATATAAACCTACTCTTAAAACAAACATCTAGCGCAGTGAGAACAAAAGTACAATGCCTAAGGAGCTGCCTCCTGTGACTGCAATAGAAACTTAATTAGAACTATTAGATGTGCACGCCATGGCTTCTAAGTAAATGAGACCGTGTGTACGATACCTTAGGTACATTCACTAACAAAAGTGTGTGAGAGTGCTGAGCGCAAAATACCACCAGGAAACTAAATGCAATTGACATAAAATAATTAAACATTGTATCAGTGATAAAGCCTTATATGTATCACCTAAACTTATTACGTTCAAGAGTGATACAGCTTGATTATGATTTACTAGCTGTTGCCCGCGACTTCGTCCGCGTGGTCTTCAGTTTATAGCGCGCGGTGTCAACAAAATTGGTGTTAAATTAAAACCCTGGTACCCCTTAAATCAAAATACCTACCCAAAAACAGCTGTGCAGTGTTATATTTTTAATTTAAACTTTATTTATACCAAATTTAAAGCATATTTAGCCCCCCATTACACAACTTTATCCATAAACTATTTATCATTGGTAGGTTTAAATCACTGCATAGATAAACTGAACTGAATTGAATACTGAATAGTAAGTTATTTAATAACGTATATAACAATCGAAAAAATTGGAAAACTTGATGCGACATGGTACCACCTCTTATAGAAAGACGTATGAGCAAGCGATAGCGCGATGTAGGAGACTCTTGGCGCCATCTGTTATGAATTTTTAGAACTAACTTATTTTGAACAAATTTACGCATTTTCACCCCCTTACAACCCCCTTTTCCACTTAAAAAGTAGCCTATGTCCTTTCTCAGACTTTAGACTATCTGTGTACAAAATTTCATTACAATCGGTTCAGTAGTTTTGGCGTGAAAGCGAGACAGACAGACAGACAGACAGAGATACTTTCGCATTTATAATATTATTATAGATGACACTATATTTTAACTTTTTAAGTTTCATCGTCGTAACAATTTTGCTGAAATACTAATTTACGATGGATGGATATCGTAATCACAGTGTTGTTACTATACTTGTAAAGGTCATTGGGCCATCTTCGTTAAAGGCCGGCAACGCACCTGCAGCTCTTCTGATGGTGCGAATGTTCATGGGCGACGGTAGTTGCTTTCCATCAGGTGACCCGTTGGCTCGTTTGCACCCTTATTTATAAAAGAAATACCTTAATTATGAAAAAGTTAATTTACTTAAAATATTCTAAAGCTCTTTTTCACTCACTGTACCGTAGCGACATAAAACCAAAATGGCCACTAATAAACCTCATTTAAGCCACTTACCATAAAGTAAATAGAGTTTCCGAAGAGTTTATGCCGTGCTGCAGATTAATTTTAAATATTCACGGGGCTCAACCCATGGCTAATAAAGTAGATTACCCAAGCGTTATAATACACCGACAAAAACACGCGAATAATACTGTACCCTGATTCTTTTTAATGCAACATCAACGCAGCTTCGTCCTTTACGCGGTTCTGTCAACTTCATGTAAAAGAACGCTTAGATTCCGAAATTAAACCCAGTATACTGGCCAGCCTCAAAACACAATAGACAGAACGAATCAGTAGGTAGTAGTAGAAACAAGTTATGTACGTCAATTACTTCAATGTACTGGTAAAGAATATATACACTACGGTACTGGCGTATATTTCGAAATGAATCAACAGTATGGCTAGTCGTTATGAGCTCTGGCTAGTTTTAAGAACCTACCTCATAGTCATTATTAATTTTTATCACGATTATTATGTACCAACATTGTCTTGTGCCGCCAACATTTCTTATATTATAAAATTTGTTGATATTAGCAACCTTCGTTACTGAGTAGAGGGTAAAAACGCGACATTGGCCTATAAAGTACACTGTACAATGTGACATACGATAATTACGCTTTTTATGGTGTATACCATAATTTGTAACATAATAGCAGCATAAAAGCACACCCTGTATATTTCCCGTATTTATGGCACTGATAATAGTATTTATAGAGCACCCCCTATCATCTCGTACGCTCGTTCGGAATAAATTACAGATAACGCCCTTCTTTTGTGTCATTTACAACATAATAATACATATTCTGGTCTAAAAAATTGTTAATATTTATCAAAAATTATTATTAATAGCAATTCGTACTTAGTACGCGTCAACACATAAAGAAGATTAATAATATTTTTTCCGGTTTTTCCTCATTTTTCACTGATTCTTCTAAAAAAGTTTTTCTTCTAAAGTCTTCCTCGATAAACATCACTATCTAACACAAAAATAATTTTCTAATTTTTACTATTAGTTTCTGAAATTATAGTATTCTTAAACAAACTCTTCAGCTTAACACTAGTATTTTCTACGTTAAAAAAAAAGATCGGGCAAATGGCCCACCACACATTCCCACCACTGCAACTCCTGTGTCGCCAGGATCAACAGTGGTAACCAACCACGAAAACCCTTTGATATGATCTCAGGGAGCCCGAGGGACATGCTAAAACTGTCTTGGGACCCGCAACGAAATTAATCAGAAGAAGGTAGGAGGAGTAGGAGAAATCCAATTTCCCTCCCCAAGCAAAGCGGGAGACAGCCAAATTTTCGTGACATTAATGACCGAACAAAGGGGAGAGCACCACGGGAAAATAATTAAATTGTATTGTAAGCCTACTTAATAAAAATGACCTATACTTAAACTGACAAGTTTGTGTTGGATTGTTTCCAATAGAATTTATGGCAAAAACGTTTGAAAGCACGGAAATTCTTTGCGCTGCCTACGAGATCATCGTAATACGCGACTTTAGAAACACATTGGAGGCTGTTTAACATATCGGTTCTTTCCTCATGCCAGAGATCACATTCCCGGAGTATGTGATGAGCAGTTTGTTCTTGCAGGCTGCCTTCGGTCGAGCACTCGCAAAGAGGAGACGGAACTAACTTAAGTCCATAAAGTTTAGCTTTAAAATTGCCGTGACGTCTCGCACGTTGGCTTTGTAAAAGTTTACGTCGGGCTGCACCTATCGTAGCCCTATCTGCCCAGACTGGTGAGCCGTAGCATATTCTGCCTAAATATGTGGCTGTATATATAATTTTTAACGTTTTGAACGAAAGACCCCATGTAGACGTTGATATTTTGGTGAAACTATAAAAAATTCTTTTAGCTTTTTCGCCCGTCTCTATAATGTGTTCTAAAAATGTAAATTCTACGTTAGTATAATATTTTGTATACTCATCCCGTTGCGCTGTAATTAATTTATTGCGCAAAAATTATTAATTATTTCATAATAAAAACTATCCTGTCCTGCCTTTCAAAGTATCTCCACACAAATTTTATCGAAATCGTTTCAGCCGTTCAAAGTTTCACGAAAAGGCGCCTCTACACGTTCCAAATCTTCCATCATGGGTTTAAGTAGCAAGGTCACATAAAACATACAGCCCTCCGGCGGAGAAATTTTCGGTGAAATTTGATGTAAAAATTCCGTTATTAGATACGCACTTCATCACTTCTGTGCTCCCGCAATTTATATGAAACTCGATCGTACCAAATCCTTTTATCGAAATATCTACATGCCTTAAAATGTTCTTTTATTAAGTGCTTTTTAGTTATTACTTTTGTGAGGTTATCCCTTAAGATGTGGATCAATATTGGATTAGAGGCCATTTTTATACTACGTCACATTTGGTAGGACCTTAAGTGCTGGTAAAGCGCCCGTGGCCTAGTGAGTAAACCGTTCGCACTCGAGAGGGTGCAGTTCGATTTTGGGTGGAGGCGTGTACCAATGAGACATTTTCAGATCTCAAGTACTTAGGCCCGTATTTTAGTCAGTGCTCAAGATGCATCTCGGTCTCATGACACGGTTCAGGCTCTGTGATTGGTTGGCTGTCAAAATTTGGACCAATCACAGAGCCGAACCGCGCCTTGAGACCGGGTCGCATCTTAAGTACTGATCAAAAATACGGGCCTTATTATTACGGACGCTTGTACGGTGAAAGAAAACATCAGTATTTGAAGAGTGTTTCCTTAGCTCTGAAAATACTGTATAAATCATCCACAATGGATGTAAATGCCTTGCTTTTAAGTACCGGTTCGTAACATCAAATATTATGCGTAATGTGTATCATTCTTTAGATACGTCCGACAAAAACTATTCTCTAAACTCAAAAACTATCTCCAATCTCCTTTTAAATTAATTTAAAAATAGGTTCTGCCGTTTAGCCTGGTTGCCGACTTTGTGTCAGGACGCCTAAATCAAGATTGGTCCAGGATTAGTTTCCAATTGTCATTTTTTTTAAATGTAAAGAGGTCACAGTTTAGGCTGGCAACGCAGCTGCAGCTCTTCTGATGTTGCGAGTGTCCATGGGCGACGGTTGTTACTTTCCATCAGGTGACCCGTTTGCTCGTTTGCCCCCTTATTTTATAAAAAAAAAGATGCATTTTCGTATTAAAAATATGATTATTGAGATAATGCTTGAAAGCTCATGATGAAAAATATAATTTAAAAGTTATTCTTTACAAATGTAACAAAAAATAGCTTCATTAAAATAGGAAAAAAGTATACTTTGGTCACTTGTACAAGCGCTCGGACGCTCGTCTTAACTTTTTATATTACGAGTACTTTCATAGTAGAGCAATGAGCATGCTGTATCAAACCACTTGGTATTTTAATGGCCGCAAGTCTTAAACATTTTTGTATAGAGATTAGGAATATCCAACAAACTAGGATTTCTATGTTATACACAGTATACAGGATGTAATATATTCATAATAGTATTTATAATGTCAGTCTGCCTGTCTGTAACCTCTTCACGCCCTAACCACTGAACCGATTTTGCTGAAATTTGGTATGGAGATACATTGAGTCCCGGAAAACTACTTATTATGATTATTATTATTATTATACCCTATTATGGAGTTCACTGTAAAAATAGTAGCGCTGAACAATAAGCCAGTTCTAAATATTGTGTCTGTCAGTCTGTTAGCCCAAAGCTGTAAGCTGTAAGATGATTTAAAATATTATTTGCTTTTATGCTTATCTGGATCTCTATAATAGCTATGTACGTTCTACATGTCTATTGTCTGTTTAAAAGATTTAAGGATACATTAGCAGAATTAAAAATAATTGGTCGAGTATTTACAATTTGGCAACTATACCACTTAGGGTCAAATCACGCAAGTCTACTATTTTCAGCTAGAACTTAAAAATAATTAATTTGATAGGCTGTGTCAAATAAAAATGTGATTATATCTGTATTTTCAAGAACTGTGTTGCGTCAAGCCTTAGTATAACTGACCCTACGGCAAATCCTACTAAGTCGTACATAATACGATATATTATAGCGTAAATAACTGTATTTTATTAAAAAGACAAAACCGACTTCAAAATTATGCATAATTGAGAATTAAAATTGAACCGATTTTAATGAAACTTGCAGTATTCATTAGCACAATACCTAGTACAATAAAAAAAGAATCATTTAGATCGGACTTGTAGTTCCGGAGATATGCATGCACAAACATAAAAACATACATCCATACATACATACATACACTTTTGAAATTTGGCACATTTGTTCAGAAGCTGTTATAGATTAACATATAAGAAAACTGGGCAGTTCTGGAAATATTACATACATACGCGTCGAATTAACAACCTTCTTTTTTTGAAGTCGGATAAAAACAAGAAAAATAACACGCAGCGAGCAGATACTCGTAAAATCAAGCAATGTTTACGACATTTTCAAACATTGCGATGCGTCAAATCTCTCTGTGTACTGACCTTTAGGCGTAATGCTAGCGCAGAGCAAGGATAATGGAATATTCGGTAACACATGCTTTCTAAATCTTCTGGCAAAAAATTGGCAACCGCGTTTGGAGTTCTGCCACGTAAGTGAAATAATTTCAACGATTACGACGTCTCGCGCATATCTAGTTCAGGGTTAGTTTGTTTGGATAAAAAGTGACTGTAAAGAGGATGCTAATCTATATAATATTATCTACTAGCTGACCCGGCAAATGTTGTATTGCCATATAAATTATTTCTAGTATTAATGTTAAAAGTAGATATAAACCTGTTCTCAGGACTAACGAATGTACATGTATAAAATTTCATTAAAATCGGTTGAGCCGTTTTGGAGGAGTTCGCGCACAAACACTGTGACACGAGAATTTTATATATTATAGATACTTTAATATTATAAAGCAGAAGAGTTTGCATTGTTTTTTTTTTTAAATATAGCGTATAGCGATTGCGAAGAGATGTCAAAAAATATTAGATTTGACAAAAGGATTTTGCGGTCCTTAAATTATCCCCATATCATTTAAATCCCTGCGGCCTTTTGGGCGTGAAGAGGTAACAAGCGGACAGACAGTCATACAGACACACTTTCGCATAATATTAGCTTGGATTTATAAATAGAATCATTCTAGAAACTAAAATGTAGCACTCTCCAATCTCCATAGTCTTATAGCTTTCTGAACACAAAATATCCATATTTTAGACGGTTTTTATCACTTTTTTTATTGATTTTGAGGGCTAGGGCTGATCGGTGATTGTCAGAAAGATTTGATCGACAGCTCATTACCGGGCCCTTGAACGCTCAATAATTGTACCTAAGGACCGACTTAAGGGATCTTCAGTTCGTTTCGTTAAGGTTCCGAAAATAAGGCAAAGAAATGCTCATTTACACTTGAACGTGTGGCGATTAACTGACGTTTTTCGGAGCCCATTATTTACATTCTTAAATAAAAATAGATTTAAAAATAGTTTTACTCCAAATCGAGTAATAATTACTGCGTGGAGTTGTGGACCGCAAAACTCTCAGCTATTAGAAGGCTCGCATCGAGCCAGCTCGAATAATAGATTTGGCTAATTTTAGGCTTGAAATAATCGTTTAAGTCCAGGAAGGTTTATAGTAGGAGGAAAGTGAGACGAAGTTTACGGGCCATCTAGTAAAAATATAATAATAAGTATACTCGGTGCTAACTGTAACTTCGTTACATAGAAATATTAGCTGCAGCTTTATAAAAGACAAAGGCAAAGAAGTCGGTTAGAACATTGCACAGGAGTTCACAGGACTAACTTTTAAAGATTTAAACTGTCCGCCGTAGGTGTTTATCGCCAATCTGGCGCCGCACCCCCTCGCACCCCCCTCGCCCTCACCCGCCACCCATTGTTATTTTACCGGTGAAGCCAAAATATAAATTATGTATTACTATTATACTTAATCGGCCACTCGATATTATATTGTTTTATTTACATAAATATATATTTTTTATTTATATTGAACACTTTCGTATATATACTTATTACTTACACTAAATCTCAATGTTATTTTATTTAATTCATTATTTATTACAATTATGTTGCGCATTATTTTATTTAATTATTGTAAGTATGTATTTATTTACTTATTTATTTCTGATGGGTACTGCTTGTTGTCTGTCAGTCGCTTGACAACTGCTCAGGATCCACAGAATAGCAGGGTTCACGGTACAGGATAACCTATACCGTGATCATAGCCTGAGTGGAATCCTTTTCGACGGTATATTCGCATCGCACTGCCTTACACTACTACGACCTAGTGTTGCTACACTTGTTCATTTTAAGTTCTTTATGTCCTTATTATTATTATCATTTTTTTTTATTTTTTTTGCCTTTTATTGTTTGTAGAACTTTACTTTGTTTGTTTTTAATGTTTCATATATATTATGTATTTCAGTGTAGTGTGGTGTGAATGTGTGTTGAATAAATGTTTTATTATTATTATTATTATTATTAAACTTAAACATTTTTGATATTTAATTTTCCACTCGTACTGTTTTAAACTACTGTCATTAATAATAATTTTCCTATTCACCACAGTGCCACCAAGCGGAGCTATGAAGTAACAGCAGAGTAAACAGAACTTAGTTCTGTCTACTTAATACAACAAATACAAATACAAATATCTTTATTTCAGACAACTATAGGTCCATTGGTTAGTATTATACAAGCTTAAAAAATTTAATAATTTAGGGTTAGTTAAATATCAAAAAAAGAAAAAACATAACTTAAAATTAAATATTATTATCTAAAACTAAAAACTAAAATCATGCACCCAAACTGAACTAAGTACGGATGCAACCAGGTGGTCTGCTTTCGAATTCGTTCATTATCCGCACATAGTTCCTCAATATGGGTGCATGCGGATCATCTGCCACAATCCTCAGGATGCTGTTGTCACTTCCCCTTATGCGATTTATGAGAGATGCAGCTTTTTTGCGCATGAGTGCCCGGAATCCGTCCGTTCTTGATTGCACAAACATCTCAGACGCACTACAAAATCGGGGAAGTTTCAGCATCATCCTGAAGATATTATTATATTGGATGCGAAGGGTGTTTAGGGATGCTTTGGTATAGCTGATCCACAGGCCGCCCGTGTACAGATTCTGACAGAACGCTTTAAAAAGTGTGATCTTAACTTCATCCGTACAACGTGCAAACCTGCGGGCCAGCATATTACCTCGAACCGCCAAAGCCCTCCGTTCCCGTTCAATATCTAGATCATCTTTAAGGTCGTCGGTAAGTATATGGCCGAGATATTTAAAATGGAACACTCTGTTCAGCTCCTTTCCGCCGAGGCATATTGGAGGTATGGATTCGGGATATTTACCGGCGGCCTTAAAGATCATAATTTCACTTTTATTTGCATTATACTTCATGGCATGCGAATCAGCGTATCTCTCGCACACCTTCAACATCTCCCGAATTCCTCTCACAGTGGGACTCAGCAATACCATGTCGTCCGCGTAGCTAATGTTGTTGACGCTAACACCACCAACCTTGCATCCGACACGCATATTGCTGAGCTCCACTATGAGATCATTCACGTACAGATTGAATAGCTTAGGAGACGATAAGTCTCACACCGCAGTTCAATCTGTACGCCCTAGAGAGTTTATTGGCCCATTTCACATGATTCGTCTGATTCGCATACCAGAAACGAAATATATTTATAATATCCACCGGTATACCCATGCTCTCCATTTTCTTCCAAAGTACATCATAAGAAACGAGGTCAAATGCCCTTGAAAGATCCAGAAAGCATGCGTAAACCGGTGTTCTACGGCTTGTATAGTATTGGACAGTATGCTTGAGACTCAAGATAGCACTTTCGGTGGACAGTCTAGGTCTGAATCCAAACTGCCCATCATGTACTTTCAGATATTTTTGCAGATGTGAGTCAAGCAAACTGTCCAACACTTTGGCCAATACTGTAGCAAGCGATATCGGACGGTAATTACCTTTGTCCGAGATATCACCTACTCGGTTAATGGTAACAGTCATCGTGTCGTATAAAACAGCTGTCATATTAAATTATCACGAACTTAAAATTCCATCGCAAGTCAAGTTGGATCCAACTACTTTTATGGCCGGTTTACATTATTCCAATTCATTGATTCAATCCACCGTTTTTTTTTTTGCATTCCATTGCATTTCAGTATCCGTTTACATTATTCCATTAGTAATCTAGCTCTGGATTGGATCTTTGGATTGGAATAATGTAAACCTATAGTTACACTATCCATAAAGCCGTGGGCAAAAGCTAGTATAAGTAAAGGCAACTAAGGGTTGCGGTCTTGAAATCAATTCGGAATCTCAATACGATATAGATAAGCCCGCTATCCCTCACTAGTCACTAGAGGTATAATAATACCCTTTGATATCTTTCAAGAGATATTTTATTTCCCCTTTGTAAAGAATAGATTATTAGGGTTATAGTTATAACATCAAATATATATTTGACCGACTTTCAAAAAGGAGGTTTCTCAATTCGATCGTATATAATAATTTTTATCTTTGTTCGCGGATAACTCCGCCGTTTGTAGACCATTTTTCAAAATTCTTTTCCCTCGATCGTGGATTCTTGGAAATATATTGTTTACGCAGTCGAATTCGACCGCTTGGGAGTTGAAGCATTAATTAATGTACAGATTTTTAGTGCAGGCATAGGTAATCCTGATCTAAAGAGTGAAAAGTTTAAACTAAGCCAATTTTTCTATCTCTCTGTTTACTATGTTTTTAAGTAACGCTGAATCCATATAAGTCAAGGTATATTTTAGATAGTTATTGTCTCAGAAAAGGGCATAGGATAAATTCTAGTGTAGAAAAGTATCCAATAATTAATTTCTGCTCGAATTTTTTTTTAATGAACATTGGCCACCACATATTTCATTTCTTTTTTTCACGCTTAAAAACATATTTTCCTGGGTTGCCAAGATCAATAGCATAAGATGCCGATAATATCCAACCATGGAAACGCTTCGATGTAATCTCAGGGATGAGAGATAGAAAATGCGCGGAATATAGTAGATTTTTGTTTATATTAAAATATTAATTTATAAGTGTAACTAAACTAAGAAGTAAGTGACAATACTTTAGGGTGTGTATAAGTCCCTTGTATTGAGTTCACTGTGAAAGTTGCGGGGCTGAATGAATGCCCTTATGCTTGCGCATACAAATCACAAAAAATTGCTCTTTCAATGCTGCTACTTTCACTGTGAGCTCTATAGAGACACACATCCCCTAAAGTATTATCACGTAGTTTTGTTACACTGGACCAATTTTAATGCAATTTGATTACGAGAATAGATACAAGATTTTTTTTTTTGTGCTGAGACATGCATGGTTTCTACGAAATTTTATTTTGCACGTACGACTCACTAAAAATAAAATATATAGAGTTCACTAAAAATAAATAAAGCTTTTATTTCCGTATCAACTGTACGAACCATCTAATTTACGGGTTTGGAGTACGAGGTTGGCAGTTGGCGCCCTCCGTGTGTGTTTTTGGTTGGATTTTTCATACACAGTTACGTCCTTGTTTATTTCGTTTTATTTGTTGTTCTCTTATCTTTATTCCTCTGAATTTATGCAGATCCGAATATTATTGGATGTTGTGTCATGGACTATTTCTATGTTTCTACTGCCGTGATGTTATAAGGCAGACAGGAACTAAGAATACTTGACAACAGGCTTTAAGAAAATAACGTTTTTTTTAACCGACTTCAAAAAAAGGAGGCTATCAATTCGACGCGTATGTATGTAATAATTATTTTCAGATCTGCCCAGTTTTTGTATATGTTAGTCTATATCAGCGTCTGAACAAATGTGCCAAATTTCAAAAGTGTATGTATGTATGTATGTATGTTTTTATATTTGTGTTCGCATATCTCTGGAACTACAAGTCCGATTTCAGTAATTCTTTTTTTGTTGTACTAGGTATTGTTCAACTTAGGGAACAGTGCAAGTTTCATCAAAATTAGTTCAGTAGTTTTGGAGATAGGGAGTTTTAATTCTCCATTACGTACAATTTTGAAGTCGGTTTTATCTTTTTAATTAAATACAGTTATTATTATTCTCCTTGCTACAGATTCCTCCATTACCTATTAACTCTACATGAGCCAGATTCATAATGCTCCATTCGATTCTGACGACTTTCAATGAGGAATAGTTATTTAAATAGACATTGTGAATAACTTATAGATGGTAGCTTTAATCAAGCAACCTAACATTTATGAAAAGCAAGAATCTAATACATGATTTACTTACGTATGCTCTAAAACAATATTCAAATTGAGTAATCGATAGGAATCGAATCACAGGCCTCAATAGAAATTATTAATTATAACAGCAAACAATAATTATTGAATTATTATCTGTACTTACTTTCTTATTGCCTATATTATCACAATTTTAACTGCTTTTAAAATATCTACCCGATAGTTCTCTACAATTTTATAGCTCAAAATAGTTCGTCCGAAAATTCTCATCGATTCCAATTAAACGTGTATTTCGTGACGAAATTCCTTTTATTAACGGAAGCCGTAGTGCAATTACAATGTAACGGAATAAAAATTTGTGCTTCCCACATTTTTTTTTAATTTATTACTTACTGCAATTTTGTCATGAAATTTGTACTACAAAAACAAGGCCTATGCATCCGTTTTGGATGTTTTATGCAAAGTACTCATATACCTACGGTTTAATTCGTCAGTTTTACTCCAAATGGAGTAAAAATTACCGTGTAGACCGCAAAACTTACAGTTCTAAGGCTCGCATCGAGCCATCTTGGAATTGGAATTGAATAAATCTAAATTCCTTCGAACTTACTCGACGCGAGCCGTCGAGCTTTACTCAAGCCATACTCAAGCGTGTGAGTTTTGCGGTCCACACGATAATTTTTACTCGATTTGGAGTAAAACTATCGAGTAGTGCTGAATGTGTGGACGAAAGCCCGAGCCGTTGTTTTTACTCTACCTACGTGATTGCTTGATCGAGTAAAACCGTATGTAAGTACATAACATGTTACCGTATTTCCAGAGCGAAGTAACGACTTTTCAAATACTGTAAGCGCCTGGCATAAATTAAAATATACATATTTTAGTTTATATTATATGATTTAGTCAACCAAGTTTTGTTGATTACAGAACCCTAAAACGGAACCCTAAACAGCTGATTTTTGTATATTGGTAGGTTAATAGTTACATAATTTAAGTATACAATTATTCTACAAATAAAACAATACATATTTTAGGACTATCAAAGTATTAATTACTTTCTATCTCTGTTAGCTGCCACTTTCCAGATTTTTCGCAAATAAAATGGTTGTTCGTCTCATCAAAATGCAGCTACTTCCAAAAAATTGCTTGATAGTAATAAAAAAAATGAAATACTGATCCCGAACTAAATTGATTTTACCTTTCATTTAGTCTGTATACTCTGATCACGTATTTACCGTAAATGAAAGGTAAGCAAGGTAACATGTTTTGTGGTAAATGGGGTAAGCGACGAGAGATTTCCCTGAAAGAGATTGTCGGTCTATTCATTTGTAAGGCTTATGCCCGCATTCTTATCGAGAACACCAAATGAGAAATAATTAGCTAAAGATTAATCTCCTAAAATAATTATGAAATGATAAATATGTAAATGAAATGAAGTGAAATGAAATGAAAATATTTATTTCTAAGTAGGTTAACAAAGTTAACACTTTTAGAACGTCGCGTCTACCTGAGGCCTACATAGGCTGCACTAAAAATATCGGGAATGGAATACTTCCACTATTCCTGTCATATTAAAATCTTTTTAATTAAAAACTCCTTGGTTTTAAAAATCGAATACTATTTATTTATTTAAAAACAGATTCTTGGTCTTTTCACAAGGTCTTGTCAAACTTGTTTAGTCGTTGAGAAAATGGAATTGACTCGAGAAAATTCTAGAGCGATGATTTATTATGACTTTCGAAGTGGCTTAACACAAAAACAGTGTGTTGATCGGATGATTTCTGCATTTGGTGATGAAGCCATCCAAAACCACAATTTATCGCTGGTTTGTTGAATTTCAACGTGGACGTGTCAGGCTCAGTGATGATCCCCGTCAAGGTCGTCCAAAAACTGCAGTCACCCAAGAAAACGTTGATGCTGTACGTAAGCTGGTTGAGGAAGATCGACATGTGACATACCGCGAAATTCAGGCAACTTTAGACATTGGCATGAGTCAAATACAAATAATATTGCATGAATAATTAGGTTTAAAAAAGTTGTTTTCCCGATGGATACCGCATTTGCTCTGTGAAGAGCAAAAAGCGGCTCGCGTTACTTGGTGCGTCAGAACTCTCGAAAGATTCCACGCAGGATCCTCAAATTCTGTATACAACATCGTATCAGGTGACCAATCCTGGATATACGCGTACGAACCCGAAACTAAAAACCAGTCACAAGTTTGGGTGTTCGAAAATGAGTTAAAGCCAACAAAAATTGTTCGTTCACGGAGTGTTGCAAAAAAAATGGTGGCCACGCTTGTCTCCAAAACCGGCCATATTGCAACTATTCCTCTTGAGGGACAAAGAACGGTTAATGCAGAATGGTATGCTAGCATTTGTTTGCCACAGGTCGTTTCTGAACTCCGTAAAGAGAACTGCAACCGCTGCATCATCCTCCATCGCTACAATGTGAGTTCTCACACCGCGCACAGAACAAAAGAGTTTTTAGAGCAACATAGAATTATTAGACCATCCGCCGTACAGCCCCGACTTAAGCCCTAATGATTTATATACTTTCCCTAAAATAAAGAATAAATTGCGTGGTCAGAGATTTTCATCACCTGAAGAAGCTGTGGACGCCTACAAAACGGCCATTTTGGAGACCCCAACTTCCGAATGAAATGGTTGCTTCAATGATTGGTTCCATCGTATGGAAAAATGTGTCAAATTTTGCGGAGAATACTTCGAAAAGCAATAAACACATTTTTAAATAGTACTGCTGTGTCATCTCCTTGATTCCCGAAATTTTCAGTGCCGCCCTCGTACCACCGGTTCGGGAACTAACCCGCCGAGAAGAACCGGCGTAATAAACTCGCACGGGGCCACCTTTTACCAAAAAGGTGGAAAATTACAATAATAGCAAGCTAAATTGGTATGTAAAAATGTGGTACCATTCATTATAAAGAAGCGGCCTATGGTTTGTCAGCCTATTTTTTCCAAGGTGTGCTATCATTGAGAAAATCAGTTTAATCAGTCAAAAAAAAATCAGTTCAACCTTTTAATAAAGCACACAAACGTTCTTTAACAACTTTTTAAATTTATTAATTGAAAGATTTTGGACGTTTTCTGGGATTTTATTGTGCAGTTGTATCACGGAATGTCTCCATGAGTCGTATACATTGACCAAACATAGCGTATACATTTTAGTATAATTATACTATCTTAATATATTATATTATACAAGGTGTAAGAAAACTGAGCGATAGAAATTTAGGGTGTGTATGTGTCCGTCATATATAATTCACTGTGAAAGTAGCAGCGCTGAATGAGCAAATTTTGTTCATGATTTGTATGGGCAAGTGTCGGAGCGTCGTACATTTTCCAATACAAAAGTTAAAAAATATTACTCTTTCAGTGCTGCTACTTTCACAGTGAACTCTATATAAACACCCTAAACTATTATCACTTAGTTATGTCGATACTCGCCCCTTAGACAAAGTATCTTTCGTTAAAACCGATGACGAAATTCGATATCAAAATGTATGCGGTTTGACATAAGTCATCAATAAATGATATTTCGCTTGCGAAGCAGCATATTATATAAAAAAACTCAAAGCAGATATGTTACTACCGCGCGCGTTGTGAAGCCATAAATACGGGTCAATTGGCCCGTCTTTTATTTAGTCTGTCTCTTTTATGTAAATGGCATTTCGTATCTTTTGTTTCACTATCTGTCAAATTTGACAATTGAATTTGAAAATTGTTCGGAAGCAAAGCCGGAAAATAGTATGAACGTAACATATCTGTATTTAGTAGAATATCATTGTTGCGAAGACTAATATCAAATCCCATACATTTTGATAACGAATTTCGTCATCGTTTTTAACGAAAGGGACTTTGTCTAAGGGGCCTGATTCGTAATGTAGTTTGCAACTTGAAGCATCCAGAAAAAAAATCTAGAGTCTATAATTTTTTTTTAATTTAGAGCCACCGAAATTGATGAAAATTCTGTCTCTATCCTAAATATATATATATATATATATATATACATATATATATATATATATATATATATATATATATATATATATATATATATATATATTATATTGAAACAATAAGTCAAAACCATAGACAGATATAATGAAAATATTATTAATTATGGTTCCTTTTTTTCTTACATTTTTTTTTGCTAAAAACAAATTGGCAGAATTATCTAATTCTGCCAGCCCTGTGAGTGTGTGAGGTGTTTTTTTGAATTGTTTAAGCCCCCTTCCCCCCCTAGTGAGATTTCGTGAGATTTTATTCAACCCCCTCCCAAATCAATTTCGAGATGTAATTTTTTTTAGTGGCTTTAACACTGTCTTTTTAGATCTAAGAAAAAATGATCATTATAATATTACATGTTTTTATTGTATCTCTTCAAAATATTGTAAACTATGACCTATTCTTTAAGATAAAAATAAAATTGCTTTAAATTTCGTTGAACTGGTAAAAATTGACAATGGTTTAAAATCCGTGTAATTATGACCCACCTTGCAGTTGTTGTTCCTATTTTCTAACAGGCAGACACCGGGTTAAGTATTATCTAACCTAGATGAAAATATGTCATATTTTCATTCATATTTTAGTGAATTTGTACGTAGTAGTTGACATGAATGATGGAAATTGGGCAAGCGCCGTAAGCCGGTAACGGGTACATGATTGGTTTCCAACCAGGAGCACAGAAATGCAGAGGAGCTATTACGAAACATTGGAACAGCTGATATAACTAACTATTATGAAACGAAACAAAGTTATATTCAAAAGCGAGTTAAAGCAATGAAATCTTTATAGTAATTAATTTTCGTGGTTCGATTCTGATGAAAAGAGTTCGAACCTTTTTGTATGGCGCGTGGCATGCTTAAAGTTATGTTTCATAGGCGTACACGAAAACACCTATGAAAAATACGTCAATCGACACAGAAAATAATTACAAACAACAAATACTCTTTGACAAAATGTCGTAAATAATATACTTTTTGAAATATTTTAGATGGTACAATATCTAAAATTTTATTTATTTTACATTTTCAAACTGAAATAACTCAGAAAGTTATAATTTTACTACATTCTGTCAAAGAGTATTTATTGTTTGTAAATATCTTCTTTATCGATTGGCGTATGTTTTATAGGTGTACACCAAAATACGATATTTTATATGTACTTGTAAGTTTAGGTATGCCAATAAGGTTCGTTCTTCTTTTCTGTGTTTATAGGGAACCTTTTGGGGCGCGTTCAGACCGTTTGCGCGTTTTCTGGGCGGGTGTAATCAGCGCGTGTCGCGTGCTTTCAAAAAGATATAGCAATTTGAGATTTTATGCTAAATTATATCAAGCCTATTTTCATACATTTCCATAAACTAAAATATTTACGTATTAAATTTACTTTAAAAAATCCGTGCCAGTCGAATGACGTGAATAAGTTGATCCGTAAAATAGATCCGTTGAATCCGTGACGAATCATGTGACGTTTCCAAAAGAGCAGACTAGCATACCTTGTAATATTACGGAATTAAGGGTCCGTATACGAAATGTTGCCGATGAATACGAAATTGCAAAGGTCCGCTACAGAAATATTATTAGGTTTTTTCCCTTTTTTTAGACTTAAAAAATATATATTAATTATTAGATTTAACATATATTTAAGCGCGGAAAGCCGAATCGAACCTTGCGGCGAGTAATATAATGTGAGATTTAGGTTGTTTTGAATCGTGTTTTTTGGCACAATTTGTTTTTTTTTCTTTTTTCTTGAATTGGATAGAATTTTATCTATAGATTATTTCTGTCGTTTTCTTTTTATGAATTACAGCTCCAAGTTGCCGAAATTAACAGCAATTCTTTGCCCATTTTCTCTAAAATTTTGCCGAGTTACATATTTTTTTACTCAACTATTTCATATTAAAGTGGTAAAAAGTAATTCCAACATTTTATAGACGACTTTCTCAACAGTACATTGTATTTTTTTCATACCGTTAAGACGTCAATACAATCCATAAACAGGTGATATTCTAAACCTTTTACAGCAAAAATCACAAAACTGTCGCGGGTTTGAGTTGGATTATTTAAAAATACTTAAAAAAAATCTAGCTCCAACATTAGATTATAATTGAAATGATCTTACATGTTGTGTATTAAAACTTATAGAAATACTGTATTTTAACTGTTAAATCACGTCTGTTAAATCAGCGAAATCGGCAAATTTCGTATACGGTAATTATGTGTTAAATAAAATATATTTCCTCCAATATTCTGGGCTCCTGGTACATGCATTTGGCTCAGCGGATTGTGCCCGCTATAGTTAGCTGGCGTCTATCCGTCTGTTTAGCATAAATCGAGCATTATCTACCGAATACTGATACAAACCCGTCAATGTGAATGAAAGATAGAATGAATGGCGAGTGAATGAAAGAATGATGCCCTTTGATATGGCGGATGATGTAACTAACCTAGTCACGTAAAGAGAAAATAAATAAATCTGATGGATATAATCATCTTATATATAAAATTCTCATGTCACAATGTTAGTCAGCGAACTCCTCCGAAACAGCTTTACTGATTTTTACCAAATTTTATATTCATATTCAGTAGGTCTGAGAATCGGCTACTGGGTACTTTATATATTGATAAGTGCATTTGTTGAATAAATAATAGTAAATTATTATAACCTGAGACTGACGGCGACCAATGTTTGTGCGACGGGATAGCGATCGACGTTGCCATGGCGACATACTTATTTAGTCACTTAAATAAAATAATATGGGCGAAATACTTTATATTATGGCAAAGCAACGTTTGCCGGGACAGCTAGTGATAAAATAAAACTTACTCAACTCATAAAACATTTTATTAACCTTTCCAAATATAACCATCTCAATAAATGCGAAATAATCCATTATAAAAGCATCCATTTTTTTTATGAAATAAGGGGGCAAACGAACAAACGGGTCACCTGATGGAAAGCAACTTCCGTCGCCCATGGACACTCGCAGCATCAGAATAGCTGCAGGTGCGTTGCCGGCCATTTAAAAGGGAATAGGGTAATAGGGGAGGGTAGGGATGGGAAGGGAAGGGAATATGGGAGGGTAGGGAAGGGAATAGGGTATTATTATAATTGGGCCTCCGGTAAACTCACTCACTCGGCGAAACACAGCGCAAGCGCTGTTTCACGCCGGTTTTCTGTGAGAACGTGGTATTTCTCCGGTCGAGCCGGTTCATTCATGCCGAAGCATGGCTCTCCCACGTATAAATATTATAAAACTATATTAATATAAATACTAAAGTGTGTCTGTCTGTCTGTTACCATTTCACACCCAAACCACTACTTATTGTTTTTTTGTTAGGAATGGAGACACTTTGAATCCTGGGGATGGACATAGGATGCTTTTTTTCTGGAAAAATGTACAGTTTTCGCGAAATAAATACATTTTGGCACAACGGAGTTGCAGGCGTAATAATAATATATGTCAAATCTGGACAATAATATATCTCAATAACAAAATTTGGACCATACTATGGAGCTATATATTATTACATTATTTCGGAACAATGCACGGTTCCCAGCAGACAGAATTGTGAATCGAAGTCAATCACGGCAACAAATATAACACTTAGAATAATGATCTGTAATAAAATTTTATCGTCTCCGATACGACGGGATTGGGCCCGTCTTTAATTATCGAAACTACGTATAACTTCCCAAACTCGGGACTTTGTCCCCAATACTTATATATATATATATATATATATTACTATATATATATATATATATATATATATATATATATATATATATATATATATATATATATTACTATCTCCTTTCCTGCGAGGAACGTCGAGACGCTTACAACAGTGTCCAGTGCTGCTATGTATTCAACGGTAAAGATAAAAATGACCACATTCAAGTATTAGCTTAAGAGTCATTTATATAATATGAATATAATAATCGACTCAGAACTCAGAAGTATTTACGTTACGTTGTCCGCCTATAGAAGTAACGAAGCCTCAAAGAAAAAATATAAAGGAGATAGGGAATGGGTGCTAAGCTAAGTACAGAAAAGTTATAACGTGTCCTGAAAAGAAAAGAAAAAAACCTTCAAAAAAGAAATGAAATCCCACCAAAACATGAAAATATGTAAAAGGAGCCAAGCAAAATATTGCGTAGCTATTCAATACTTCTGTCGTAAAAAGTTTTCAGATCACATTCAAGCCAAGCCTTCAACTTATTTTGTAATTTAAATCAACATTCAGTAAATGTATCAATAGATTTCTTTATTTTATAATTATTATAGTGGCTTGGTAATAAGCACAATAGAAACAAATATAAAACTGCATATTGGGAGAGACGGCAAGCGTAAAGTGTTTTAATATGTAACGACGTATGTGGCCGATGGTACCCAATAAATCCAATTAGTATCTGATTATTTCTCTAGTGCTTATTGCCAAGCCACTATAATAATTATAAAATAAAGAAATCTCTTGATATATTTACTGAATGTTGATTTAAATTACAAAATAAGTTGAAGGCTTGGCTTGAATGTGATCTGAAAACTTTTTACGACAGAATTATTGAATAGCTATGAAATATTTTGCTTGGCTCCTTTTACATATTTTCAGGTTTTGGTGGGATAAATTTTTTCTGCCAATTTCTATTTTAGGTACCACCTCTGTTACCCCTTTACAATAGCTATTTTACCCCCGCAGGGGTTATTACCCCCAGGTTGGGAACCCCTGAATTATAGAGTTCACTATGAAAGAAGTTGCGATGAAAGAGCAATTTTTCTTGTGATTTGTATGGGCAAAGTAATGACGCTCGGGCGTGTGCCCAAACAAATCACAAAAAAAAAATTGCTCTTTCAGCGCTGCTATTTTCACAGTAAACTCTACATAAGGAACACATACACACCCTAAAGTATTATCACTTAGTTTTGTTACACCTCGTAAAGGAAGGAAAGGTTTGAACGCTAGTCAAAGAAAAGAAAACATCAGTCACTAAAACTTTTTGCTGACTCCAAAAAAACATGCATTAGTGTTCCCAGTTTAAATAAAGCTGATGCTTAAAATAGGTACTCCATCTATACTCAGTTTATAGGTACATGCGAAAGTGTGTCTGTCTGTCAGTTACCTCTTCATGCCCAAACCGCTGTACCGATTTTGCTGTTTGGTATAATATTATAAATATTAAAAATGCAAAAGTGTGTCTGTCTGTCTGTCTGTTGAGTCCCGGGAAAAGACATAGGATACTTTTCGTCCCAGAAAAATGCACAGTTCCCGCGTGATAAACGAGTTTTGGCGCAACGGAGTTGCGGGCGTCATCTAATAATATTAGTCTCGGGAGATATTTTAAGTCTCAGTAAAGGACATAGGATAATTTTTATCCCGGAAAAAGGAACGGATCGCGCGGGAAGAAGGACTTTTGGTACAACGGAGTCGCAGGCGTCATCTTGTAGTAAATAAATATGCTGTAATATGTATCGAAGAAAATGATTTTTTAGCAGTTAATGAACCTACGTCATGTGGTCGACTTTTGTCAATTCAGTGTTACAGTTCGACAAGACTGTTTATGAACGTGGCGAGAAAAGGAACTAACGCTTGTCATTTTTGACAGTTCTCCTTCACCAGCAGCGCCCATTGCCATCATTGACATATTCATTTAAAGCCTTGTCGAACTGTATTGCTGTGATTGGTCGGATCGGGTTTGACTTAACGCGACCAAACTACGTAGGTCCCCCATCTGCATAGGAATCAACTTCTCTGATAGTACCATCGATTGGCAGATGTTTCATCTCTTGCCACCAGTACAAAGATACTACCAACAATGTGATACGAGAACGCGGTCAAGTGTGTAAGCTGATCGCTTGGAACACTCTATACAATTACTACATGTCATTATATACGAGTACTAATTAATACGCCGAAGGTTGCAAGCCATGCCGAGGCTGACGCATGGAGGCTAGTTTTGTTTTTATGAGCTTCTAAAAACCTTCGATTTGAATGGACTAGATATACAAGGTTTAGTTTGAGAATGTAAAAAAAAAATATTTTTTTTTAGAGAAGGCAGGTCGTTATAGCCCTGACGTCACTGCGACTCATGAGGATCTATTGTGACTCCTTCGCACTAGAGAATCAGCCCCAACCCAATACTGCTCATAAATTGAACGATATGGTTGGGGTTGGTGTCACGAATTTCCTCTGTGGATGAGTATTCGTGGCGACCAAGGTGCCTGTTCCTGCTCTGTAGTAGAGCAGGACAGTCGAGGAGAAGGTGAATAGGTGTTTCATCCTCCTCCTCACAGAATCTGCAAGTCGTTATGCTACAAATACCCATTCTGTTTAGGTGTTTGTTGAGCTTGCAGTGCCCAGTTAGGCTTCTCGTAAGGATTCTTAATTGGTTCCTACCCAAGGTGAGCACTAATTCTGATAGTTTCTTGTTGAAGCCAGGAATTAGTGCCTTGGAGTGCTCAAGGCCAGGGGTCTCAGCCCATTGCTTCCTGCATAGTCTGTGACCCCATTCCTTGAGCACTTGCTTTGTGGTACTAGAAGTTGTACTACAGACTGGTTCTGGGCCATATATGAGACTCTCGGCCCCAAGCCTAGCTAGTTCGTAAGCGGTTTCATTGCCGGGGACGTTGCTGTGGCCCGGGACCCATACTAGGCGGATGTTGTTGTTCCTTACCAGCATGTTTAACGTCTCAATGCATTCCAGAACTAATTTGGACGAGACTTCTGCGGCAGTCAGTGCTTTAAGTGCAGCTTGACTATCGGAGAAGATAAACACGTTTTTATTAACTAGGGCCATCTCCAGGCTTTCTAGTGAACAACCGAGTATAGCGAAGAATGCAGGTGAAGACAAGTCCACCAGATCTGTGGGCGCATCCTATCAACTGTGGTCCCTCTCCCTCCGGCTGATCGTCGATGACTCGAAGAATGCATTTCTTCAACTCCTCGGCGTTCTCGACTCCCACTCGTCGGCCCCCAGCATCGAGGATGCCCACACGAATTGCACTCGCCGCCTCACTGAAACTCGGCTTGGGCGCCTGAGCACTATTGTGCTTGGCTGCCTTCGTCGGTCTTTCTTGTGAGTTGGCGGTGTCAAAGAGCTGCCGTTTGGAGCTTGTACGCTTCTCCAACTCCTCGGTATACTCAGGAAACTCACTGAGTGGTTTCTGACAAAGGGTCTTCGCCTCTTCGAGGCTCTTACCCCTCGCCATCCACCACTCAATGCGTCTCTTGGCCGCCCCACTGAGTTGCTTTTTTCTTCTCTTAGGGGCGTTAGCTGAAGCGCCAGCCCTAGCCTGAGAAGAGGAAGGTGCAGAAGCGCTAGTTGTTGCGGGGTCGGAGGAAGTGCCAGAGACGGTAGTGTCCTCTGCCCCGACAGACCCAGCCAATAAATGGTCCTCGGCTACGCCGACTTCCATCGCCTCCATGGAGCATAGAGCTTGCAGTTCGGCCACTAGAATATCCTGGTCTTTATCAGAATCCATAGAATTCCCACGAGAAGCTAGGGAAATAACAGGTCCACCCCCACAAAGCCCCGCTTGCAAGGGTAAGGCTATTTACACCTCGAGGTCGCCTGTATCGAGGGTCCGCTGTTCACGGCTGACTTCCCCCAGCCACGCATCCTTCGGCACGGGTCGGATAGCACCGATTGGATTGGGTTTTTGTTGTCGAGTTGAGTTCTGGTCTGGGTCAGGGCATTAGAGCCCAAACACAGACCAGACCTCAACCCAACCCAGACCGACTGATCTCGAATCTGACAACAGCTTATCGCCGCCGTCCGAGGGAGGAGACACACCAGACTGCCCATCGAGACTTGGCTGTTTACACAGCCAGCCCCGATAGGGTGAGCCTAGCTCGCCTCCCCCCCCTGAACGGCGGCGACGCCACAGTCAGGTCCGAGGTCAGCCGGTCCGCCGGTCGATCAGCCGCCCGCTTGCCATATCCGCTAGATGTTTCAAGCGAGCGTTGCCCGGGGACACCGTCACGATTACTTCACCAGAATTCAGAATACCACTGACGTACAGATTTGATCCGTTAGTCAGGTGGCACCGAGAGACTGGAGAAGTATTCGTGCACACTTGGAGGTAACCGGAAATCGCCTCCCCAATCGAAAAAAATATTGAAAGGTTGACTAAATAATTTGTAATTTATAATGTTGGGTTGAAAAATAAAGTGAATAACATATTATTATTACTTTCAATAATCCCAAAATCGAATTTCATCCGCCATTTTTGTTATATTCTCAACTTATTTGATACCATCGTCGCTTTTCAGAATTATTATTTTTATATTTTCCATCGTAGAATCTGTAGGGTATTATTTTATTAAATAAACACTCATTTCAATGAAGATCTCGGCTATTGGCTCAACAAAATCAGGGATTTGAGAGCTCCATTCACTCGTAAAAGATACGTTCGTTATTCAACAAACTGAAATTATTTAAATTTTCGTAGCTTGAAAATTGTATTTGATTGTACTGTTTAAATACAGAGCCTCAATAATATTTTTAGATTATTTCCATCTAGGGCACTGACTCAAACTTTGGGTAGTTTGAATTTATTATCTCAGGAACTACCTACTGGGCTGATTTCAAAAATTCTTTCACCAATATATAGCTAAGATGTCCCTGAGTGCTATAGGCTATGTATGTACCACAGGCAGAGCCGGGGCGGACCACTAGTAGAAAATATTTTTATAGGATTTGACCTAATTAGGTATTACAATCGTGTCTCGCTCTGGGTTTAAATTAACCCTGCGTGTCATACTATGTCACTCGTTTTTCGTATTTATGAAAGAGACAGCATGATATTTAAGTAAAGGTTAATTTTAACCCGGACTTATTTAAGTCGGTACCTACTTAGCCCAAGAACTAAAGTAATATTTTACCATAATTTACTCCTTTTGAATAACTTTCAATCTTTAGCATTATGAGAGCAGCTATCAAGTTCTCCAATGAAAAAAGTATATCTATTGATTGTGTAAAAAATAGCATGAAGTAGCATTCAATTCAGGTCATTCTCTCTCATGAACTTGTAGAGCTATTGTTTATATTATGTTCCACTATTCACAAGTACATGACAAACTAACACAACTCTTAACTTAAAACCAGCGTGAAATAACATAGCATTAATGTACGACTCGGCCATCTTGTTTGTTGCTTATGTGAAGTACATTAGCTAGAAATTAATTGATAGGTTACTTATTCATATACTTTTATTTAAACTCTAGCACTAAAGAAGATTACTGTTGGAATAATGTAGACGGGCACTGTAATGCACTGGTAAGCAATTTTTCAAAAAAGCGCTGAAGGGTGGCTTGCACCAGATGCGTGGTTAAAGTTATAGTTATGGTTATAGTTTAGGCTAACTTAGCTTTAACCTTAATTTTAACCTTAATTTTGGCAAAAGAAATTGACAGAATAAATATGTCTGTTGCGTTATTTTTTTAATTAAAGCTACAGGTAATGTGATTGACAGTATAAAAAATTGAATCATCCGTAAAAATAGACAGGAAAAATATGACACTATGAAACAGTAAATTTTCACGAAAAAAATTAGATATACTTACCTAAGTATGAGCGGTTATGGTTAAATATGTCGCCGGACGCCATATTTAACGGTAACCAAAGATTTGACATTTTGCACTGTAGTTAAGGCTAAAGTTATAGTTAAAGTTACAGATAAAGTTAAAGTAAATTGGTGCAACCCACCCTAAGATTAGAATAATGCGAAACATAAGATATGAAGAGAGAAGAAAGGCTTCTGCAACATATTTTAATAGGACATTTTAATACAAAACTATTAAACTATTTTTAAATATAACACAACATCCAAAACAGCATGACAGGCTTTAATCATTCGCGGAAAACCGAAGCTTTTAAGAAATAATATATTTTTATCGTCACAAAGGATAGGCTCATTTATAATTCGTGTCTATAAGCGACATTTTAAATCTGGTAATTCAAGTCCAAATCGGACCTCTATTTAGCTTTCATCTTTCTTTATTTAGAAAGATGAATTTAGAATTAATTTAGGTTGAATATTAGGACGGTGACTTTGATGTGTCTTTTCACATTTTATAGTAGATTTACAGCCGCAATCTGAAACATTTAACGATTCCTTAATGTTGATTTAATGAAGAGATTGACAGAAAATTTTAGAGTATAGAATATCTGCAAAATCTTTAATTTAAAGTTAAGTTTCAAATGAGATCAAAATACAACTTTTTCTACATGTTTTTAATAAAAATAAAATACACAATATATACACTCGCAGCATCAGCAGGTGCGTTGCCGGCCTCTTAAGAGGGAAAAGGGTAATAGGGGAGGGTAGGAAAGGGAAAAGGTTTAGGGGATTGGGCCTCCGGTAAACTCACTCACTCGGCGAAACACAGCGCAAGCGTTGTTTCACGCCGGTTTTCTGTGAGCCCATGTTATTTATCCGGTCGAGCCGGCCCATTCGTGCCAAAGCATGGCTCTCCCACGAATCTATTTTAACTCTGGGATTTTTTTTCACAAAACAACTTTGTAAATAAATGTTTTAAAATGACTCTCCTTTTTCCACTCATTATTGCAAATAACAATAAGAGGAGAAAGGATTTATTTTAACTCATACGTTAAAGGTATATTTACCGTAACTTTTACAATGCGACCACAATAAAGTATATAAACATTGCTTTTTCGGTAGGCCATCAGATCAGCTTTTGTATTGTTTTTACGCTGGATATCGTTCCGTATTATTCACCTGGTAGGCGATTTTCTTAATTAAAAAACATCAGCGAATTGTTATTACACATGGTATGGTTATTTGCTATGAGGTTTCAATATACGCTACGTATAGAATCCATACTTTTACTAATATTATAAATGCGAAAGTGTGTCTGTCTGTCTGTCTGTTACCTCTTCACGCCCAAGCCGCTGGACCGATTTTGCTGAAATTTGGCTTGGAGATACTTTGAGGCCCGGGAAAGGACATAGGATACTTTTTGTCCCAAAAAAATGTACGGTTCCCGCGCGATAACGAGTTTTGGCGCAACGGAGTTGCGGGCGTCATCTAGTTTAGTATAAGCCAGGGTAAATATTATAAGCAAATTACTGCAATGCGTTAAAACTAAAAATTATGTAAAGGAAACTAGATAACACCCGCAACTCCTAATGCCAAAATCAATTAATTGCGCGGAAACCTTACCTTTTTCTAGGAATTCTGGGATAAAAAGGATTCTATGTCCTTTTTCGGTCGGGGTTACGTCAGGTTAATTAATACCTCCATGCTAATATACCTAAATGTGAAAACGTGTCTGTCTGTTACACGGCCAAACTGCTGAACCGATTTTGCTGAAATATATGCACGAACTGCAGTCGACGCATTCGGAATTCTTCATATAAAGAATGTAGAAGTTGCGAAGACTGCGGCGCGGGTAGGTATGCGAGCTTGCCTATAACTTCATATAAAGAATTCCGAATGCGGCGACTGCGGTGCGTGCGGTGCGGCCAAATCTGCGTTCACCTTAACCATAGTATAAGGAGGGGAAGTAAGTTATCTTCATACAAAGGCACCGCGCGCGGCTTGAATGTGTGCGCCATAGTATCAATGCGTCGCCGCACGCACACTTATTAAAATCTCGGACCGTTTTCGGACCTTACCAGTCGGGGCTAACACTTTACGCTGCACGCCCGCATCGCGCCACGCCGCGCCAAACGAATCAAAAATGTCCGATCATAATCGCAGGTGTAATAAATATTAGCTATTTCACCGAGCTTTGCTCGGTATTCAATAAAACACGAATAAAATGACATTTTCTAAAAATGATTCCTAGCTAGATCGATTTATCATCTCCGAAACCCCCTATATACGAAATTTCATGAAAATCGTTGGAGCCGATTCCGAGATTCCAATTATATATTTATATATATACAACAATTGCTCGTTTTCATGAAGCCCCAAGCGGCTACATCCGGCCGCGATAACAATGAAAAAGCTATTGTGTCTCGTTTTGCCACGACTGATGGGTTAAAGATATAAGATTGCTGTGTGTTAATTGTAAATCAGATATTAATTATACACATAAAGCAAATTTTGAATCATAACAACAGATTTGTTTATAAACTCAAACTCAAACTCAAATTTTTTTATTCAGAATAAATTTTTGCAAATATTTTCTGAAAGTCTACATGATGCCTACCACCGGTTCGGGAACTAACCCGGCGAGAAGAACCGGCGTAAGAAACTCGCAGGGGGCCCGCCCACTTTATTTACCAAAAAAAGTGAGAAAAAAATTAATCTTTTAAAATAAAGTTTACAATGCTGTAACTTAAAATTATACAATGTCAACATACATACATAAATGTAAGTCATAAAATAATGTAGAAGTAGCCTTGCAAGCAGCCATCCTACTCCCAAGATGTGCCGTCGTTTATGAAATCATTGACCTTATAATAGGCTTTGGCACACAAACGTTCTTTGACTACTTTTTTAAATTTATTAATGGAAAGATTCTGAACGTTTTCTGGGATTTTATTGTAAAGGCGTACACATTGACCTTTAAAAGATTTACTAACTTTACTAAGTCTGATCACCGGTATTTCTAGTTTATACTTATTTCTAGTGTTTCTTCCGTGACTGTCACTTTTGGTTGTAAATTTACTAAGATTCTTTTTAACATATAAAACATTATCCAAAATGTATTGAGAAGCAACAGTTAGAATACCAATTTCTTTAAACTTTTCTCTCAGAGATTCAAAAGCTGACATTTTATAAATTGAACGTATAGCTCGCTTCTGCAGCACAAAAATCGTATTAATGTCGGCAGCGTTTCCCCATAAGAGGATGCCATACGACATTTTACTATGAAAATAACTGAAATAAACTAGTCTTGCTGTGTCTTCGTCAGCAATTTCCCGTATTTTTCTGACTGAAAATATATAATAGTAGGTACCTATAAAAGACAGGCGTTAGTTTTTAATGTTTTTTTTAAAGGGTATAAATTATAATTTTATTTAGACATCGGATTATATGCACGATCCCAGTGCCGAAATATGCATGCAAATATGCACGAAAATTAGCCGAAATATGGATAATCAAGAGTCACTTATTATTACTAATCGCCTCCGCCGCCTAAAATTGACAACCCTAAGACAGTAGGTAATTAAAGGTGAACGCAGATTTGGCCGCACCGCACGCACCGCAGTAGCCGCATTCGGAATTCTTCATATAAAAAATGTAGAAGTTGCGAAGACTGCGGCGCGGGTAGGTATGCGAGCTTGCCTATAACTTCATATAAAGCGGCGACTGCGGTGCGTGCGGTGCGGCCAAATCTGCGTTCACCTTAAATCGCGGATTGGGCCGGAGTTACCCTACTTCCCCTCCTTTAACTATGCCTTAACACAACAAAACAGTACATACAAAAAGCTCCACAATGTGCGCCATTTATAAAATTCACCATAAATAACTCGGGCTCTTGTCGGGCGATTATAGGCCGTTCGCAATTATTTTGCCGCGACTTCCAACAAAAATTATCCTTGTATCGTCGGAATAAAGACTTCGCGCGGGCATTATAACTGTGAAAACGCGTGTCAGTGACAAATCGGACATGACGGGTTCCAGATTACCACAAGATATACGGCCTACCGCACCTACCACAGATAATATACCGCCTTTTAATTGTTTAGATACAGTTTTATTTGCCTTTTAACTGTAAAAGTTCCGCCATTTTGTGGTGGCGGCCATCTTGATGACAGTAAGATCTTTTCGTCGTAACATCGTTATTCGTTACATCAATGATAGGTTGGGTTCCGAAATATGTATAACCCAGTATACTGGCGATAGTATACAATACAAGAACAAATGGTGAAATTATGACTGACCACCATGTTGTAAATATCACTTGTTAAGGCGACGCCTTGATAATTTGGCTGTAGCGATGCCGATTTTTCTCAGCAATGACTAAAGCTAAGAAACTATAGTTCATTGTCAGTATTCATCATGTCTTTGTCTTTGAATTGCCCATAGCATAACACGATTGGACAACTTTTATAACGCAGAATTATCAATCGAAAATACCTCTGTAAAAAAAGGGATTCCTATTTTTCCAACAGAGGAGAGTGATTTAAGGTTCCAAAATTTGTACATAAATTTGTTGAAGCATACACTTTAATATGTGCATAGCTATATAAGAAATGTATTTATTGGTTTTAAATTACGCGACAAAAACCATTTTGTCGCTTACGCCCTTTCCATTTTTTGCTGTTCCATTGCTTGTTTTCTTTGAGAGGCCGGCCCGGCCTCTCATAGAAAACAAGCAATCTAAGACATATCCAACACGGTTTCTTACTTTAACGCGGCGTCACCTTAAACACAACTTTATTCTCTTGTCAGTTGTCACCGTTGACATCTAATTACTATTTCATAATGTCGCAATTAATAGGTGAGTTCAGTATACTGGACAGTACTCATGACACGTTGATGCGTTTCGAAATATTCGCCAGTGCATTGACGTAAATTTTGTTGAGTTGTCTACGTCACACTTGTCTTACCAGTGGTACAATAGAACAATATTGCATCGGATACGTTGTCTTAAGCACTGGCAAGTATACTGGGTCGTATTTTAGAACTTAAGGTTACAGATTCCTACACTTATTTCTGCAAAGATTGCATACCATGACGCGTTGTATCAAATCCCACACATTTCTAACAAGGGCCACACTGACTTTGTTATCGAAACTTACGTGTTCTATCTCATGATCTGATATAAGCTGCGGTGACTCAAGATCGAACTTGAGACGACTATATTTAGAGTTAATAATATAGTCTTAGCCCCATTTCATCAACGACTGTTAAAGGTAACGCTCAAATTATTATTACGTTACCTCTTTCATTTTCCTTAGGAATGAAAGAGATGACATGACATTTGGACAAGCTGTTAACACTAACAGACGTTGGTGGGATTGGGGCTTAACATCACAAAAAGCCGCTGTGTCGTTGGCGACTGGATTAATGATTCACTTTAAACTTACTCTAATACCTAGACTCCTAAAGTACTGCTAGTATTTACGAAATTGTATTTTAAATAAAGTACATCAGATTTCAATTGCAATTATTTTAATGACAATAATATGAATAGCTACGGTACTTCTTAGCGGTGTACTGAACTGATTAAAACGAATTTTAAGATACTTTCAACCTCAAAAAAGACAATAATATATATAGATATAATAATTGTAGTAAAGAAATATCCACAAGACATAGAAAATCCTCCTTTTTAGAAGGCTGATAAAAATACAATATAACAAACTGATTACGCAAATAAATTGCGAGAAACATCAATTTAGTATATAATTTACTGACCCAACTAAATTAAAAGACGTTACAAATCATAACAAAAAACTTGTTACTTATTTTGAAAGGACTTTTAAAAGGACAAAGGACATAATGAGGTTGGGTTATTCCAATAACATTTTTGCTGTCCCCGACCCTAGGGACGCATTGTTGTATATTTCAGTAAGAATCATTGATCACTTATTAAATTTCGATGGAAAATTTCATATACGCACCCAGGGCTTAATGAAGGAGTTACTTAGTGAAGGTTCTGATATATTTAATTCATTTTTTGTCAAAGTCTACTATAACTATAGGTGTACCAGAATCTGATGGCAAAAAGTGGGAAAATAAATTGATTCTAGCAATACCGGGGTAATTGGAATAAAACATTTTGATCCTTTTTTTATATACAGCATAACTGGTGACTGGTGAGTCACTTTCGATACTTAAGGAGAGTACTCAGTACTCGATTCTCATTATAATTATGTAATAAAATTAGGTACTTAATTTTTGACAAAATTTCCCTTTAAGTAAATGAATCATGGACACTTAGTAAATTATATGCGCCCCGCGTCGCGTACTACCCCTCCCGCGCCCGGTGTCCATGCGTTGAGTAAATAATTATTTAACTTTAAGCTACATTTACTCAGTGATCAATTGATACAATTTTTTATATTATTTTTTTTCAACTAATATAATAGCCAAATATCACGTCCTCGAGTATTGAACATGTCTCACCAGTCATGCTGTACAAATTTATCCAATGATCAAGGATATTTTTTGAAAATATGCTGTAAAAAATTGCCATCAGATTCTGGTAGACCTATAATACTTTTGTTATATTATATATCATTTATTGTTTATCAGTGCGGTGATAAAAATTTCAGGTGCGTCGCGTCGGTCTATCTTATACGAGTAAATACCATACTGTACTCGGCGAAACATGGCGGTAGCGGTCATTGACATTCATTGAAAACTTGCCATTTTCTATACAAACCGCGATTGTAAATGAAGTATCAGATGTTGTCAATCGCGGATTTTTTTTATAGAAAACTAGATGACACCTGCAACTTCGTGGCACCAAAATGCGTTTATCGCGCATGAACCGTTTTTCCGGGATAAAAACTATCCTATGTCCTTTCTCGGGACTCAAGGTATCTCCATGCCAAATTTCAACAAAATCGGTTCAGCGGTTCGAGCGTGAAGAGGTAACAGACAGACGGACAGACAGACACACTTTCGCATTATGTATTAGTATGGATGACAAGTTTTTGACAAGGAGTCAATGACCGCTACCGCCATGTTTCGCCAAGTACATTATAATATTTCTTCGCTTCATTCTTCGATATATAATTTATTAACCAGTAGTACCTCTATATCTGCTAGGCAATCGCGTTTTTTCAAAGACGTATGTGGGTAGTTGAAAAACCCGCACGCTCGGTTACTGGACGTTCCGGCGTGTCTCATTCTTTGTTAACGCGAGGCAACGCGAGCACGAATACTTAGTAACCATGCCAAAGCGCTGCAGATGGTTATAATTATTATTAAAATGATTGAGTCAGTGTTGGAAGTAACTAAAGTCAGTGTTATTTTATCGTGTAGTAAGAAAATACATTTAAGTACTATTAAATACTTAAATAAACGGCAGGCACTACCGAGGCCTAGACAAGTCAAGTATATTCAATACTAACCGGCTTGTACTGCGACCGCGAGTCAATAAACGTACAATGTGTTGAGACTGCGAGTCTTTATACATGATCTATAATATTATGTATGCTTTATCCGTTCTATAAATAGAATTATAAAAGTATATGATTGCCGGATTGAGGGAAACAACTGCAGGTGATTACTGCAATTATTTTAACTAACCGGCACGTACTACGACTGTGAGTCAATAAGTGCAGTGTGCTTGGACCGTGAGTCCTTTTACACAATCTATATTCTATAATATGCATCAGAATTGATTGCGGATCTCTGACGATGTTTTACCTATTCTATAAATAGAACTATATGTTTGTCCGAATGGGGGAAATAACTGCAAGTTAATTACTGCAAGTTTAATTATATATTAATTTATTTTATAAACCGCCATAATGTGTGGATTGACTGCGGGTCTCTAAGCACAATTTATATGCATCGGAATTGACTGCGAGTCTCTGACGATGCTTTATCTGTTCTGTAAATAGAACTATACGATGGCCGGTGTGGGAGTTAACAGCGAGTTATTTTATTAACCGCTATAATGTGTGGATTGACTGCGAGTCTCTAAACACAATCCTTATGCATCGGAATTGACCGCGGGTCTCTAACGATGTTTTATCTAAAAATAGAAGTACAATACTATGTTGGCTTGTTTGAGGGGATTAACTGCGAGTTAATTACAATTTAAAATATATATATTGATATTTTTCAAATCAACATTATGTATGGATTGACTACGAGTCTCCGACAATGCTTAAAAATAAAAAAATTGCAACTACCGCGCGTTTTTCCCGCGCTTATTTATAATATTAATATCTTTGCCGTTTTATAGAGAATAGCTATTTTGTGCTAATAACTAGATAGACTGCGAGTCTCATCAGTTAACAACCAATGCGCGTCTCGCGCGATCCTTTTATTCTAAATATAGTTGAAATATTCGTGAAAGTTCAGGGAAGGTTTATATTAGGAGGGAAGTGATACAAAGTTCACCGGGTCATTTAGTATGTTATAACTTATAAATATAATAGGGGAGTTGACAATTTTTTAAAAATAGTTTTAAGCGCTTCAGTTGCTTACAATAATACCTGTAAATTAATATTTTATTCATTATTATTCCCTAGAATGAGTTAAAAATTATTTTAAATACCTACTGAATTCAAAATATGTCACAAAAACACGGCATTATGGTCACGTGTGACGTCATCGTTCATGAAACAAAACAAGCGTAGACAGAGCAAAAGTGAGCAAGTGTCTAACCTAACAATTGTCAATTTTGTTTGACACTGAAGGATGACGTCACTGCTTCAGATTAGCGTTTCCAATCATGTGACTTACAGTTAATAAATCCATATTTTTTTTCAATGTAAAATAAAATAAATCAATAATTATTTTTTCGTTATTTGAATTGTTTTAGAGTTTTTATCAATCTTATATATAAAATTCTCGTGTCACAATGTTAGTCCACGAACTCCTCCGAAACGGCTTTACTGATTTTTACTAAATTTTATATGCATATTCAGTAGGTCTGAGAATCGGTTACTGGGTACTTTATATATTGATAAGTGCATTTGTTGAATAAATAATAGTAAATTATTACAACCTGAGACTGATGGCGACCATTGTTTGCGCGTCGGGATAGCGATCGACGTTGCCATGGTGACATACTTATTTAGTCACTTCAATAAAATAATATGGCAAATATATTATGGCAAGGCAACGTTTGCCGGGACAGCTAGTAAATCTATAAAATTTAATAATTATTTTAAAATGTTAACATACTGTCAACTCCCCTATTGACCTTCGTAACATCTTGACCAAATTGTATAGTTATAAACTACATATAATCTCCATGACTACATGCTATATATTATAATCAAAATGCAATCGCTGTCGGACAGCATGGAGATAATGTTCTTTAAATGTGCCCTGTGGGGAGGCATAGACTTAGAGAGATTTATTGGGATGTATTGCTCAATCCATCACTCTAAGGGTGGCTTGAACCAACTTACTTTAACTATAACTGTAACTTTAACTATAACTTTATCTACAATGCAAAATGTCAAATCTTTGGTTAAAATCAAAAATGGACGCCATATTTAACCATCACTAACCGTAGAGCTCGAAAAGGCTTTAAATGAACGTGGCGAAAAAAGGAACTAATGCTGTCATCATACAAAAACGCCATTTTTGGCAGTTCTCCTTTACCAGCAGCGCCCCCTCCCACGTTTTGTCGGACCAACAACTGCAGACATCTGTCAAATTCTGTGGTCAAAGTTAAGGTTACAGTTAAGTTAGGCTTAACTATAACCATAACTTTGACCATAACTTTAACTTTAACTACGCCTATGGTGCCACCCACCTTAAGTCTTTATTATGAAGTTGATTAGTCAAATCAGTCCAATACGATATAATATTACTAGGTACAATGTTTTCACGGTAAGCGGCATCATCAGCACGGACAGAAAACAATAACTATTATTCGACGTTTGTCAATAACGTTTCTGTCAACATTCTGATATGACGTGTGCAACATGTTGGATATGGTCAGATTATTGTATGTGCGCCCTCTGCTCCTTTGCGTAATATTCTCTATATCAATAATTTTATAGTTTACAGAAACAGCTTCGTTTTACACAAGCTGTGTTATTGTTGGATTAAAATAGCGGAATCGAGGCCCATTTACAGTTCACCGCACATTCCAAAACCTCCCGTCCCTTTGTTGTTTTAATGAAAAAATATTCATTAAAAACTGTCAGGGTTGTATATTATCTAATTATTTATGCCGCCCTTCCTAAAAGCCTACATTGCGTTGTGTTGCGGGCTGCGGCGCGTGGTAGCAACGTTTTACAGTAGATTCATTGCTTTTGTTATTTGTATGGATTTGACCGACTTGCGTGACGTCTCAAGCAATTAAAACCTGTCAATTCAGTATAAATTTAGAAATGCATCTACGTGTCGCATTGTGGTCTGAATTGATCCTTAGTCATCCATTATACGGGCATGGAAGCGTCAGTCAATTCCGTCAGTCATGAATTATGTTTGACTGATGGTGACTGATGGACTGACGAATGGTATTAGACGGTCACTCAATTCTCTTCAGTTTTATGTCAGTCAAAGCCAAAATTTTCAAATGAATTTTTTTTTACATCCGTGGGTATGCGTTTCTAATTGTTTTCCAATTTTGTCAGATGTGACAAAACTCACTCAAAATTCGTGATTGATGGTTACATGAAGCAAAAATCAAAATATACAGATTTTCATCCATCAGCTTCATGCAACCGTCAGTCACGCTCTTACACGGTAGGTTAACCATCAGTCACAGTCATGACTGTGGTAAAACTGACAGCAAAACCTACCGTCTAATGGATGCCTAAGAGTCAGTTCACGTCTCGCGACGTTGCGATGATTAAATGATCCATTCAAAATTATTGGAATGAAGTCCGACACCGCAAGCGCCAAATCTAAGAATTCAATGTGTACCTGTAAAATTACATATAATTTATTAAAGTACGATTTAAAAGTTCATCGCATCACGTTGAAATACTATAATATGGGACGATGTGTTTTGATTCACGGCAGTCAGAGGATGAAGTGGTAGGATAAACGCATTTGTCCTACCGCAGATGTCCTACGCAATGTATAAATCCGTTGCAACAACGCAACGCATCGGAACAGTGTGAATATGTCCTAAGGGTTAGTTATGATGGACTACCAAACATTTTTATAATAATAATAATAATTTTTCCCTTGGGATTCGCGGCTTCTTCCATCGCGGCTTTCCAAGATAATAATTGCGTTGCCGCGTTTCATTGTAGGTAAGCGCCGAGCCTTATCTGATTATTTTCGCTCCACCGACCTTCCAAGTAACAAGAGCCGAAAACAAGGAAAAAAGAGTTTGTAATCAAACAAAATTAAGGACGAAACTGATTTTAATAAGGTGAGCAGCCGTTTTGTTGGAATGTTTTAAAACAATAAAGAATGTTTACACTCCATTAATTTTGCTACGCTTTTAGAAAAATATTGTATTTTGTATCAAGATAAATAGTGCTATTTCTTTATTAATTCCGTAATAATATATATATATATATATATATATATATATATATATAGCTGCTTATTTTAAAAAATCAGCAAATTCATATTTTTTAATCAAAACAAACGTATAATAAATAACTTTGGATTGGTTATCGTTGTAACTTGGATTTGTTAATCATTTGCGAGTATATTATTATCATCATTTTACAGCATTACATTAAGACTGTATGGATAATGAAGCTTAAGTTTAATTATTTAATCTCTTTCATTTATGTACTTATGAAGTTATGACAAGGCTTGATATTTTGCCAAACAATTATCGATGGAGTGTGCCGCGTGAGCGAGCCTGGTGCTCCCACACCGCCGTTAGAAAATATTTGTAAACATTTTCTAACATAAAAACATTTACTAACAAATGTTGTCAATTGTTACATTTTGTTAGGAACTGTTACATGTTATAAGTGCTCCTACACCAATAGAAAATGTTTACTAATTTTTACTAACATTTTATAACATTTAAATCTGGTATTGACTCACCGCATACCCCGTCGTCCTTTATAAAAGGTTTACAAACAAAAGAAAACACAATATGTTTTATTTTGTTATAATTTGTTTTGCTATAAATTATAGTGTTCTCGAACGGGAGTGCCAAAAAAAACCGATTTAATTTAATACATTTATTGAAATAAGATTACAATAATTTTTATAACTTAAACACTTTTTCTAACAGAGCTATTCTGTATAAAAAGACTATATCCTAAACTACAAGTACCGACCCCGATCGATGTAAGATCTAAAGTGAGTTAACTAACTACCAAAATCAGGTCCCACGGAGTTGGGACCACCACGATGATGCGGCGACAGCGTTTTCGGTATTCCGTGTTCTTTCGCAATTTTAGTAAGAAACTTCTTGAGTGGTCTTATCTGTATAGTCTGGGAGACGGCAACACTTTATGTATGCTTCAAGTTTATTATAGTCCAAGAGCTGATGTTTGACTGCGGCTGGCTGATGATGATGATGTGATTGACTGCAGCTGACTGATGATGATGATGTGATACTGGTGTTCGGCAAATCTGTGCTAAGTCCGGTTTTCATAGAGGGTGCATATGTAACACCTCCCCCCACAGTTCGGCGACTATTTCGAAAGTTTTGATAAAGTTGCCGAAATATCGCTGTGATCTATTGCTATTTCAGCAGGGTGCGGTCTTCTTTCTTCTAGAGGTATATGGGAGTTTTCTTCTACGTCGTGACGACTTCTGCGGAGGCTTTTTCGGTGCATATATTTGTATAGGATATATGATGCACATAGTATAACTGCAATCGATATTATATAAAATGGAATGGTTGTATGGTACAAACTAAGTTGTAAATTTTTATCTAGTTGTATGGGGTTTTGGAATATAATTTTCTCATTAATAGAGTGAAGATTTTGGAGATCGATTGAGTTTAAGGTTGCATGGGTGTGATATGTGCTTCCATTACGTTCTTGATACTTCGGTAGTTCTATTATTTTCAGGGGGTGACCTTTTATGTGATCATCGGAGTTGAAGATTGTGAATGTAGACGTCTTGAAGTAGCAGTTTACTGGAATTGTAGTCAAGTAGCTTCCCTGAAGGCTTCTGTATTGTTCTTGTCCACATGATATTCTAACTTTCGTGATGTTCGGAAAATTCATAGTAAAATGCCTGTCGTCAAGTTGTTCGACTGCTCCTTGGGTAAGGGTGACTGTAGTTATCTTGCACGATGCGTGAAGTTCTTGCTTGGTGATCAGGTGATGGATGCATTCGGGGTATTCTGTTACTTTATAGTGTGATTTTGGGCAGATGTACCATTCTTTTACCTTCGGGCATTCGGCCTCCATGTACTTAGAATCGTCTCCAGAGATTGCTAGGTAGGGAGATATATGTAGGATAATTTGATTATATTTATTAGGTACGAGGGATAGCTTGTACAAGTCATATGTTAAAGGAAAGACAATCGGAATCTTGTATACTATAACTATATAATTATCTGCATAAAAATATGCTAACCTAATAAAATCATAAAAATATCTAGTATCTACGTTAATAAGTTGAACCTTAGAATATAATATTCTTAATTTATGTACCATTAATTTTAATTCCTTAATATTTAATGCAAAGTGAGGTGCACTGGCTATTCTAATAAAAGCTAAAGTATTTTCGAGTCTATATATTTCTTCTGATAGCATATCTATATTGTCACTAAGAATAATTAAATGTTGCGCAAAATGAGAGTATTTAATATATTCATTTTCTCTATTACTGTCACTATTCATTATTAATTCCAGAGTTTTAGCTATTCTATTTTGATTAGATGTAAGATTTTCTAAAATTTCCGAATTCCTTAAAGTAAATTCCTTATTTAGGCTTACATGATTATTAATTTCTAACTCTAACTTATGCTGGTTTTTACTTAAAACTTCAATGGCATTATTATATTTAATTGCGTCTGTGTAATCCAAATTACCCGAAATGCTTTTAATTATTGAACCAAGTCCGTCAATGAGACCTCGTTTTTTGCGGTCGGCTTCAAATGTATATAACTGATTTAAAACTCTATCCAATTTTGATGTAAGGTATTCTATATGTGGTTCATATAGAGAAATTGTCTGATTACTTAGATCGATATGTGCTTGATGAAGTTGCATTTTCACTAATTTAATTTGTGAGTGTATTTGGGATAAGTCTATTTTACTAAGAAAAGAGTGGTAATGAGATATGATTTTAGCGTTTCCTAATTTAAACGGAAGTACTCCTGGTCCGTCTTGCAGGCTGTCGATTATCATGTCTTGTCCTCGAGTCAATTGTGTCGTTAGGTATAGCAGAATTATTATCCTGTAATAGTACAGGGTCCTTAGTACGTCGTTTAAGGCGTGTTTTCCTACGGAACTTCGCTTTCTTTCTTTTAGTATAAATATGTATGGGAAGGTCAGTTAAAACTACATCTTGCGTATAGCGCGGAGCGAATTTCTGATTGGATCGGTCTCTATTTCTATTCTCGATTAAGTTTATGTCAGTAGGGTCTCTAGGGTCAAAATGTCTAGTAGGAATTTCTAGGATAGGATTTTCTGCGCTAGAGTGGACGGTGATTGTAGAGAAGCTGTAAGCGGTAGGTATTGAGGAGTCAGATGGGGATTGAATTCTGTCGGCTTCAGACACATTTACTACGACAGAACTAAGGTCCAAATTATTAATTTCTATTCTTGATAAGGCGTCGGCATTTGTATTGCATTTGCCTTGCTTATAGATAGGTGTAAAATTGTATTCGCTTAATTTTAAACGCCATTTAGTGAGTCTTGAACCGGGCTCTTTAAGGTTCATAATCCACTGAAGTGGCTTGTGATCTGTTATTACTTTAAATTTTCTACCGAATAAATAGGGGCGGAAATATTTTGTGCCAAAAACTATAGCTAAAAGCTCCTTTTCAATTGTACTGTAATTAATTTCACTAGTATTCAAGGTCCTAGATGCGTAAGCTATTGGTCTATCACTACCTTGTCCTTGTCCTTGAGAGAGAACTGCTCCTATTGCGTAGTTTGAGGCGTCTGTAGTCAGGATAAATTCCTTACTAAAGTCTGGATATTGTAGGATAGGGTCATTGGTTAGTAGGGTTTTACATTTTTCAAAACAGTCTATGTAGTCAGGGTCATTTATAATTATTTTAGAGCCTTTTTTTAAACATTTTGTCATTGGTTTTGTGATACGAGCGAAATCTGGTATAAATTTTCGATAATAGCCTAATAGACCAAGAAATCGTTTTATTTCTGTCGCGGTTTTCGGAATTGGGAATTTCTGAATAGCTGCAATTTTATCTGGGTTCGGTTTAATTCCGTCTTTGTCTACAATATGTCCTAAATATGCGGTTTCTAACTTGAGGAACTCGGACTTGTGTATCTGAATTTTGAAATTTGACTGTCTAAGTCTTTGGAATACCTTCTCTAAATTAACCATATGTTCCTGTAATGATGTGCTAAATACTACTATACTATCGAGATAAATTAGGCAAATTTCATTTTGGAGTCCTTTTAATACATTATCCATCACACGTTGAAACGTGGTTGGTGAATTCTTTAGGCCTATGGGCATTCGCAAAAATTCGAAGTGTCCATGGTCTACATTGAATGCTGTTTTTGGTATATCACTAGGATTAATTTCTAGTTGGTAGAGTCCACATTCTAGATTTAGGGTGGTAAAATATTGGCAATTTCCTAATTTATTAAGGGCATCTGAAATATTTGGAATTGGATACTTATCGTCTATGGTTTTATCATTTAACTTTCTAAAATCTACAACTAAACGCCATTTGGTTTTTCCGGAGGCATCTGCTTTTTTGGGAACCACCCAGATGGGGGAGTTCCAAGCTGACTGAGAGGGGCGAATTATACCCTGTTCTAACATTTTTGAAATTTGTTCCTGAACTTCCTGCTTATGTATGAAAGGATATCTATAGCTTCTAGTATATACCGGTATTTCATCAGTTGTACGTATGTTATGTTTTATTTGATTTGTAAAAGTGAGCGGTTCACCATCTATGTAAAATATATCGGAATATCTAGAACAAAGAGCTTCTAAATTAGCACGCTCTTCTGGGTTTAAATGATCGGTTCGCAAACGGGACAGAACCTCGGAAACACGGTCTGGTTTGGTATTTTTATGAAAATTTAAATTAAAAATTTCGGCATTAACTGGACGGTCCATTGAAAAAACTATGTCATGACGAGAAGGGTTTTTTATTTCTATAATGCCACGACTATTTTTTACCGTGGTCACACAGTCAGAAATTACACAGTTACAAATTATTTGTTCAGGTATAAATGCTTCACCTTCCTGAAAATTGATAGGTACTTTAACTAATTTTGAAGAATTTGCTGGAATTATTTCCTCATATAAATTGCAATTACGCGAATCATACATATGTAAGGGGATCTTGGAAAATTTTGTTACTAATAATTTATTTTTAATATCAATATTAGATTCCCATTTTTCCAATAAGTCTAACCCGATTAACCCATCGAAAAAATTATGAAATTTATAAATATATAATGTAATATTATCTCTGTCATTTACTTCTTGGAAACTAGGCACTGTTATAGAATAGTTATTTCTAGTGGTCGCATGAATATTGGTTACCTCAAAAGGATCATAATTACACTCAATATGGGAATAAAATTTTCTTACGGCGTCAGGGCTAATAAAAGATTGGTTTGCCCCGGTGTCGATTAAAAGTTTTAAAGGGGGATTACTAATTTGAACATAGGGCAATTGTCTTTGGGTTTGTAAATTTAATTCTATTTTAACTTGTCTGACTTGGCTATTTTCTGAAAATCCTGCTCATTATTTGATGTAGAGGATACGGCCTCTGTCTGTACCTCTTCTACAATACAATTTTGAGAAAATTGGGGTTCCGAATCTACTGGGTATTCGTAATTAAAATTATCATAATATCTGTCAGTATAGTCATAGTAATTTTCGTCAAAGTCTGAGTCATAGTATGAGTCGTAACATTCATTTAAATTCATTTCCCGAGTCTTAAAATAATTATTTGGTGGAGGGTTACCGAATTTTCGCCAGTCATGAGGTTGTCTGTTCGTCTGTCCAAATGGTTTAGTTACGAAATGGCTTACACCACTCATAGGCTGTGGTTCATTTTGTGAGGGACGTTTAGGTAGTCTAAATAAATGACTTTGAGGTCTATAGTTCGGTGGGGGCGCGGCAAACATTTGCTGCGTCCTTGACGGTCTGTGGAACGGCTGCAGTTGTGCTCTCCAACCCTGATCTGGGCGTGGGAGGTGTGTACCTAATTGAGGGCGGTTTGGTGTACCTGACATAAAATTAAATGGTCGCGCTGAAAATAAGGGCATAGAAGGTTGCGTACCGTGCTTAAATATACTATCACTTACCTGCAATTTCTTCTCCGACGGACGCTCGCTGCGCTGCTGCATGTAGAGGGTGTTCATCTCCTCATGAACATATTCTAACGCTTTTTCTATTGTGTCAGGGCGCATGCAACGGATACGAGATCCTAGTGGATCGCGGAGTCCACGTAAATATGACTGTAGCGTTAATTTTTTATATAACGCACGCTTAGATTCTATAGTGCTCGGCACCGTTTCATGCAGACTGACATATGTAATAATAGTACTAAATAAATTCTGACACTTTTCGTAAAATTCTTGCGGGCTAAGGGAACCCTGGTTCAATAATGCTAGATCGTTATAGAGCGATGTTTCATCTCGCTGATCGGCAAAATTATTAATTAAGGCAGATCGAATGCCATTCCAGTTTTCAGGTATACCGTTAGAGTTAATCAAACGAGAAGCTGAGCCTACCACCTTATTTAAAATTCCGTTAATTAAAGCACAATTACTAAGTTCATAGCCTTCTTCATTCCGAACAAATTGCTGCACTAACTGGTCACATAGTTTAATAAATCTAGTTAAAACATTAGGATTTCCGTCAAATTCCGGCACTAACCGTAAAGCTTTAAAAACATCATCTAAATTTGACATATTTAATAAATTATAATCTACTGAAAAGTCCTCACGAAAAATTAAATTTTCTTGCGACTCGTCTAAAATTCCTAAATTTCTATTTGCGTCTAATAAATTATTTCTACTGCTATTACTAACTCTAGGATTCCTTGATTGCCTTGGATGGAAAATCTTGGAAAATTATATGAAACTTATAGGATAAAAGGAAGCAACTCTAGATAGAAACTAAAGCACTTACATGTACATTCTGGTATCTGCTGGATCAATTTCTGGATCTCACACACACCCGAATTTCACTACTCCCGGAACACTTTCGTAGGTTCTGGATTTTCCGTAATTTTGGAAAAATCCCCAAGACTGCGCCAATTATAGTGTTCTCGAACGGGAGTGCCAAAAAAAACCGATTTAATTTAATACATTTATTGAAATAAGATTACAATAATTTTTATAACTTAAACACTTTTTCTAACAGAGCTATTCTGTATAAAAAGACTATATCCTAAACTACAAGTACCGACCCCGATCGATGTAAGATCTAAAGTGAGTTAACTAACTACCAAAATCAGGTCCCACGGAGTTGGGACCACCACGATGATGCGGCGACAGCGTTTTCGGTATTCCGTGTTCTTTCGCAATTTTAGTAAGAAACTTCTTGAGTGGTCTTATCTGTATAGTCTGGGAGACGGCAACACTTTATGTATGCTTCAAGTTTATTATAGTCCAAGAGCTGATGTTTGACTGCGGCTGGCTGATGATGATGATGTGATTGACTGCAGCTGACTGATGATGATGATGTGATACTGGTGTTCGGCAAATCTGTGCTAAGTCCGGTTTTCATAGAGGGTGCATATGTAACATATAATTTGATAACTTACGTTTACTAAACATTTTCTAACATGATAATATTTATAACATTTTTTAATATTTGTGAATAAATGTTTGCTAACAAATGCTTACTAACGTTACTAAACATTTTCTAACTGCGGTGTGGGAGCACCATTAGAGTCAATTCAGACTGCAACGCGACGCGTAGATATGCATTTCTAAAGTATGGATTTGACAGATTAGCAAAACGCTCACGCTCACAAAATCTGTCAATTCAGTACAAATTTAGAAACACATCTACGCGTCGCGTTGCGGTCTGAATTGACCCTTTATGTGGCTTTCCGATCCTCGCGGCACGCGATCGCGACAGACAAAAAATCTAATAAAATGTCACTATGAATAATTAGGCTACAGGTTTCATTTTTTATCAACACTGGTTTAGTGACCCATGCCATTGGTGCTTTCTAGTGGCGTAAAAAATGAAACCTATAGTCTAACTCACACGTACCACAACCACACGACATCGCAACGACAAAATGTCGTCGAACAGTTACGTGTGAATGGTGTCTATGCAGCGTTTTGTAGTTGCGTTGTGGTACCGACAGAATGCCGACGTGGTTGCGTTGTCGCCAGTAACTTTCGTACGTAACCACATCGCAACCACTGGCGACAACGCAACCACATCGGCATTTTGTCGGTACCACAACGCAACTACAAAAAGTTGCAGCGACACCATTCACACGTAACCACAGCTCGACGACATTTTGTCGTTGCGATGTCGTGTGGTTGTGGTACGTGTAGGTTGGCCCTATGTCATAAAGTGGCCTTGTATTTGAAATTTTGTCAGTCGCGGTCGTTTGCCGCGAGGATCGGAATGTCACCTTTGAAGGAACACAAAGTTTGATGACGCCCGCGATAAGTATGATGGGGTAAATGGTACCCATAGCGGGTTAACCCAAATCTAACACTTAACCCGACCGTAAACTGAATTCAATTAAAATAGTTGTTTGTTTACAGGAGACGGTGGAAAACAACGGGTAGGACGCCAACTTATAAAGTGGCGTAGTATTAAATGACATGGCGTACCGTGTTGTTTTATTGTAAACAACATCAAAATATGTTTATGGCTTCGAATCTGCACTGACTTCTACGTATTGATTTGAAGATGTAAGAAAAAAAATTTCATTAATTGAGTATAATTTGCGATACCAAAAGAATGTTTTTCTACAGTGATTGTGTTAAAGCATCTTCATTTTAAGCCTGAGCTAAACTCAGCTAAAATAAAAACCGGCCAAGTGCGTGTCGGGCCACGCGTAATACATACAGGGTTCCGTAGTACAGCTAGTTTTTTTTGTGTGGTCAATGAATGTACATTTATAACGTGTTCTACTCTACTAACAACATCATCTCAGTTACTTTCAAAGGAATTAGAACGAAAAGTTCCTTTATACTTCGCCGAATACATTTTTTTTTTTAGTTGATCGACTATTATTCAATAACTTATGAAGTCTTCTTAGCCGTGATAGTTTTCCTTTTAAATTCAGGATATTTCCTACTCCCGTGAATTTTTTTTCACATTTCCAGAAGCAACCGTTTAGCTGGTAGAAGGGGCACTGGACTCTAACGATTTTTTCCACCTTAAAACTTAATATTTCACAAACGGATCCCTAATTCGGAAAATTATCTATGAACACTCATAATAGTTTTAAAAAACCTATCCAACGACACCCCACATGATGGGGTGGACGCGAAAAAAATTTTCATCCCCGCTTGATGTGAATGGAAGGTATCATAAAAAAAAATAAGATTTCATGTACCATTTTGTTGTCATCATCAATATGTGCATTCATCCCAAATTACGGCTTTGTAGGTCCTATAGTCTCTGAGCAAAACCGCGTACAGACAGACAGACAGACAGATGGACGGACAGACCGAAACTATAAGGGTTCCTTGTTGACTACGGAACCCTAATAACAGTTTTTTCTAAACACTCATGTCAACAGAAGTTTCAGATTACTTGCAGCTTTCAGCATTCGTGCCTCATACAATATTATACACACAGCTTAGACTAAAAGTAGAAAAACCCTACAAAATTTTCATGTTACTACCACTCTTTGGTATGCAAAATTCCTTTTGTCATTTAAACTGTTTCGTTAATACAGATGAAAATGAAACTAACATTAAAAAGATTTAGGGGAAACGGCAGTAAATTAAATTGATAAACATTCATGAGCGCGTTTGGAAAATACAGCGATTCCCGCCTCGAATTCCCAGTTAAGTTATTAGACGTCCCACTGCTTTGGGAGTTAAGGTGTGTACACACTACTCTACCCGTGATCTTCGTATCACTTTCATCCTAATAACCTGATTTCCACGATTTCAAGACTAAAGCCAAATCGGTTTAACTGTTCTTGAGTTTGTGACACAAAATTAATTTTATTTATATAGGCTCACTCATAGGAAAAAAAATAATCTAAAAACATCTAAATCCCTTTACTCTCATAACCCAGTGGAACGGACGACTGAAACGAATGATGAGAGATGAGGCGCAGAACCGACTTTTTATATGCCCATCCGACGCATGAATAATCATACAGTTTGCAGGTGATCAGCGTACATACACCTAACCAAACTTGGAACCTCCAAGTCAAGAGCCAGGCTCTAAACAAGTGGTTTAGAGCGTGTGTAAGATTGAAGTATATATAGATATTTTGAAACAATTTGATGTTACTATGATAATACTAAAATTATGCCCAAGCAGCTGTAGCAAGGTATCTGTGGTTAAAAGAAAATAAACTGTAAGACAATAAAGATATTTATTAAAACAACCTTAACAAGTAAGGGTCGGTAGATATAATTATTTTATAACAAATTATTACGTAATTTACGTAATCTAGCTAAGGTACTTTCAGTATATTATATTAATAAGATACAACTCAGGAATAACACAGAACTTATAACTTTATATTGTAAAACAACATAATATCAAGCAATTATAGATCATCTAGCAAAAATAAACCATAGGCTTGTACAAAAATCTTCTTTATATAAATTACAATAATTACCAAGTTACTTATTACTAAAATCTTTATAACAAACAAATAGGTACATCACCTTAAACACTGTCGGCCAGAATGAGAGCCGTACTAGGTTCGCTAGCTATTTTATACTGGGCAGAATGGATATTCTACCCACACTGAATAATAATTCTGGTACCCACATTTTTCAAAGTTTGGTACTAGAATTATTATTACTTAAATATAATATTCTATATCTAAATACAATTAAACAAAATCTTAACTTAATAATATTCATAAAATAATTAAGAGACAATACTTTAAATATAATACTACCTTACATTATAAGTCTTTCCTTACAATTCAAAAGGTGGTTTATTATTAATTCAACATAAAAATTACGGCTTAATATTGGTGTTGTCATTCAATTGAGAATGGAATAATTATCTGAAAACAAATGTAATTTCGCCTTAATTCGTACATTTTATTCTTTTATCTATACTTATATATATTAACATATCTATTACGTGCAAGTTGTTGTTGATAAAGTTGAATTTCTTCTACAACAATGATAATAATTAATACTATATTGGCGAGGTAGTAGAGTGTGAACGCACCTCAGCTGCAGAGCTAAAACGCTGGATAATTTTGTTTCCAACTTTTATAAGTCTTTGTTATTATGCTGTACAAAGTTCGGAATTTTTTGTCTTAAAATGTTTTGTTTCGGGAAAATAAAAAGGAGTGTAAGGCGAGTTGGTTTTGTTAAAGTGTGAAAATTTGGGGGTGAGATTAACCCTGTTTACTGGTTTTGTATAAAATATACACATGTATATACTCTGCGACCTTTTCGGGAAACTTTTATATTTTTTGTTCACTACTATAATTCTTAAATTATACTAAATAAATGAAGGCCGTTGAATATCCCTCTATATCACATACCTCACATCTCTCTTTACATATTTTTTCACTGCACAAACAAAAAACCTTCCGGGACATTCACGAATATTCCAAGATTAAAATTCGCCAAATTGGTTCAGCAGTTCAAGTTGCAAAATTACTTCTGATGATCCATACAATACATATATTTTGGGTACGCACAATAAAATAGGAAAATTACTTTTGGTCAGATACACCCTGAAAGGCAGTGGATGGTACCTTATAAATCGTGCCCTAATATTTCCTCTATATTATTGCTACCCTTATTATTTTCGCCAGATCATGTTATCGATAATATATCTTTATTGTTATTTACTATACTCTATTCCCGTTCTCACTGTTAAGAAATGCTCACCATTCTTCTTTTGTTACAACGCTTTATTAGGTAATGGAAAAGAAAATTAAAAAGCATTAATAATAATATAATAACTCCCACTCCGGTTTCGGTGACGGTGAAACCAGGATAGTTACGCAGGAGTCATTTTATAGTGCTCAAGTGTGTGCGCAGTACACAAGAGCACTCTGTATTCCTTTCACTCTCATAGCCCAGTGGGACGGAAGACCGACACGATTGGTGACAGATCAGTAGCAGGACCGACTTTATTTACATGCCCCTCCGACACATGGATCGTTTTACTTGTCAGTCAATCAGGTGATCAGCCTGCATTGTCCTAACCAATATTCCAACGCGGGAATCGAGCCCACGACCTCCGATTCAAGAGCCACGCTCTAAACCAAATCCAAAATTATGTTTTAAAATGGCCATATTATTATAAATTATTGCTGTAAAAATGTTTGGTATCAGCTTTTATGCTTTATTAAAAAAAACTGCGCCCAAAAACATCGTTTTAGGTTTGTGTTTAAAATATTGAAGCCCGTTCTATCTTTGTCAGCAAATGCTTGAAAAAACAAAATTACAGACAAACAAAGGCGTGAATTACAGACGGACATCTTTAAACAAGACCGTAGTACCTTTGTACACTTTCTAACTTTAGCTGAAGTACTTTTTCTTTTCTTTAATTTAGTCTTTTGCATTATGTTCTTAAATGCCATTAGGACATACAAAGTAATCGTTTGCTTTAAATTTCTTCCTATTTTTTAACAGACTTCCAAAGGGGTGTGTGTTGAGTGTTTTGTAACGTATAATAATTATCGTCATTTAAAATTCAGCACTATTAAGTTTTACTTTTTAACCGACTTCAGAAAAAGGAGGTTATCAATTCGACGCGTATGTATATTATATTTCCAGAACTGCCCAGTTTTTGTATATATTGATCATCTATGATAGCTTCTGAACAAATGTGCCAAATTTCAAAAGTGTATGTATGTATGTATGTTTTTATGTTTGTGCACGCATATCTCCGGAACCGCAAGTCCGATTTTAGTGATTCTTTTTTTATTGTACTAGGTATTGTTCAACTTAGGGAATACTGCAAGTTTCATCAAAATCTTAATTACGTACAAAAACTTGAAGTCGGTTTTGTCTTTTTAAAATACTATTATTAATTTTAAAACTAACCCCGACGGCCATACTCATAAAGGTAATTTAATGTTTACTTAACTTCATAGAGTTTCTGGAAACATTCATTAAATTAAACTAAAGACAAAAATCATTAATTGACTCTCGCGCAGCGGCCGTAGCATGTGGGATAAAATTAACTAAATATTCTTTACTAGATGATGCCCGCAACTCCGATGCGCCAAAATTCTTTAATCACTTGGGAACCGTATATTCTTCTAGGACAAAAATAATTTATGTCCTTTCCTGGAACTCAAAGTATTTCCGTCCGAGTTTCAGCAAAATCGATTCAGTGGGTTTTTCGTAAAGAGACAACAGACAGACACACTTTTACAATATAAGTATGAATTAAAGGCTCGAAGCAAAAATCAATGGTTACCCCGAAGATAATGATGTTATCATTATTCAGTAAACCAATGTTTCATCCAAAGGAATATTTGCGTAGGAACCAATCTGCGACTTATGAATAAAACATGCTGATAATATTGTCAATGTGTGTTCGTCTTATCGAGATATTTCAATCTACCCCCAGATTGGTGTTTTTCAATAATAATATGTTTCACACCATGTCAGTCTGGCCCCGTGCTAAGTTCTCGAGGAACTTATGCTACGGTAACGGAAACATTTCTAACGCCCGCATTTCAGTTGCGCCAAAATACGTTTATCGCGCGGGAACCGATAATTTTTCGGGATAAAAAGTATCCTATCCCCGAAACTCAGGTATCTACATATCAAGTTTCATGAAAATCAGTTGAGCGGTTTGGAAGTAAAGAGGTAACAGAGAGACAGATAGAAAGACACACATACTTTCGCATTTATTATATTAGTATAGATGAAACACACATCACGTCAGCCTGGTCCTGTTCTAAGTTCTGTACTTGCGTTACGGGTACCAGACAACGGAAATATTTCTAACCAGATGACAAGTGTGCCAAAATGTTTTCGTTTTCGTTTCGTTATATAATCGCCGATGAAAATGTATGGAATTGACATAAGCGTTCGTTAATATGACGTTGACGTTCGACTCGTCTTATGTCAATTCCATACATTTTCATCGGCGATTCTATAATATTACATTCGCGTAAAATAATGTGATCATTCCGAATGATAATCGATAATCGATAATGCAAGATATTAACATTTCTGCGCAACAAAGCTGCTGAATTTCTGACGACCTTTGTAGCTCAGAAGTTAGTCGTCACAAGCCGTGTTTGAATCCCACCGACGATGGGGCAAAAAGTTTTCAATGTCCCTGGGTCATGGATGCGTTTTGAATAATATTTATTTAACAAAATATATGTGTATAATATTATAAAAATCTCAATTAGGCGCAGCGCAGACGACAGACTATCCGTGACAACTTTTTAGTCTGTGGAAATGGAACCTATACAATTATTTATATACAGTAACGCACACGACAAGCAAAAAGTCCGGCGCGTTACTGCATATAATTGCATAGGTTCCATTTCCACAGACTAAAAATTGCGTCATGGATAGTCTGTCGTCTGCACTGCGCCTAATTGAGATTTTTATAATATTATACACATATATTTTTCTAAATAAATATTATTCAAAACGCATCCATGACCCAGGGACATTGAAAACTTTTTGCCCCATCGTCGGTGGGATTCAAACACGGCTTGTGACGACTAACTTCTGAGCTACAAAGGTCGTTAGTCGTCAGAAATTCAGCAGCTTTGTTGCGCAGAAATGTTAATATCTTGCATTATCGATTATCGATTATCATTCGGAATGATCACATTATTTTACGCGAATGCAATATGTAACGGTTCATTTACGGTTGACAATAAATTTTACGATCTACTTATTCACTGCGGAATTTGCCGCTCAAAATCTCCCTTTTTTATTCGAACATTCGTCAAAGCCTATAAACAGTTTTATGTGTTTTCTAGAATCGAATCATTTTTCATTCGGGAGAGTCTCCAGGCTGTTTTTCTTGAACTTGGATGACCTTCTTGAGTTTCGACGTAAACATCAATATATTTTGAAGATTTGTGGCCGCTACAAATTATTTCGTCACAGTAGATTAATACTATTTATTTATAAGATCGGTATGGCAGGAAGCGAAGCGAGTTAGAGGCTTTTAACGTTGTTAGTGGCGGCCGAAAAGGAAGATTTCCGACCGAGAGAGATAGCATGCTCGGTCAGGCCGAAGCCCACTGACGTCATTTCAGACGTTGTATATATCTTGCCGTTCGCCGAAACTTCGATAGCGCGATGTAGGATTGTTAGGCAAATTGTGGGTACCGCCACAGGCTTAAGCCTTAATCTCTTGTTAAATAAAAAAAAAAAAAATTGTCTGAAAATATGAGGAGATTTCTTAATTCTACCGTATATTAGTTTTTTATGTTTGTTTGCAGATAGCTCCACCCTTTGTAAACGAATTGTTGTAATGATTTTTTTTTGTTCGAAAGATGAGATCAAAAAATTATTCGTTTAACAATAGCAAAATTGAAAAATGACTAGAAATTATTCTTTAGTCAAAACTCGTAAATAATCAACTTCCAAATATCAAAATCAGATAATTATATATGGTTTTACGCGACAAACATAATATTTTAATCATTGTAGTACTATTAATTTTTATAAGTAGAATAGTTTAAATAGATAATAGAATCAGGTGTTACTTTGCGGAAATCCATAGCTTGAAATTTAGTATTTTATTTTATGAAGGCGCTATATGATAGTAATTTTACCGCAAGAGCAATTTTATACTTAATTTGTATGACGTGAATACGCTGCGGCCAGAAGCTCGCTCGGAAAAACGTAATTAATATAATCATTTAAAAAATAACTAGGAGCACTTAAGCAAAATGCTTCTATACGATTTTGAGTTGCAAAGGTGTTTATTGACAATTAGACAAATTTCCTACAATACATCTATTTTCGTTTAAAAATAATCTTCAAATTTCGTATTTTTAAGAGGTCATTTCGAAAATTAAATGTATCGACGCAAAATACATTAATCGTGTTTCTAGTTTTTCTCAAACCTAGATAAGGTTATGAAGATATGTATATCTCATTACCAGAGTCCTATAGTATTACGTCAAAAAGGACAGCTTTTTCAATATAGCGCCTTAAACATTTATTGCAAACAAGACACTATAATTACATAGAAATTGACATAGAAAGACGATACAAAGGACTGCTTATTTCTAAAGAAATTTCTTACAGCAGCCCTACGGAGAAAGGTGTGTGTGATATTTCGCGAAATACTGCTAATATTATTTTGCGGAATATTGCTAACAATAATAACAATACTAAAGTTTTAGGATAGTTTAGTCAAAATCCGGCTGGGTCTAAAAGTATAGAAAGGTTACTTAACATCAGATAGCCTTTGTGTTTGTTGGCCAAATCCTAAAACAACCTACGTTAATAAGCCTCCAATATTCCTATCTAAATGATCTCGTAATTTATTATGCAAACGTCTTGATTTAATCTATATCATTATATAAAAGGCTTTGTCCTGAATGACATAAAAATGGAATCACGCTACGGCCGAAACCAGTAATTGTAGATACTTGAAATTTGGAGGGAGTATTCTTCGTATGTCGTAGGCGTGCGATAAGAAGGGATTTTTAGAAATTCCTCTCCTAAGGGTGTGAAAAGGGGGGATAAAGTTAGTATGGGACAACTCGATTCCTTAGTCTGATCTGCTCGAAAATTAGCATCATTATTATTTGATGTATTTTATGGAAGATGTAATTCATAGTTTGTTGAAATTTATCCTTAAAAGTCGTTAAAAAGCATGAACAGTTCACAGCGCTTTACAGCGTTTAGCAGCGGCTTGCAGCGACGCAGGGAGTTAGAGACGCCAATCATTGCTTTTTGCCACAAGAGACAATATAATCTGTGGCAAAACTTACCGGGGTATGTTATGGCTGTTTTACACGTAGCCTGCATGCAGGAGTCACAATAAAATAATATTATCGTAATCAATTAGTTGTTAAATGTAAATATTAACTAGGTATATATTTGTGACAATTTAATGTTGTTATAATATTATTGTTTTCTTATACTTTTGTAGAATTTAGAAAGATTAATGTCTTGAATGGAGGGCTTATATTAAACATTCTGTTTTGTCATCATAATATTGTTAAAAATATATTTGGCGTTCGAAATTCAAAATTAATTATTCCTGTACGTTCAATTGGTGTTTTCTTTTCATTAAAATTTAATTTTATGGACATAAGATTATGTAAAAATGTAATAATATTTTTTTTTATATGAAATGAACTAACACTTTTACAAATCTATTTAATTTATAATAATATATACATAATATCATAATATTATCAATAAAAGGCTTTGTCTTAAATGATAATATAATAATCATAACAGTAAGTGTTATAATTTTCAGTATCATTATAATTATTATTCATGGTGAGATATAAGTGTTTTAGGCGATATCTAGGGTTAAAACAATTATTATAGTCCGACAAGAAAGTCATAACAGGCGGGAAAATTTTCTAAACGTAATGACGCTTTTAAGGTGTATTTTTTCTTTGTATTTTCACAGAGAACGCTTATTACATTTTAAATATTGTCACCTTGCACATTCTTATCTCTAATTAATAAAGTTCTCATATTTTTTATTTTATTTAAAAATAATCCGCCTGTCATGACTTTCTTGACAGACTATAGATATGAAAATGCAATTACGATAAAACCTAAACCACGGATCGTATCTAGACTGAAAATTTTGGGGAAGTGTTTTCCGTATGACGCAGACGTGTGATATAAGAAGGGATGTTTCGAAAAATCAAATTAATGTTATTATTAAGTTCTATAATAATATTTGCTGTCCCGGAAAACGTTGTTTTGCCATATAACGTATTATATTGAGGTGATTAATAAGTATGGCACCATGGCAACGTCCACCGCTAGCCCGTCGCACAAACAATGGTCGCCGACAGTCTCGAGTTGTAATAAATTACTATTATTTATTCAACAAATGCACTTATCAATATAAAAAGTAGTCAGTAGCCCAGAGGCCAGACATACTATTTTCTTAGTCTGTGCAGTAGCCGATCTCAGACCTACTGAATATTATGCATAATATAATATAAAAACCAGTGAAGCTGTTTCGGAGGAGTACCTACGGTAACTGACATTGTGACACGAGAATTTTATATACAGTGTGTAACAAAACTAGGTGATAATACTTTAGGGTGTGTACGTGTTCCTTGTAGAGAGTTCACTGTGAAAGTAACGCTGAAAGACTTTGTGTGGGCAAGGGCCCGAGCGTCACCAGTTTCCCCATACAAAAGTGAAAAAAATTGGTCTTTCAGCGCTGCTATTTTCACATTGAACTCTCTACAGTCTACGAGAAACACGTACACATCCTAACGTATTATCACTTAGTTTTGTTACATCCTGTATAAGATTATTATTTTACTAGCTGCTCCGGCAAACGCTGTTTTGCCATTTAAAGTATTTCTACTTCATCAGTTGATACAAAATCTTACCCCTCTTTTATCCCCTAAGAGGGGTGAGGGGGAAAATTTCATACACCAGATGTTAAGTTGGAAAACATAGTTAATAATATTATGAAGTAAGTCCATTAAAGAAAAAAGTTTGATACAAAATCTGACCCCCTCTTTGGTCCTCTTAGAGGGGTGGGGGGAATTTTTTTATACACCAGATGTTAAGTCGGAAGAAGACAAATATACCTGCGAAAACCGCATTAAAATCGGATCAGTAGTTTTCGTGTGATAGTGGAACAAACATACAGACAGACAGACAGACAGACAAAAACTAACCACATTTTTTGCTTCTATAGCGATGTAGTGACACCCCCGCTTACTATTTTTTTGAATATTTATAATGTACAGAATTTTCATTTCTACAATTATTATATATGTATAGATGAAATTCGAAATTCAAATTTTATGCATGACAGTGAAACTCATTTTGAAATCTTCATTAATGTGATTTGCGATAGCTGGCGATAGCTTTCTTATTTTAGTTTGTGTTATTTTAATTCTGAGTGTAGATATTATTTTAATTCCTTTGTCAATTTAAAAAATATATTTTTTGTGTAATTATTAGGTATTATTTAAGTACTTATAGGTTTTGAGTTTTTGTGTTCAATTTATCAGTTTAAAATTATCTGATAAGTAATATAGATTTTTAGTTTTGTAGGTTAACGGAGTATTTAACGTAAATTTAGCTACCCCAGCAGGTTGCCGAAATGACTGCCGGCGCCGTATCAAGCGCATTATTTTTATTTCATTTTATTATTAATGAAAAGACTTAACAGAAGGCCTACTTAACCACGGATACAGCAGCCGCCACGAAAGGGGGGCTCGGGGGGCGCAGCCCCTTGCCAAAACAAAAATAAACACAATCCAGAAAGTCCAAAAGTAACCTACTTTTGGAAGTAAAAGTAGGTTAGGTTAGAAATTAGACCACAACACAGAGGGAGCCGAGCGTGCTGCGGCAGCAGCCTGCAACCGTTATAAAATAAAAGGGGGGCTCGGGGGCGCAGCCCCCCGCCAAAACAAAAACACAATCCAGAAAGTCCAAAAGTTGGTTAGGTTAGAACTGTGATTGTGCTGCGGCAGCAGCCGGCGACCGTCACAAATACGCCATGCAAATTGCCGAGAATAAAACTTGATGTAGCCTCAGAATCCCGAAAACTTCAAAGGTGAGCAGCTCCAATACTGGGGGGTTTCTCAGTGTAGATTCGGTACAGGGGGTGTTTAGCCCTCCTCCCCCTCCCCCCTCACCGCCGCTCCCCATCAGTTTTGGGATAGGCTTCCGAACCTTTACCGTTTTTTTAGTTATTGTTTGTTTCTCTATCTATAGGTATCTATCTATCAATGTCTATAGATATAATAAAATTGTAGAGGTAAAATTTTTGTACATCTATACTAATATTATAATTCTGCAGAGTTTGTTTGTTTGTTTGTTTGTTTGAACGCGCTAATCTCAGGAACTACAAGTCCGATTTGTAAAATTATTTTACTGTTGGATAGCCCATTTATCGAGGAAGGCTATCAAAAAGCTACAAAGTCCCTCATGTCCCCTTGTTCCCTTTAATTCTTAAAACTACGCAACGGATTTTGATGATCCTTTCAGTGTTAGATAGCCCATTTATCGAGGAAGGCTATAGGCTATATTTTATCATGCTAAGACTAATAGGAGCGAAGAAATAGAGGAAAATGTGGAAAAACGCTGAAATTATATGAAACTAGATGACGCCCGCCACTCCGTTGCGCCAAAATTCGTTTATCGCGCGGGAACCGTAATTTTTTCCGGGATAAAAAGTAACCTATGTCCTTTCCCGGGATTCAATGTATCTCCATACCGAATTTCAGCAAAATCGGATCAGCGGTTTGAACGTAAAGAGGTAACAGACAGACAGACAGAGACACACTTTCGCATTTACAATATTAGTATGCATTGCTTATTATCTTAAGAACTACTGGAGCAATTTTTATGTTATGCGGCAAACATGAAGAATAGACCACGTGAAGGGACATAGGCTTTTTTTGCGGAAAAATGTACGGTTGTGTGAAATTCCTAAATTACGCAAGCGAAGCCGCGCGGAACATCTTTATATAATGAAATCGTAGGAAAGTCAATTCTGTACATTGAATATTTTTGTACAATAAATAATACTTGGGATGTGAGGGGATGCTAACGCGGACGAAGTCGCGGGCAACAGCTAGTTTTATATATTAGGTAGTAAGTAATATATTATAGGCTTTCATCTTTCTTTTCTTATAATATAAATAACTTAAGGTCAGGACACACTCAAACTAAAAGTTTTAAGGTGCTACACACAGACTACTTAGAAGAAATAACGTTGTGTTACACAACGCTGTACGACTAAAATATGGCATACTAGATGTGCCCCGCGGAGTTACCCGCATAAATTGGAACATTTTCCCACACTAAAAAGTAGCCAATATGTTAATCCACGGTATCAACTAACTCCATACCAAATTATATTAAAATCGCTCTAGTCATTTAAGGCTTGTTCGCACTAGGCCAGTATTTTAGTTAAGTAGCGAGTATTTTAGTAGCTAAACGTGTCTGAACACTATTTTTTTTTAGTAATATAGTCAAGTAGATTAGTAAGTTATTTAGTCGTGTCAATCCATTTTTTTCTATTTTTTGCGGGCGAGTAGCACCTCCCACCACGCGTCCGCGCAACTGGCGCGCCGGCTAAACAAGTCCGACCCAGTCGAATTAGTCGAGTTCATTAGTGCTTCAAGCCCCAAGCAGTCGCACGCGACCGCGATAACAATACAAATCTATTGTGTCTCGTTTTTTCCACGATCGAGGGACTTACCGCCAAATTGTCCAACTTTCAGACATTTTTAATCTTTGGAAGTATTCTTTGGGATCTTCCAACGCTAATTCCTTCAGAAGACAATTAGTAGCTCCTAGTTTATACCGTCTATCGATCCATTTTCGTACCTATCCATAGCTTCTTTTTATTGATCACACTTTCCTCATCTACCTCTTCAATCGCCGTTAAGATTAACTTAATCAGTTTATTTATAGTCTGTCAAGAAAGTCATGACAGGCGGGAAATCTTTTAAATGAAATAAAAAATATGAGAACTTTATTAATTCGAGATAAAAATGTGCAAGATTTATATTTAATTTGTTATAAGCGCTCTCTGTGAAAATACAAAGAAAAAAATACACTTTATAAGCGTGATTACGTTTAGAAAATTTATACTTTGTTGCGCTGTAAGCTGTTCATCTTACAAAACATCACTCACTTGTGAACTGTACTCGAACGAAGTGCGAACGATTTGGGGCAGAAGCGAGAATTTTAGCTACTAAAATACAATAATTTTAGGTACTAAACTAAAATACTGGCCTAATGCGGACTAGCCTTTAAACGTAGTAACAAACATACTTACAAACTTTATAATATTAGTGTGATTACGTAAAGGTCGGAGCAGAGGGTGCTACCAGCATGAACTGTAAATAATCCGACATCCGACATGTTGTACCCGTCATATCAGAATATTGACAGAAACGTTAATAAACGTTGAATAACTTTTTTGTTGCTTACTGTCTAATGTCTATGTTGGCGCTGCTGTCTAGTGTGAAAGTATTGCAGTAATATAATATTCTACTTTGAAATTAAAGGTACGTGTTACTCGCCTGGTCTCTTTACCATAAAATATTATCTATAGTTACTCAATATAATCTTTGTCTGTTTGCCTAACAAATTAATATTACCGTTGACAAGACCAAGTTGGCTCCAATCCCGACTTCCTCTATTCCGAAGTCGGATATTAACCTGCAAAATTGCACGCCGCTGCAAATATTGAGTGCATCGCGTATTTCAAGTAAGTGTATTACAGTCTTATTTATGTACTGTGTCATGTGTGCCAACAGTTCAAGGTATACAGTACTATGATGTGAATGTGTGTACTATAAAGTAAGTAGTCAATACTAGTAGATATATATACATTAATACGTGAGCGAAAAACTTTTGATCCCTTTTGACGAAAAATGCGGATGCCGTAAGCGATTAGAAACTTTTAATCAAAGAGTATTTAAACTACGTAACCTTATAATTTAATTTTTTATTTGAGGTTTAATTTCGACCATTGGGCGATCTCTAGTTATATTTAATGTGTGTATGTCTATTACCTCCTCATTCCTAAACTGCTAAATCGATTTTGTTGAAATTTGGTATGGAGATACTTTGAGTCTCGGGAAAGTAGCAGCGTCGTTGAAGTATTAACAAACAGATACACACCCTAAACTATAAACTCTTACTTTTGTTACACTCTAAATAATCGAACGTATTAAAAACCTTCGCCATAAAATATAGTAATAATATACTATATGTAAATCCATATCCATTATCCATATCCATCCTTATTCGTATAACAGTGTTATATTAAGCGTGTAAGTGGGAGAGAGGATGTTGTAATTACAGCTCTCCGTTACGCACATTCTGTGATAATGTATTATCCAATTAAATTCGCAAATTATACAATTCACTTATAATACATTTATTGTTACAATTATATGTATAGATATCAGGGATTTTATTTGTTTTATTGTCAGCTGGGCTTCGCTCACCGTTTCTTAGCCGAAAGCTCTTTAGTTCTTATAAAAATGCAAGGCCTTATAGTGTAGTGGGACAAGATTTTAAATGACTGTATGGTTGCTCAATCTCACACGGCATACTTGCAATCGACTATATTGCTTAGTCCAGAGGAATGAACAGGCCAATACGTCTGGGACTAACCATGTACTGGTTTTTCTTACGATGTTTTACTTCATCTACTAGCGTCCGTATTTTATACAAAAAAGATCTGAAAATGTTTCATCGATACACGACTCCATCCGGGATCGAACCGGCACCTACACACACACACACTAGTCGACAGCCGCTCAATTATTTCTTAAAAATGCCACAAATTAATCGCGCAATAAAAAACAAAATAGTTAATTTGATGCATTTCCTAGTCTTGTAATAAAAACAAAATGAATCAAAATACACTGCACCTAATAAATAAAATAAATAAAATACCTCGTAACTTTTAAACAGGAAACGGAAAAGTTGGGTTTAATAGCAAATACTAACAGTGTTCTAGGAAAGTTTGTATCGACGCCTGTTGACCCAGTCGGTTAACTTATTTATTGTATTACAGTCATTTCGTTAAGCCAGCCAGTTAATTAACTGGCTAAGGCGCTTTATGTAAAGGTTAGACCGTTTATCCATCATCACCGTCAACGACAAAAAAAAACACTGTATGAGCTAGGCTATAGGTTTCATTTTGCTCTACGCCACTACAAAGCAGCGGCATGGGTCGCTAGACCAATGGTGTTAGATATTATACATATACGTGGGAGAGCCATGCTTCGGCACGAATGGGCCGGCTCGACCGGAGAAATACCACGTTCTCACAGAAAATCGCCTAGTGAGTGAGTTTACCGGAGGCCCAATCCCCTACCCTTTTCCCTTCCCTTCCCTCCCTATTCCCTTCCCTTTCCATACCTACCCTCCCCTATTACCCTATTCCCTCTTAAAAGGCCGGCAACGCACCTGCAACTCTTCTAATGCTGCGAGTGTCCATGGGCGACGGAAGTTGCTTTCCATCAGGTGACCCGTTTGTCAAGGATTCCCAATCTTTTTCAGCCTGCGGCGCAGTTACACGGTACAATTTTTTGTCACGGCGCCCTACTCTACCTAGCTATTACAAAAAGATACATAAATAAACACCTTCAATGATTATAGTTAGGTTAACTAGGTAAATAGTAATAAACAAATAATTTAATCATCTACCTGCTTTTCATAAATAATATTATAATTTAATTTTTTAATATTTGTAGTTTTGGATAATGATTATTAATGGAGGATCGAGTCACGGCGCTCCTCTTGCCTTTCAACGGCGCACCAAAGCGTCGCGGCACACACTTTGAGAACCCTTGGTCAGGTCATAAATTGGCATTTTATTTGAATTTTTATCGGTGACGTCCCGGTAACGGCGGTGGACACAAGGCCTTAGGCTTTTAAAGTGATACGGGATTTTAGTTATTTACATTGGAATCGGTAGAATTAGCTTGACCTTTGGGATTTTGCAGACGTTTTAGGTTAAGAAAATAACATTTCATTTCATTCATTTTGTAATAATATGTAAAGGCCGCTCGTTGCGATCGGTCTTAAATGAACCAGTTTTTTGAGAATCCTATTCATTTTAAGAAATCCCCAGAAGAAACCATGTTACAGTAAAATTTGCATATACGACTTCTCACACTATACTCCTCTCTTGTCACTCGCGGTCGGAAGATCGTTCTTCGAGACTCATAAGCATAATCCAAAAAATGACTAAACAACGTTTGCCGTATCAGCTGTTCCAGTATGGATGAATAAAGTACCATAGTCAGGGAGCCCTAGAACATTTTTTTTTATTACTATCAAGCAAATTTTTTGTGGGTAGCTTCATTTTAGTCAACCAAGTTATGCTGATTACAGAACCCTATAACGGAACCCTGACCAGCAATTTTTTTGTATATTGGTAGGTTAATAGTTATATAATTTAAGAGTAATATTGTCCTACAAATAGGACAATCCATATTTTAGGACCATCAAATCAAAGTATGAAATCTTTCTATCTCTGTTAGCTACCACTTTCAAGATTTTTTGCAGATAAAAAAGTTGTTTGTCTTATCTAAATGAAGCTACTCACAAAAAATTAGCTTGTTAGTAATAAAAAAAAATTGTTGTAGGGCTCCATATTCACTAGTATGAATAAAGTGCCAATTTGTATCGAACGCGTTGAAATCTACAGTTTCGCGTAGCAGAGCTACGGACTGCTACGATGTTTCGTAGACAACGCTACAGGGTCTACGCACGTCTTTCAAACTCAAAGTACATGGTGAGTGGTGAGTGGTGAACTTGCCTGATTTTGATAACAAGTTATAATACTTGTACGGTGGTGGTATTTACACGTTTTTGCATGGGAATGTATAGTGTGGGAAAGGAGAGAGGTGCTTGAATGCTTTTTTAATTTGCATATAATTTGAGATACTGTATAATATAATAATAAAATAATATCTATGGACGCTTCACACCACGTCAGTCTGGCCCCGTGGTAAGTACCTGAAGGACTTGTGTTACGGGTACCAGACGACGGAAAATATACAATATACATACTTATATATTTTACTTAATTTTATGATATGATTCTATCTCATTTTTAAGCTTCATTCATCATCTTTTACTTTTTCTTCACCTTTCTAACTAAACACAAGAAAAACTAAACTAGAGTAAAAGGCTAAATAATAATAAAAAAGGCAATTGAATCAATTAAAATATGTCAGTTGCAACCGCTGACGTAACAATATTAAGTTGCCACCGTATGATGGATAGGGCTGACGGAATTGCCGAAACAAAACAAAATGGTTGATAGATCGCCCAGTCTACCGTTCACGGTTATATTACCTCGGGGCTCGTACTAAAATGAACCTTAAATGGCGGAGATAAGAGTGTGGAGGTGTAGAGTAGTAGAGTGAATGCGAACAAGGAATCTATTAAAACACAAGTTTTAATAGAATATCCGAAGGATGACAACATCCTTCGGACATTTGAAATAACAAAGGTTACTTGAGGATAAAGCATAAAATAATATAGAAAAACTAGCTGTCCCGGCAAGCGTTGTTTTGCCATATAAAGTATTTCGCCCATATAATTTTATTGAAGTGACTAAATAAGTATGATACTATGGCAACGTCCATCACTATCCCGTCACACAAACAATGGTCGCCGTCAGTCTCAAGTTGTAATAGTATACTATTATTTATTCAACAAATGCAGTTATCAATATAAAAAGTAGCCAGTAGTCGATTCTCAGACCTACTGAATATGCATATAAAATTTGGTAAAAATCAGTAAATCCGTTTCGGCGGAGTACGGTAACTAACATTGTGACACGAGAATGTTATATATTATAAGGTCTATTTGACCCCGAAATAAAATATTGTTTTCGGGTCACAAGAAATATTTTTGTATAATTATAGCATTTCCACTTATACGTGCAACATTGTTTAAGAGTCTTATCTGACTCTTAACCTAATTTTTCAAATTAATACTGGCCAGTGCTCGTGACGTCTAGAATCGACGCCACACTCTTGAATTGTTCCGAAACGTACATCAGCGGATTCACGTACGTATGTAACTTCATTCGGATGTCATTATAATACGTCACACTTACATCACCAGTGGCACAACAGTACAATATGGCGTAGGATATATGACGTCTTAAACACTGACCAGTATACTGGGTGTTATTTCGGAACCTGGGCCTAATATTTTATTAATATATTGTTATCAAGATACTCGTTATAGAAAAAATAGGGGTAGTTAGCAACTTATAAAACCCAGCCACAACTCAGTCAATTCCATTCATTAAACATAATATATCTCATCCGAATAAAACATTTATTTTTATGTGTTCCATCCGCATTGATTATATTCAATACAAAACAATAAACGTCATTTTATTTGATGTCCGCGAATCCTCGCCAATATAAAACGATGAATATCGGGGGCTATTACGTTTAACGGTCGGTATTTAGCGCTATAAATCGCATCGAATCGCCCATTTTGAATAGGTCTATTAAGTGTACGTGAAAATCTCTTTTGCCGATAAAACAATATATTTTATGAAAATCTTATATATAAAATTCTCGTGTCACAATGTTCGTTCCCGTACTCCTCCGAAACGGCTTGACCGATTCTCATGAAATTTTGTGAGCATATTGAGTAGGTATGATAATCGGCCAACATCTATTTTTCATACCAAAAATTATTTATGTGGCAAAACAACATTTGCCGGGTCAGCTAGTAACTGGAAAACAAAAACAAAAAAAAATCAAAATCTGATGATCGTGTCGATTTTGATGAAGTAGTTTAAAGCTGATACATTAGACAGCTTTTGTTTTGTTTTAATTGTAATATTATGCTCTGTTTTTTGTGTTGTTATAATTATATGTATCAAATTCACAGCTTTTATGTCAATATCTGACTATTGAGTTTGTTTTGAGACAAGCGAGTATACAGTAGAGTTGTAGATATTAAAATTACGCGTTCTGTTTAGCTACGGCGTAGTTAGATGAAAATACGAAATGTTAATTAATATGATATTCATCCTAGTTTCTTATTTTCAGAGGGAGTCACACGAGGATAGGGAGTCGCGGATAATAAAGGGCGCAATACTTATCTATACTAATATTATAAAGAGGTAAACTTTGTTAAATTGTAATGAATAGGCTCAAAAAATACTGGACCGATTTTAAAATTTATTTCATCGTTCGAAAGTTACATTATTTAGGAGTAACATAGGCTACTTTTTATTTTGTAAAATATAGGGTTCCGTAAGAGATTTCAGTTTTTCTGAAACAACCAGAAAATTTATTTATTTTGCGTACGCCTCCTAAACTATAAAAGATAGAACCATACAATGTACTAAGAACATGTAGATCTTATAAATATCTACAAAAATGTCCGCGACACACTATACCTATCTATGTCAAGTGAGGCACAACAAGTTAATTAATAAAACCGATTACCGTCACCGAAACCGGGGATTATCGCAATGTTACGTAATTAATCCTCCAATGAGGTGTTAGCTCATCGCGATACAGGGCCATGAATATGTTACATCCCATTCCCTCTCGCAGGTGATTGTATATTTTATTGCGACTTAACTTTTGACGGGTGTCATGTTTGTATTCCTTTTTAAACGAATTAATTGTTTTTTTTTCCGGAAAATATTGCTTTCACTGATAAACAGAATTCAACACCTCAATCCATTCTAATATCTTTTTTTATTATACTTTTTGCACACATAAAGGTACAGAGGCCGGCTTAATGCCTTTAGGCATTTTCTTTCAGCCAACCTTTGGGTGATGTTGAGACAAGATAAAGTAAATGCAAAGTACAATACAGACAAATACACTTGGCCATGGAACATAACATTATACATGGCAAAGTGTGTTTGTCTGTCTGTTACCTCTTTATGCAAAAGCTGCTGAACCGATTTTGTTTGTTGGTATGGAGATACTATAAGTCCCGTGAAAGGACATAATATGATACATTTTATCCCAAAAAAATGTACGATTTCCACGCGATAAACGAATTGCGGCACAACGGAGTTGCAGGCATCAAGTAGTTATATACCTATAAATTACTAGGTGACGCAAGCAACTCCGTTGCGCCAAAATATATCGTTATCGTACGGGAACCGTACATTTGTCCTTTCCCGGGGCTCAAAGTATCTCCATGCCAAATTTCAGCAAAATCGGTACAGCGGTTTGGGCGTGAAGAGGTAACAGACAGACTGACACGCTTTCGCATTTATAATATTAGTATGGATAGTATGGATCCCACGAAGACACTATTTTTTTACTCGACAAATATAAGTACAACATTTTAAAATTCCGCTAGGTCAATTTCTTAATTATAGAATTTTATACAATGTGTTAAAATATTATCTTAGTTTAATGCACGGCTATGGCAAAAAATGAAAAATTAGTGAAAATTAGATGCATTTTTGTGATTTTTTCTATCGAGAAAATGTTAAAATATCGTGTTTTGCTCTAGGTCGGATCCTCGGAAATATAATGTGGTATTTTAGAAAATGAAACAATTCGGGGCTTATTTTCAAGTATAAAATGAATTATAAAATCAACAATTTAGGGTTAGTCGCCCTCTGAAAGGCAAAATATTTCTGTAGCGTATAATATTCCAGGCGACAAGACTAAATTTTAATTGAAAAGATAGCTCAATAGCGGGATGTTTTCGACGCTTGAGCGACGTGCTTTCGTCTCGTGTTTGCGTTTCGTATCTCCGGAGTCAGCTGTTCCGAACTAACTTTTATTTACTCTACCTGTGAATTTAAATTTATTCGTATTTTGATCCCAAGTAAACAACTTGATTTTATGGAAACTCGCAGATTAGGTAGATTGAGACAGATGCAATTTTATCTTATTTTCAGAACACAAAATGATGTTACGATAATTTGTAGGAATTGTAGGGTATGCTTCAAGTTCTTTACCGGCATTGTGCACTTTTTAAACAATAAAATAAGCATAAACATATTTTTCAGGGCCACAACTTAGTTGTTTTACTGTATGATATAGCTATGTTGTGCTCTTGTTTCTACTTCCACTGCTACAATTTTAACATTGAAGCGTCTTAAAAACATTGAGTAAGCAGATCGCAAGCATTAATCATACTTTGAGCAGCCGTCAGTGTAATAATTAAGATATCCTGTTCTGTCGAGTCATCACCCTAATGTATTTATCATGACGTTTTAAAATATTACGTCAGGTGAGGCCTTTAACGATATAACTTCTGTGTTAAACGAGAACCTTTAGCGATATAAGTTCCGAAATATAACCCAGTATTAGCTCGTGACGTTGTGAATTGAAGCCATACTTGAGTACTTAGTCAAAATGCATTCGCTAATTTTTTTCGATAACGAAGTTAAGCTGATTGCATATATTTATCAGCACCGTATGCGCCTTAGGCTTTGTTCACATCTGTATCATGATCGCTAGTGTGGACGCAAAATGATCGCGATCATCGCGTACATTTCTAGCGATCATGATTCATGATACGCTTCGATTCGACGGTGATCTGATACGCGTTCATGATACAGATGTGGACATAGCCTTATGCGCCGCGTTCGGGAAATGCGGCGCGTAGAGATAAGCTACGATAACATGGCGCGCCCCTCCAAAATTCAAAACGTTTGAAATGCATTGTCAAAACGTTGGAAGTGCGTTGTCTTGCGCGGTCGGCTACTTATGATTAGTTGACCAACAAATCTTGGTAAGAAGTGACCTGTGAAATATTACGAATACAGTTGATTGGTTTAATACTTACTACATACAAACTCTTTCATAAGGATGTGACTACACACATTGAAACAGTAATTTGGAGGGGCGTGCCCTGTTATCGTAGTTTATCTCTACGGTGCTGGCGTGCTAATAAATGTGCGATCACCTTTAGATATGAAAAAATACATAATATATTTTGACGTAACGCATCGCAAGCGCTATGACGATATCGCAAGTCAAAATATTTTTTTTATAACATCACTTACATTTTCGTATAATTTTTTTGGGTTGTCTTTCTATCTGTATATCTATGGCATCGTAGAATCCAAACGATGGGGTCGATTTTAAGGTCTTAGATTGTTTGAAAGCTGTCATGGGAATGGTTCTTAGCTATAATTAAAAACTTGTGGATTATTTATACAGTACTAGATAGATGACGCCAAAATTCGTTTATCGCGCAGGAACCGTACATTTTTACGGGATAAAAAGTATCCTATGTCCTTTCCCGGAGCTCAAAGTATTTCCATACCAAGTATCAGCAAATTCGGTTCAGCGGTTCGGGCGTGAAGAGGTAACAGACAGACAGACAGACACACTTTCGCATTTATAATATTATAGTAGTAAGTAGTATGGATATGGAAGTATGGAAATATGGATATGGAAGTATGGATTTTTAGAGCGATGTAGCCACTCCTTAAATACTGTAGTGCCTGGGACAAGATTTAAATGTCCGTATGGCTGCCCAAGCACATACGACATTCTCGCAACATGGTCGGCCTAGTCCAGAGAAAAGAACTAGTCAATATATCTGGGACCAACTATGTGCGGGTTTCCTCACGACGTTTCTCCTTCACCGTATGAGCGTCCGTATTATGTACTTGAGATCATTGATACACGCCTCCATTCGGGTTCGAACCTGCACCCTCTACGAGTGCGAACCAAAGGTGACTAAACCGAGTGCCATTAGGCCACGGACGAGCTCTTTAGTTATTATTAATCTGTGGCTATAATCCATCATCCTTAGCTTGTTTACTGCTGCTTTTTGGTTTGTTTAACTTTCTTATTTACGTAAATAATAAAATTAGCACTGAACGTAATCAATGAGTCTGGATCTTTATTTCCATAGTTCCACTGAATGACTGGGCTTTAGATGAAATTCTGGACTCGGCTCAATGGTTCCCCACCTTTGATGCAGTCGTTTGATGGTTTACAGAACAGGAGTGTGCTTATTCAAATAAATTACGATTCCGAGAAATGTTCGCTTCCTGAAATGCTTTAGAGATGCCGGAAAAAATGGAATCGTGAATTTACTCACTGCTTTCGCCCGCCGGCTTCACTTTGAGTACCTCTTATAATAACCCCTGATAAAAACAGATGTGCTGTAAGTTTGACGTGACATGTTTTTGTATATATCTGTCTGTCGATATATGTTCTGCCATAATTCGTAATCATGAGCTCACTCACCACTGAAAAATTTCGGGGCTTTTTTTTTAAAACCTAATAAATACCAAATGTTACTTTTTATACTTATACCGCTTATTATAGACTATATATAAAATTTATTTTCCTTACCGAAATATTGATGCAGCGGACCAAACAGCACATAATCTTCCAAGCGCTATCTACATTTTTCTGAAAGTTGGATATTCTGAAAGGATTCATTACAGCATTTGAGCCTGTAGCTCAGACGTTTTCTTTATAGCTTCTTTACAGAATCGCCGATCAAAATGTAATTTATATTAGACGAATCGAACGTCGACTTCATATTACAGACTCTTGTGCTAGTTCCATACATTTGGATCAGCGATTCGATAAAGAAAAGGTTTTGGCTAAAGGGCCTGTAATGACAACTCCTTGCTCATCATCAACACATTCCAACAACGAGAAAAGCATAATAACATTTTCCGGATCAAGTATTAAAATTACAAGCACTGGAGGACGTATGATAAAGAGATTGAAAACAGTGATGTCTATACTAATATTAAAAACGCAAAAGTGTGTCTGTCTGTCTGTTACCTCTTCACACCCAAAACTATAAACAGAATTTGCTAGGCATGGATATACTTTGCGTACATTTCCTTACTCCTTGGTGCTTGGAGTCCTGGGAAAGGACATTGGATACTTTTATCCCGAAAAAATGTACGGTTCCTGAGCAATAAGCGAATTTTGGCGCAACAGAGTTGCAGGCATCATCTAGTAGCAAAAGAGATTGAAAAACTGATATAAATAATTATGCACCGCGGTTTCCGCTTTACAATATTCACGAGTACAAAATTTAATAAGGCTTGAATATTATATCACCGCAGTACCAGAATAGCGCACCTATTACGGCGTACCCTCTACATTAATAAATAACGTCTGTTTCTACTGTAATAATTAAACTTTTCAATATTTTCAGTTCTTTTTTTATTTATTTTTTTATTCTTTTCAATTTTTCCATTTTATTATCTACTAGATGACGCCCGCAACTCTGTCGTGCCAAAATTTGTTTATCACGTAGGAACTGTACATTTTTCCAGGATGAAGTATAGTATGTCCTTTCTCGGGACTCAAAGTATCTCCATACCTTTAAAAAAAACCGGCCAAGTGCGAGTTGGACTCGCCCATGAAGGGTTCCGCAGCAGCAATAAGAATTATTTCTATGAAATTATAAGGTTTTTGATTTATTTTAATATTTCATTTTTGATATAATGAAAGTTAAATTAAGGTTTATCATTTATGACGTATAAAAAAACTACTGGCTAGATTTCGTTCAAACAAATTTTCGTTGATAGTTTTTATAGTAATGTACATCATATATTTTTTTTTTGAATTATCATGCCCCTACTTAAGAAGTTAGAGGGGCGGACACACATTTTGCCACTTTGGAAGAGTCTCTCTCGCAAACTATTCAGGTTAGAAAAAAATGATATTAGAAACCTCAATATGATTTTTGAAGACATATCCCTAATAAGAACCCCACACGCATTGGCCAGATGAAAAAAAAAATGTTTTTGTTTCAGTTGTATCTATGGGGACCCCTAAAATTTTTAATAATTTTTCCATTTTTGTATCAAAATCTTAATGCGGTTCACAGATTACATCTACTTACCAAGTTTCAATAGTTTCATAGTTTCGGAGAAAAGTGGCTGTGACATACGGACGGACAGACAGACAGACAGACAGACAGACAGACAGACAGACATGACGAATCTATAAGGGTTCCGTTTTTTGCCATTTTGGCTACGGAACCCTTAAAATCGGCTCGACGGTTTGGGCTTGAAGAGGTGACAGACAGATCAACACACTTTCACATTTATAATATTAACCCATCAATCCCCAAGCGGCCGGCTGCCGCATAACAATTGAAAATCTACTGTGTCTACGATACCCACGATGGAGGTGCTGCGTATGGATAAATCCTGTATAAATTGTCCACAACGGTTTCAAGGGCCTTAAAAGACGTCACACATTTCGCTTGCCAAATGGATAAGTTTGTCGTACCCATAAAAGTCGTCGGAAACCCCTAATATTTTATTTACCACAAATTGAGGTCAAATAAACATCGCCCTTATTTATATTCGACCTGATTGATTCCTATGACTGGTGCTTTTACGTGAGTTCATCTTAAAAGGGTTTTCATCGGAGATCTTATGAACGGTATTTTATTATTCATAAGATTCGGCGTAGCCAAATCTATGTCTATGTGTTCGCTTCGAGGGTGAAAAATGATTTAACGGCTTCTGAAAATCGAGTAAATTGATACGAGTGAATAATGATAGTTTTTCTTTAGTGAAAATATATCAGCCCTGGCATACAACGAACTCATGTCAGAGAAATTGATTCAGAGGACCTACGGAATTCGGTCGGTTTAGAACAGGTCCAGAATAAAATTTTAGGCCTACTACGAAATAATTTTGAGACTCAAACAATCGGACGAGAATGCCACGCCCTAATCTAACAACGTCATTTTAAGTTTTTTAGAGTAGGACGCGGCATTCTGGTACGATTGTTTGAGTCTCAAAACGGTTTCGTGGTACAGCCCCTGACTTGACCATAGCTCGACACAGATAATGTAGGCGAAGAGGCTGCTTTCAGACAATACAAGTTTGCAGCCCCTTTGTTCCGCACGTTTCCTATAATAATCGGCTATAATACTACCGATGACGAAATAAACATAATTATTAAATCGGGGTTTGCTCCACCATTCCCACCGCTGTATCTTGCGTTGCCAGGATCGACAGCGGTATCTAACCACGAAAACCCTTTGATATGATCTCAGGGAGCCCGAGGGACATGCTAAAGCTGTCTTGGGGCCCGCAACGAAATTAATCAAAGAAGATAGGAGTAGGAAGTAATAAAAAATATACAATAGCGTATTATTTGATTAAAATTTTGTTAACAATTACATTTGTAACTATAAAATGGAGTATACTGCATACCTGAAAATTTTCAAATGCCGAACATTTCACCGAACAACGCAAGTCAAATCCATTTAGTTTGATGCATCGGAAGCCAAATTTGATTTAACTAAAGGCCCCAAACTATTAACGAAATAAAGCCGAGATTTGAACAAAACCACAAACGTACAAACAGGATTTAATTAGAGAAACAAACATAAATTTCAATGTTATTATACGCTTTCTCGCCTTCATTACACTGATCAAAGGTGTATGCCAGTCAAGTACGAGTCGGAATCTAGAAGGATTCCGTATTAAATGGAAAACTTAATAATTAATTTTCCTTTTAATAAAATTATCCAATGATCTATTCATCAGAAGGAGATGAGAGAGATCGATGCAATATGTAGGTATCTTTCTATCGCCAGTCCAGTCGTATAGGTCATTCGTCCCACTAGATTACAGGAGCAAAGGAAGTTAGAGTTCTTGGGAGTTACTACCTCTAAAGTCTAAACTATTAAAACACGTTTTCAAATGACTCGAAAGTTTTATGAATAATACATTTAAATTTTAAATATAGTATCACATAAGCAGTAAAACAAAGTTTTCCGGGTCAGGTAGTGGTATAATATGGACTATCTAAGGCTCCCTTCATACTAGCGTTTGTCCAGAGTAGGTGTAACGTTTCCTCTGCAGAATTAATTGTAGAGAGCGGCGACAACAGGACGCACGCGCTGCGTTGTCGCGGCGTCTGCGCTGCGCATATTATGTTCATCAAACGCCTACGCTGGACAAACGCTAGTGTGAAGGCAGCCTAAGGCAGTGGGTCCCGTGACTTAATAAATCAGGCGCTGACAGATCTGTCAGTGTCACCGTAACGAAGAGGAGCTGATAAGATTTTACAGAAAGGAATTGTCTCGAACGACGATGTCGGATTTAAAATTGAAAATTACTGTCGTCTTGATTTTTGCGGGAATTTTGTCCGGCTTCACTCAACTTTAAGAGTCCGTATACGAAATTTTGCCGATTTTGCCGAAATCGCAAAATATATTTAAGCGCGGAAAGCCGACTCGAACTTGCGGCGAGTAATATAATGTGAGATTTTAGGTTGTTTTGAATCGTGTTTTTTTGGCACAATTTGTTTTTTTTTTCTTTCTTTTTTCTCGAATTGGATAGAATTTTATCTATAGACTAGCTGTCCCGGCAAACGTTTCTTTGCCATAATATAAAGTACCTATTTCGCCCATATTATTTTTTTGATTATTTCTGTCGTTTTCTTTTTATGAATTACAGCTCCAAGTTGCCGAAATTAACAGCAATTCTTTGCCCATTTTCTCTAAAATTTTGCCGAGTTACATATTTTTTTTACTCAACTATTTCATATTAAAGTGGTAAAAAGTAATTCCAACATTTTATAGACGACTTTCTCAACAGTACATTGTATTTTTTTCATACCTTTCAGACGTCAATACAATCCATAAACAGGTCATATTCTAAACCTTTTACAGCAAAAATCACAAAACTGTCGCGGGTTTGAGTTGGATTATTTAAAAATACTTAAAAAAAAAAAAACTAGCTCCAACATTAGATTATAATTGAAATGATCTTACATGCTGTGCATTAAAACTTATAGAAATACTGTATTTTAATTATTAAATCACGTCTGTAAAATCAGCGAAATCGGCAAATTTCGTATACAGACTCTTAATTTAATGAAAATTTTGACGAAGATCCATTTTTGCATTATTTGCTTTTTAGCTTAAGCCCGTACTCAAAGACCAAAATGTTTTCGTTTTCGCTTTGTTATAGAATCGCCGATGAAAATATATGGAATTGACATAAGCGTTCGTTAATATGACGTTGACGTTCGACTCGTCTTATGTCAATTCCATACATTTTGATCGGCGATTCTATAACGAAGAAAAAACGAAAAAGTTTCAGCTAGATGGCCTGCATGTAAACTGGTTTGTGTGATCCACGGCGGGCAGCCGCGGACATGCGCCGCCAGTGCCCGCCGGGCACCTGCGGCGCGGTCTTTTTGCCCGCCGAGTGCGTTGGTAATATAGGATTCCCTTTGTGCTGTCGCTCGCGGCGAAATTAACCGGCTCGCCCTGCCCCATCGTCTGCAAAACGCCTAATAGATTGTATGTAAATGACATCGCGACCACGCCGCTATTTAAATAAATCGTAACGTACATTTTCTCGTGATATCGCGGTGTAGCCGCCAAACCTTGTATTCGGGCGAGCGCATATATAGCTGTAGGCCTACTACGAAACCGTTTTGAGACTCAAACAATCGGACGAGAATGCTGAGTCCTGCTCTAACAACGTCATTTCACGTTTGTTTGAGTAGGACGCAATATTCTCGTTCGATTGTTTGAGTCTCAAAACCGTTTCGTGGCACGGGCCCAGGGTGTAACAAAACTAAGTGATAACACTTTAGGGTGTGTATGAGTCACCTATATTGAGTTCACTGTGAAAGTAGCACTTAGCAGAGCTGACAGCGTAACTTTTTTAAATTTTTGTATGGGCAAACTCATGACGCTGCACTGAGGAGTTTGCCCATACAAATCACAAAAAAACTAGTTGCACTCCGGGAGTGCCGGCAGAAGTGAAAACTTGATTATTAACGTAGTGCATTTTTTTAACCCATTTTTTATGAAAATCGATTTTTAAAAAATCGCCAATCAAGTTGTTTCGATCAAGTTTCGATCAAGGTTTCGATCAAGGTTTCGATCAAGTTTCGATCAGGTTTCGATCAAGGTTTCGATCAAGTTTCGATCAAGTTTCGATCAGGTTTCGATCAAGGTTTCGATCAAGTTTCGATCAAGTTTAGATCAAATTTCGATTAGGTTTCGATCAAGTTTCGATCAAGGTTTCGATCAAGGTTTCGATCAAGTTTCGATCAAGTTTCGATCAAGTTTCGATCAAGATTCGATCAAGTTTTGAACAGTTTCGATCAAGTTTTGATCAAGGTTTCGATCAAGTTTCGATCAAGTTTCGATCAAGTTTCGATCAAGTTTCGATCAAGGTTTCGATCAAGGTTTCGATCAAGTTTCAATCAAGTTTCGATCAAGTTTCGATCAAGGTTTCGATCAAGGTTTCGATTAAGTTTCGATCAAGTTTCGATCAGGTTTCGATCAAGGTTTCGATCAAGTTTCGATCAAGTTTAGATCAAATTTCGATTAGGTTTCGATCAAGTTTCGATCAAGGTTTCGATCAAGGTTTCGATCAAGTTTCGATCAAGTTTCGATCAAGATTCGATCAAGTTTTGAACAGTTTCGATCAAGTTTCGATCAAGGTTTCGATCAAGTTTCGATCAAGTTTCGATCAAGTTTCGATCAAGTTTCGATCAAGTTTCGATCAAGTTTCGATCAAGTTTCGATCAAGTTTCGATCAAGTTTCGATCAAGTTTCGATCAAGTTTCGATCAAGTTTCGATCAAGTTTCGATCAAGTTTCGATCAAGTTTCGATCAAGTTTCGATCAAGTTTCGATCAAGTTTCGATCAAGTTTCGATCAAGTTTCGATCAAGTTTCGATCAAGTTTCGATGAAGTTTCGATCAAGGTTTCGATCAAATTTCGATCAAGTTTCGATCAAGTTTCGATCAAGTTTCGATCAAGTTTCGATCGAGTTTCGATCGAGTTTCGATAAAGTTTCGATAAAGTTTCGATCAAGTTTCGATCAAGTTTCGATCAAGTTTCGATCAAGTTTCGATCAAGTTTCGATCAAGTTTCGATCAAGTTTCGATCAAGTTTCGATCAAGTTTTGATCAAGTTTCGATCAAGTGTCGATAAAGTTTCGATAAAGTTTCTATCAAGTTTCGATAAAGTTTCTATCAAGTTTCGATCAAGATTCGATCAAGTTTTGAACAAGTTTCGATCAAGTTTCGATCAAGGTTTCGATCAAGGTTTCGATCAAGTTTCGACCAAGTTTCGATCAAGTTTCGATCAAGTTTCGATCAAGTTTCGATCAAGTTTCGATCAAGTTTCGATCAAGTTTCGATCAAGTTTTTACCCATCCCACAAGTGCTCAACGCCGCTAAAGAAGTTTTCACTTCAAAAATACTATTTCAGAGCTGCTACTTTCACAGTAAACTCTTTACAGGAGACTCATACAAACCCTAAAGTATTATCACTTAGTTTTGTTACACCCTGTATAATCCGGCCTTAGTCCTCCGATATTCCCATAAAATGAATATGTCATTTATCTTTCATAGAAGCTTTAACTTCGGCATAACTGACCTAAAATACTGACGTCTGGTCTATTTCTAAAGAAAATTAATCTAAAAGATAACAAAAGGAACGACCAGGTGACCCGTTTGTTTGGGGCCATTAATCATAGAGAATTTATTAACAAAATCACCATAAAGGTGAGACCACGCTGCAACGGAGCGACGCGACGCGACGCGGCCTTTCATTGTATGAAATCGTGTGGCCACTACAACACTACGTTGCGGCGTCGTATCCCAAAAACATCTCACTGAAATGCGATGCGATGTCACAACGCAAAAATTTCATCGGAAACGACATTGTACGATAAGACTCCAACCAACCAACTAAAAATCAACGCTGTCGCTGCAGTAAAATAATAATATCTTCCACACCGGTTTCGGTGACGTTAGCCGATTTCATTGAAACCGACAGAGTAATTTTATAGTGCCGAGAGCGTTCGCAGCACACAAGAGTACTCTCTATTCCTTTACTCTCATTACCCAGCGGGACGGACGACCGACACGATTGGCGCGAGATCAGGCGCAGGATCGACTTTTTACATGCTCAACTAACGCATGGATCATCTTACTTGTCAGATAATCAGGTGATGCATTGTCCTAAAAAAAATAATTGCAAATAACATGTTTCCAACGCGGGAATCGAACACAATGTTAAATGATCTGCGAGTCCAGAGTCACGCTCTAAACCATTGGACCACAGAGAGTTTTGCTGCGGTATAACGTCGCATAGTGCGGTCTCACCTTTATGGCAACGCCCCAGATTTTTGGCGGAAACCGCTCATATTTGTCGAACAATATACCAATGTCCGGAACAGAACCACAAATGAATTTGTTTCCGTAAGGTTGTGATTTGTGACAAACGACGAATGTTGATATAACTCATTTTTGTAAGTCGGTTAATAAACGCTCTGTATAGAGCCTTGTATTACTTGCAAAGAAGAAGAAGTTTTTTTAATGCAAATCGTACATTATGTCAATTCTTCTATTAGTTACTTTAGAGTTATAATATACTAGCGGCCCGGTACGTGCTTCGCTACGTGTAAAGTGAAATAATACAAAAATCTGTTAGAACATCGATTCATTTCTTTAAAAATATATATTACTTAATTGCTAGCTATTTAAAACTTAATCCAAAACATTTGAATATACAATATATTTTTTCCATTTTGATTGTAAATCTGAAGTACCGACTCTGGAACAACAACAGGCAAAAGTGTGACATTGCACTTGCATGTTACTTGTATTATCGAAGCAACTTACTTCTCAGAAGTAATATCAAATGTGTGCATTACGCTCTGGAGTTAAGGTTGAATTTGTTATGTTCAATTTCGGTGACATTGGTCACCCTGACACGATTGATGTAATGGATGATGATGATGAATGTAATTTGCATAGTAGCATATGCTTTCAGTTCTTAAAACAGCGCCTAAACCCCCAAACTTGTATCTATAAGGAATCCGGAGTTCTCTTAGTATCTTCGGAACCATAGTATACCTTGGTGCAAAATCTTGCGATTTGGTAGCATATGCTTAGGATGCTTCTCATAAAACCAAAATCGCCATATGTTTCCGTATAAATTTTGAGGAGTTCCCTCGATTACTCATGGATCCCATCATCAGATCACCACTTTCTTTCTGTAAAGACTTATATGTTCTGCTTAGTGACTTTGGATCCAGGATACACCCTCATAATACGAAAACTCATAATCAGCTGACTTCACTACCACTATAGAATTTCTTAAAAAACTCCAAACATATTATACTACGGTATATAGTATAAACTTAGAGTTTATCAAGCAATGCTGAAAATGACATGTTCAAACACCTATCTCTAATAATTAGGCTCTAGAGTTCTAGGTTCTCTGACTTTCGTTTTAATCATTTATAGCACTAATTCCGCATGGAAACTCATCATAAAAATATTCATAAACTACTTACTTAAAACTACAATCATAGATCTATGCTTGTCCCAATTTTGAAAGACTCTCCTATACTTACCTACATATTTCATAGATCCCGTGATCAAATTGATATCTTAATAACCACAAAACTAAGGGTCAATCCATATCCATACTTCCATACTAATTTATAATTGCGAAAGTGTGTCTGTCTGTCTGTCTGTCTACCTGTCTGTCTGTTACCTCTTCACGCTCAAGCCGCTGAACCGATTCTGCTGAAATTTGGCATGGGGATACTTTGAGTCCCGGGAAAGGACATAGGATAGTTTTTATTCCGGAAAAATGTACGGTTCCTGCACGATAAACTAATTTTGGCGCAACGGAGTTGCGGGCTTCATCTGGTTTATACTAAGTCGAAGCGCATCGAAATGACTCACTAATATTGAACATAACAAATTCAACCATAATTCCAGAGCATGTGGTAGTGATGATGATGGTGATGATGATGATGATGAATGTAATTTGCACAGTAGCATATGCTTTCAGTTCTTAAGGCAGCGCCCCAACCCCCAAACTTGTATCTATAAGGAGTTCGGAGTTCTGTTCAGTACTTTCGAACCATGGTATATCTTGGTGCAGAATCTTACTTTTGGTAACATATGCCTGGGATACTTCATACAAAAGCAAAATCGGCATATGTTTTCATTTAAATTTTGAGGAGTTCCCTCGATTACTCCTGGATCCACCCGACCGATTATGTGCAAACTTCACATAAACCATCTACTAAATAGTCCGAACAAACTCTGAAAATTTGATTTGGATAGATGAGCCCGTTCTTGAGTTATAAAGTGACAACGAAAATTTCCACTTATTTTTATATATTAAGATTTCGTAGGATTCGTGAATGCCCAAATGTTTCAATAATCGATAGACCTTTCTTAAGTACATGACAATAATAATTATTCATATAGGCAAATAACATAATAATAATATTTTATATATTATAATCAATTTATTAACAAGCGGTAGTATAAAATTGATACCAATTAAATGCGATAAAGTTATTGTAAAGAAAAATGTGCTGTTCTTGCGCTTCTTTGAGCAATTAAACACTTAAGCAGCAGTTTTTTTACCATCAATAAAATTTGTTCAACTTTTATGGTCGTGACTTAGGATTGCCAACCAAAAATTTAAAAAACCAGGTTTGAAGTTACAAAAACCAGGACAATTTCGCATAAAAACAGGTCACAAGACTTGAAATAGTAGAATATTATCTTATATTAATATTATGTTTATTATAAATTAAAATAATAATGTCTTATCAATAAACAAATATAGGCAGTTAAAACTATTTATCATAATATAACACAAACAATTTTGTTTACAACAAAATTTTAAACTTGGGTAATTTGTAGTGAACCCAGGACGCTACCTAAAAACTATCCAGGACGTCCCAGGACACTAAGAAAACTAGGACATGTCCTGGGAAAACAGGAAGGTTGGCAATCCTAGAGACTGGACAAAAATTACCTCTTTGTAAGAAAAACTAATTATCAAAATCGATTCATAAGCGACAAAGTTATCCGTGAACATAAAAAGCATATGCGGTGGAATTGAAAAACCTCCTTCTTTTTGAAGTCGGTTAAAAAGAAAAAACTCACAAGTCGAGGCCGTCGTCCATGAGCCGTGGAGGTAATGTCCTGAGGTAATATGATCACGACCTCCAGGGCCCAGTAGGGACTCGTTCCCTAAACCAAGCCGCAATGTAATCTTGTTTCAAATTTTACACTTTGAAATACTTTGCAGAGTACCTTGATTCTGTCTGCGATATAAATGCAACTTCTTTGTTGATCTAGTTCAATATTATCAAAACTACATGAGTATAAATTGAGAAAAAAAAGAAAATTTCCAGCAGAGCTGACGATGACCGTTTGCTAAAAACTTTTGCTTGTGTTATGTTTATTTTGTTGCAACAAAGTATTATTAACATTTAAAGTAAAAACTGGGTGTTTTATTCGCATTTTAAGAGATATTATAGAAAACCCTTTAATTTCCTAGTAGTATTATCAAAAGTCTTGCTGCCGTACTCATAGACAGAATATATTTATAACTTAACTGTGATTTAATGAAGATTTTGACATAAACCCCATACAATACAATACAACAACACTTTATTGTACACCAAAAAAATACAAAATGAAACAATTTTACTTAAAACAACATATTATTCCAGATGATGCACAAAAGGCTATTGCTAACAATCAATCTCTACCATACATTATATTTTGTCTTTACATTATTTGTATTTAACTCTTCATTAAATTGAAGTTTAATCATCATTCTCTGAGTGCGGTCGTTAGTGGTACTACAAAAAATCCTTTGGTATTCCTAGTATTTTAAAAAGTCTAAGATTCGATTTATATGCGGCCGCCCGAACGCGCGGTTACACCGCGCCACTATCGAAATAAATTCAATCTTTCCATGGGTGACGGTAGTTGCTTACCATCAGGTGACCCGTTTGACTCAACTCAAAAGTGACTGACTGACATAGTGATCTATCAACGCACAGCCCAAACCACTGGACGGATCGGGCTGAAATTTGGCATGCAGGTAGATGTAATGACGTAGGCATCCGCTAAGAAAGGATTTTGATCAATTCTATCCCAAAAGGGTTAAAATAGGGGATGAAAGTTTGTAAATTATAATAATACTTCTTAACGCGAGTGAAGCCGCGGGCAAAAGCTAGCCGTTACATACAATTGCTAGTCATCTCGCGATGTAGCGACCAAACCGCTCGTTCTTACGTATATCGAGCCTAATGTGCTAATAGTACCACTAGCAATCGTGTAGTTTGCCCTTGTACGTCTAATACAAAATTAGTAATATAATCGTGTATCGTGCAGTATTCACGTGAGCGGGCATCACGGGCGACGGGGCACAATTCGTTTGATGTTTTGTGCCCGCCCCGCGCTATTTGCGGCGCAAGGGCGGCTATACATACCGTTCCGATGTTATTGATGCGGGGTGCCTATATAAATTGATAATAATGACACGAAAGCTATACTTAAAGTTAAAACAGCTATTTGTGTCACAAAATAAGCGAAAGAAAGTTGTCCTGATCAATTTCCTTAGATTGGCGTGATATTATAATAACGTCTGAAATATTAGCATCATATTCCCGGACTATTTTCCGTTAGCAAAACAACGTTTGCCTGATCAGCTACTATAATATTTTAGTAATTATTCCAAGGGTTTTGAAACATTGCCAACAGAAGTTCCGAATGCCAGAAATAGGCAGTCATTTGTTTGCTAAAAATTGTGATTTCTATTATTCCAGACTAAGCCGGTTCAACATTTCGTTTTTTTGCAATCCGCCCATCAATTTTCTCTTTGGACGCGGATTTGAGTTCAAATTTTTCCGATCCAGCAAATGCCAAGCTCGGTATTATTGTTCATATTTTTCGCACGAAATAATAAAATATTTTCGTTCGCCGATCACAAAAAAACGTTACATCGCTCCCATTTTCTAATCAAATTATATAAATGGATATCTCTGTTGCAGGATGGGCGGCAGCCGACAGTGAAACATGTTAGACGAAAATGTGTCAGCCATTCCTGAACAGAATGCCGGCCAAGAACCTCATCTACAAATGGTTGCGGGCTAAACAAAAACAGAAGCACTCAGGATGGCGCTAGAGCGAACTGGGAAAATATGAACGTGACGGAGCCCGACATACGATCGGCAAGACGCCAGTACGAATCTGAAAAAGGACCAGAATACTACATAGAACTCGCGACCAACACGTACAACTCCGTCGTCGAATTCAACCTCACCTTCAACAACGCAACAGCCAACGCAACAGCCAACTCAACAGCCAACGCCACAGATGGCTCCGGGGAGCTGTGGAACGATTACGTCAAACTGCTGCACGACCGGGCTATACTCGTCACGTTTCTTCTGCTGTTCTCCTTGACGACCGTCTTTGGAAACATGCTCGTCATTTTGGCCGTCGCCCGGGAGAGGTATCTCCATACGTCGACCAATTATTTCGTAACGTCCCTCGCCGTAGCCGATTGCCTGGTCGGACTCGTGGTTATGCCCTTCTCGGCCCTCTACGAAGTTTTGGAGCACACGTGGTTTTTTGGAGTCGACTGGTGCGACGTTTGGAGATCATTGGACGTACTGTTCAGCACCGCGTCCATATTGAACCTTTGCGTCATTTCATTGGATAGGTATTGGGCTATAACTGATCCGATATCGTACCCGATGCGCATGAGCGGTCGCAAGGCCGCCTTCCTAATAGCCGCCGTATGGGTGTGCTCCGGAGCGATATCCTTTCCCGCCATCGCGTGGTGGCGAGCCGTCAGGGTGGAGGAGGTTCCAGACTACAAGTGCCCGTTCACGGAAAACTTAGAGTATATCATATTTTCGTCGACGATATCGTTTTACTTGCCACTGTTCGTGATGGTGTTCACGTACTACCGGATTTACCGGGAGGCGACTATTCAGACGAGGTCGTTGAAGATGGGGACGAAGCAGGTGATGCGTCCAAGTGGGGAGCTGGAGCTGACGCTGCGTATTCACCGGGGTGGGACGATGCGGCAGAGGAACGATGTGTGTCACAGCGCGTGCACACCAGAAGAAGCCGACCAGGAGCCGCTGACGGCACTCCAGAATAACGGACTGTCTCGCTCCTCGACGAGGCTGACAAACGCGACGCATAATAAACATTTGCCTAAAAACTTTTCGCTGTCGCGGAAACTCGCGAAGTTCGCGAAAGAAAAGAAGGCGGCCAAGACGTTGGGAATAGTGATGGGTGTGTTCATAGTGTGCTGGCTACCGTTCTTCGTGGTGAATCTCCTGTCGGGGATATGCTCGTCGTGCATCGCCCACGAGGAGATCGTCAACGTGATAGTGACGTGGCTGGGCTGGGTCAACTCCTCCATGAACCCCGTCATCTACGCGTGCTGGAGTCGAGATTTTAGAAGGTAAGTTTTAGTTCATATTATGCATTTTCTCTTTTATCATACATGCATTCAGTCAAAAATTTGCTTATACAGCGTTAATATCCTTGCCTGTAAAGGAAAGTAAAAGATATTTAAAATGCGAGAAATCTTAATAGCCACGGCATTATTGTTCACTCTTATATACTTTGTTCTCAAGGCAGGGATCAATCTCAATCCAAAACGATAACCTTGCACACAACCAAAGACCAAGCGTATACGCATCGCAATAAGATTCATTTTAGCTTAGCATAAAACTGTAGTTACTAGGGGCGGATCTTCTCTATTTTTCATGTTTTTTTTTTAAATATCTTTGGAAATAAATATTAAGAAACAAAATTGTTCGGTTCAGGATATTTTAAAATAGATTTAGTCACAAAATGTATAATTATCCTAGTTAATACTTATATTTCGATGAATTAGATTTCTGTCGGAGGTGAGTTTGTAAATTAATTACAGCCAAAGTATTACGTTTTGTAAAAATGTTTATGGTTTAAAGTCTTTTAAATATTGTGCTTTATATATCTCATATTTTTTACATTTCGTTATTATATTGGAACTAGGTAAACCGGGAATAACAAATTGGGGTTTATTAACAATATTATAAGATTACGAGATTTGACCTTGAACTTGAAAATCATGACGCAGTATGTCATCACAGCAAAATCATATTCAGAATGTCTATTATAATTTATAAAACACAAAACACCCTAATAGGTTTTCAGTGTGTCGTGATCTGTCGGCTGGCTCAATCATAACACGACCAAATTACGTAGATCCCCCATCTGAATATGAATCAACTTTTCAGTATAAAAAATTAGGTTAACTATAAACTAAGAGTGTCCTCAAACCTACTTAGTGTTTTTCGTTGTTTTCATCTCACTATTCTAAACTGAGGCACGTCTCAACTTCCAAACTACGTCCATTTGTCAAGCAAAATTCATAAATTTTAAGCTCGCGTTATTTCGAACAATGGAAAAACTTACTAGTGGCTCCAACTAAAACTACTTTGGAGAGTAAAAAATTGATGGCGCATAAAATTGCCACAATATAAATATACACAGTAGCGTAAATTAGACGTGATGTTAATATCAAGTTTATGCAAGACGGATACAACGGGTGTTCTGCACTCTGATGCTACCGAAAATAACGCTCCTGTGTGCGTGCACTCAATATTTCAGATATTTATTTACGTACTACTGTGTATTATTTATTCTGTAAAATCTTGGGTTTCTCGAGATAGAGAATAACAAATATTTTCAACAATGGCTAAAGCCAAAAAAGTCCTCGTTACAATAAAAGTAGGAGTTTCGAGAAGCTAAATAATGATGAAAGTAATTTGAATAATATAAGGCTGAGCTAATGTTTTGTGAATTATTCAAAAACACGTGACTCGACATGTTTTGGTGTCGAAAAGTTTCTTTGTTAGGTTATTTATTTATTTATTTTATTTAAAAACTTTTTGCACGTAGTACAAAGTCGGGCTTAATGCCTTGTGGCATTTGCTTCCAGCCAAACCTTAGGGTGTTGCAGAGATAGTGAGGTAGATGCAAACATATAAGTTATATATCTAGACAACGTTGTAAAACGAGCCACAAAAAATTATAAAACACACAATATGTAATAGCGAGTTTAGAGATCAACTACGATAACATGGCGCGCCCCTCCAAAATTTAAAACGTTTGACTTGCGTTGTCAACACGTTCGAAGTGCGTTGTCTTGCGCGGTAGGCTAGTTATGATTAGTTGACCAACAAATCTTGGTAATAAGTGACATTAACTGAAATATTACGTGTACTGTGATTGGTTGAATACTTACTACATACAAACTCTTTGATTTGGATGTGACTACAAACATTGAAACAGTCATTTGGAGGGGCGCGTCATGTTATCGTAGTTGATCTCTACATTATTTCAATAATCTAATCCAGCACTGGATTGCTACTGCTATAATGTAAACGGGCACTGGAATGCGATGAAATGGATCGAATTGCGTTCCAGTGCAATCTAATGTCCGTTTACATTATTCCAGTAGCAATCCAGAGCTGGATTGGAATAATGCAAGCCCGCTATCATAATTATGAACTACCGTGCCTCGTTTAATAATTTGACTTAGAGCGAATGTGTATATTGCGTGCCGTCAGCCGTGGTCACTTTCCTAATTTACCAGTTTCGGAATCGAACTTGCTATTAATGATTTGGTAAAGTCAGACATATGGATAAATTAAAAATGAATTAATGAAAGAATACACTTAGTCCATGGTAATCGGGTCTTCACTTGCATCAAATGGGGTAGTTCTGATTTTTTTATATGTTGTCAAATCTCATCAAAATGAGGTGGTAATGTCAAATATAATTTTTCCACCTCGGAATCCTTCCGGAACATTGTAAAATTTATGAAAAACCATTAAATTTTTGATCAGTTTTCAGTTTTCGCCATGTTTTACCACCAAGGACCTGTTTAATGGTAGAAGTTATCAGAAATTACTTTAGAGAAGACAACATTTTCAACAAAATGAGAATAGTTAAGTCTCGATAAACTGAATAGTTTCAAAGGTACAGCTGTTCAAATGTTTGTAAATTTTCCAAAAAAAAAACATTTATTTTTCGAGTTTTTACAAGTTCTCGTCAATGTGGTAAATTATTAATATATTTGACGGCATAAATCAATATACGTTATTAAAGAAGACAAATTTTTCTACAAAACGAGACCAATTTGCCCCGTTTTCCTCTATTTCTTTGATTTTATTAGTTGTAGCGTGATAAAATATAGCCTATAGCTTTTTTCGATAAATGAGCTATTTAAAACTGAAAGAATTTTTCAAATCGAACCAGTAGTTCCTGAGATTATCGCGTTCAAATAAGCCCTTTCAAATAATTTAACCCGTTTTTTCAACATTTTCCTCTATTTCTTCGTTTTTATTAGTCTTAGCGTAATAAAATATAACCTGTAGCCTTTCTCAATAAATGGGCTATCTAACACTAAAAAAATTTTTCAAATTGGACTGGTAGTTCCTGAGATTAGAAGGTTCAAATAAGCCCTTTCAAATAATTTAAGTGCTTCTTTTTCGCGCTAAACCTACCTACTACCTAAAGTATACCTAAACTGCTGTTTCTTTTTCAATTCACATTTCTGTATGTGTAGAAACTTTTTGAAAATGAATAAAATCTGCCACCTTTGATTATAAACATTCAAACAATAGAGAGTGATTTTTTAATAGTATCCTAAAATTAAAAAAAAAACTGCTTTTTCATACAAAAGTGCTGAGGTGCTAAGGCGTTTTTGTATGGAACAACAAATTCTTTTTCAACTTAGAAAAATTACTGCATATTGAAATTTGCTTAGTATATCCTTGAAGTTTGGATACTGTTTAAAATACACTCTGTACGTTAAGGAATTTTATAAGAATATATCTACAGGCGTTAGGCTGAAAGACTAATTGTCGAAACCCGAACTATCGTTTGCTTTTTAGGGTTCCGTACCCAAAGGCATTAAATAGGACCCCAAAAATAGACTAGTCTTCGTTTTCTATCCTGTCTGTCTATCTCCTTGCTGTATCTCAAGAACCGCTATAGCTATTTTAAAAGTCTAGCTATAAGCTAGACTTTTAAAATTTTTATAGATTGTGTAATATGTATGTCACCGTAAGATTGTAAATACAGTTAGATTATAATCTATCTCGCGAGATTGTAAACGGTCGAAAGATTGTGAACCGCAACGTACTGCTTACAATTTAACGTATTATTATTCGGTAGATTGTAATCTATCGAAGTGAAACCGTTAAATTACAAAATTGTTAAATTGTCAACTGTCTGAAGGCTGTCCCTGATTGGTCAGCCTTACAGTAGACCGGTATATGCCCCGTGTCGCCTTATTCGTTTGTTGATAAATGTAAACAGTGTTTTGATGATTATAAATTGATGTCGAATGTAAAAAAAGATTTCGTGTTGAAAATAACTCAAAGTTTTAGAATAATTAGTCATATAAAATTGTTGCGGAAGTAAAATGAATCTGTTATTAACCAAAGAAGTGTAGTTTGAATGATAAACATAAGTTAGTGTTAGTCACCGAACATAGCCTAAGTTACATACATTTTCCGTGTTTTAATATATATTATGCTCGTGAATCTATGTGATCTCATTTAAAAACATTTAAAATGTCGCATATTGATGTCACAATTCTTGAAATGCATTAATTTTATTTGACTGACACCTGTGTTTCATTCCTAACTCTATGGTCACAGAACGGTCTACTGTAAGGCTGACCAATCAGGGACAGCCTTCAGACAGTTGATAATTTAACAATTTTGTAATTTAACGGTTGAATGTATATCTGTAGCCGCTATAACAACAAATACTACAAGCAAAATAAAATTAACACTTAAGGTAGGGATCAATCTCAATCCAAAACGATAACCTTGCACACAACCAAAGACTAAGCGTATACGCATCGCAATAAGATTCATTTTAGCTTAGCATAAAACTGTAGTTACTAGGGACGGATCTTCTCTATTTTTCATGTTTTTTTTTAAATATCTTTGGAAATAAATATTAAGAAACAAAATTGTTCGGTTAAAGATATTTTAATATAGATTTACTAACAATTTATTCAAATAAAATGTATAATTATCCTAGGTAATACTTATATTTCGATGAATTAGATTTTTGTCGGAGGTGAGTTTGTAAATTAATTACAGCCAAAGTATTACGTTTTATAAAAATGTTTATGGTTTAAAATCTTTTAAATATTGTGCTTTATATCTCATATTTTTTTACATTTCGTTATTATATTGGAACTAGGTAAACTGGGAGTCACGGAATAACAAATTGGGGTTTATGCCCGCCTTAAGGGTCCCATACAAAAAACAATCTTTGGCATATTTTTTCTATAACGGTACGGAACCCCTTCGTGCGCGAGTCCTACTCGCACTTGGCGGATTTTTGTCCGTTGTTTTCTCGTTAAGTCCTTGCGGCGCGCAGTTTGCCCGGAATTTCATTTTATGCTCTAAAAAACTGGGAGAGTTTAGCCACTGGTCTGTTATTAAGCGGCTGTAATCCTAGATTTTGTTGGTTTTGCGCTTTTCAGTTCTTTAAAGCAGCGTAAAGTTAAGTTATATTTTAGGTTGAATAAACGTACATATACATGATGTAACAAAACTAAGTGATAGTGCTTTAGAGTTTGTATGGGTATTATAGACTTCACTGTGAGAGTGCAGCGATGAAAGAGCAACATTTATGTGATGTGTATGTGCAAAGGCATCATGAATTTTCCCATACAAAAGTAAAAAAAAAGTGTTGACACACTTTCTTCTCCGACGCACGACTGGAGTTTACTCCTTAAGTACGAGTATCTAACCATACGCAAAAAGAGTTTATTCAACTGAAAAAAGATTAATATCGTGTGAAATCAGATGTTCCGGCAATATTATCTACACCCCTTTCTGCCATAGTTATTTCAAAATACTTTTAGTTCACTTTAGCCAGTATAATGATAAAAATTATAACTTCACAATAACAATATTAATTATTGATATTTATAACAAAAATAGCAATATAAATACATCGACACTGATAGAAACAAACAAGCCCAATAACATATAGTATATAGATATAGTCGCCTATACAGCATACCATATGTACGTCTTAATCATAAAGTTAATATACCTATCGGAATATAATATTATATAATATAATATTCCGATAGGTATATTACCTTTATGGTCTTAATACACTCACAGCCAAATTAGAAAGTTGCGCGCTAAAGGTGCGCACCAAAAACGTGACACATTTTTTCGTTACTTGTTAGTAGGTTTTACCCCTCGGATTTTTCTCATACCGGGCGCCTTATATATGAAAATCGATTCTTAAGGAGTAAACTCCAAAAATTACTCTTTCAGCGCTGCTACTTTCACATGTTAAAAGTATATTTTAATCTCCGATCCAATAACAGAACTGATCAAAGAAAAAGCGCTTAGCCTGACGGCACAGTAGTGGGCTTCTCACATCATCATGCGCTTTAATCTTCAATGCAAATGGCTTTCCTCATCACTGGCATTTTGAAGACCGTTATTAAAATGCCTAAAGAAGATCCAGTCATTACAAATCGTAAATTTTATTACAATTTAAACGTAAATGTAAATGTTTAGAAAAATAATTATTATAATTCCTGACGGTCTAAATTTCGGTTTCCGAGTATACAACAACGCTATAGATAATAGAACGTACGCAAAAATGGTGCTGCTAAGGGTCTAAACACACTAGGCTGAATTACGCTGGCGTAATTTACGTGGCCGAAATTACGTTCAGCCGCAACTTACGTCTAATGCGACACGCTATAAATTACGCGAAGAGCCGAAATTTTGCGGCGAAATTTCCGTTGCGGAACGCGCGCGTAAGTGAGTTTAAAATTCTCAGATGTAATGTGTGCGTTAACGCTTTGGAGTTAAGGTTGGATTTGCTATGTTGGGTTTTGATAATTCCGTCGCGTATAGTGTGTTGTTATACAAAACATTACCGCCGAATCGCTGCCGAACTTTACGCTCGACTCGGTCCGACGGAAATTCGGCTCGCGACGGAATTTCGGCATAGTGTGTCGTCTGTCGCGTTCCGCCCGTATTTTGTATGCGTTTGATACGCGGCGAAAACGCGGCGGAATTTACGTCGGCGTAATTCAGCCTAGTGTGTTTAGACACTAACTGGTGACTGGTGTGTCAAATCTAAAACTTAAAATTAATTATTTTCTTGACATTGTGCTGCCACTTTTATTTAGACGGTCCCTATTCAGATTAAAATATTTTAACTTCTGACAAACTAATTTGCATGTCAGAATATTCTGACATTTTCTGAACAATCGAAGGTACGACCACCGCATTAGCAGTTCCATTATAACATTTCCGTGATGGAGGTGAGTCAACCTGAGTGGGCGGAAGCTGGCTGGACTTGATTATAACTGGACGCAAAACATGTTTTTAGTTGGACACGGGCTCATACAGGGTGTAACAAAACTAAGTGATAACTGATATTACTGTAGGGGTGAATTTCAACATGTCCACATTTTTTTTCATTTCGGTGAACTTTTTGTTCTATGTTTTTTTTAGTTTTTACCGAAGTTTTCTCTCAATTTTAATGTTTTATGACTACGAAACTAATGACATAAAAATTAAATAATAAACAAACATAGCACACACGTTTACATTTTAGCTGTCACCGTGATGAAAAAGTCAGTCACCGAGATGAAAACAAAATTCACCGAAATGTAAATTCACCGAAATAGTATACAGCGTGATTGTAAAACAAGCGAAATAATGTATTTTTATGGAAAAAATTTGACACTTTGGGTTACACTTTTGCAATTTTCGAAATTATGTCTAATATTTTTCAGAATAAAACATAGCCTATATCCATCACAAAAAATCCATCACGCAATCAGCTATAATTGCACAACTCTTTTGCCTCCGTGACGTACCGATGATAAGAAACGTGTCCATTATCAAGGCCAATGTTTCTATTCAAATTTCTACCGCTCAATACGGCCATTTTAGGCATTGGGGCATTTTTAAAATTCCGATTTACATCCGATTCCGATAGCAGACAAAAGAACAGACTTTCGAAAGACGAGCATTGCTCGTCGTTTGGGAACGCGATATTTCACGCGAAGTACATACACATGCGGTATCTTTCTTGATCTTTGTCTGTGCATAGATAGAACAATGTATTTTTATTAAAAAAAAAACATGTTACAAACGATTTTAATTACAAATAACAAAATATATTAATACTGGGAAATAATTGACACATTTGCTTTGAATAAAAATTACCACGCGCCAACTTCACTCGGCAAAGAATAAATGTTGTTACTATTTTGAAAAGGTATCTTCTAGCGCTTAGTTAAAAATTTTCGTTATAAAAATATACTTAAGTTAAACAGTTAAAGTAAAAAATGAGTAACTATTATTCTAACATTATTATAACCAAAACTACTTTTTGAAAGGATTCATTAAATTTTAATATTACATAATCATATTATATTATATCGTACTGTTTTTGCTAATTCACTAATCAACAAAAGTCAATATTTGAGGTAATCCTAATAAACTACATGAGGTCAAAATATCAGTCTCTGAGTTTCTTATTCATAAAATGAAAGGTAAATATTGTGTCCTTATAAATATTTAAAGTTAAAAAAAATTACAAATATTGACTGAAACGACGTTAGACGGATGTTCGGTGTTTTTCGTTGTGGAATTTCTTGATAAACGCGATCAAAGCTATACAATAGCTCAAAAAAATGAAACATTAAGAACACCATATTTCTTTATTATTTATTAACATTTTTTTACTATTTCGCAGATTATAATTCATTCTGTATAAAACTACTTTAAAAATCACCGAGATGAAAATGCATTCACCGATATGAATACTGTTGTCACCTAAAGTCATCGAGTCACCATTTCCGTGATTTTTCATATCGGTGATTTTTTTTTTCATTTCGGTGACCAAATAGGCCACCGAATTCACCGAAATGGAATCACCGATATGAAAATTTGCGACAAATCGTTGAATATCTTGACACCTATAATAATTCTATACTACATACTGATACATATTATTAAAAGTGTTTGTAAGAAAATAAATTAATACTTCTAGCTGGTTCAATTAACATGATAAATTGAATCACGGAAATGTAGTGAAAAATGTCGGGTGTCACCGAGACGATATACTTACGTTTTTAGCGGGAACACGCAGCGACACAGCAAACCACCTCTAGCTCCGAAGGCACAAGCATGACTGGCGCTTGAGTTCAAGAAGCGGCATTACGTTCAAAAGTACTTCTGGTCTCGACAATTCATGTTTCTTTTTTATTCACCGAATCAAGACAAAATCTTGGGACAGTTTTATTTATTTTAAAGTATAACGATTGAGATTATGAAATTTGTATTGATTATACCTCTATTCCTTAAGAATCCAATAAATAAATCCGTTTGTTTGTAACACTAATATTTTTTCTTTGGCTGACGAAATCAGGACTAAAAAGGTCGTTGGGACAGTCACCGAGGGGCCTAATTTCCACCTTTAGAATTTTTTATTTTCATGTTCTAGTTATCGAATTAAAAACGTGTCTGTTGCCTCATGTGGATAATCACACAAATTATACGATGAAATTTTATTTAACACTAAAAAGCCATTTCACACCCCCAATTTCACAGTAGCCGCGAAAAAAAAGCGGTTGGGAAATTCACCCTTAGGGTATGACGTGTTCCTAGTAGAGAGATCACTGTGAAAGTAGCAGCGCTGAAAAATCTATATATTTTTTTGTGATTTGTATGGGGCATGGGCAAGCACCTCAACGTCACTATAGTTTCCCTATACAAAAGTGAGTAAAAAAATGTTCTTTCAGCGCTGCTACTTTTACAGTGAAATCTATACACGGGACTCATACACACCCTAAAGTAAATTATTATCACTTAGTTTTGTGACACCCATAGAGGCTGTTTATTTATTTGATTTTTTAAATTTGATTTAGGCTGATCGCATACGCACGTTTTCCGTATTCGATTCCCTAATGTGGAATTCGAAATCTTGAATTCCATGAGACTAGCGCAACGTTATTTTCTTCAATCGCGAACGCGCTAACTTGCACTCGAAACATACACGCGGAATTCGTCCCGTTCGGAAAAAAGCGAATGTGTGCGTCAGTTAATGTATTTTCTGCCGATTCCATGCATTCGGATTTCCGAATAGGAAAAACAAATTCAGAATGCGGAAAACGTGTATATGCGGCTAGCCTTAGGCTCACAGCACGCATAGCAAATCGGAAACGGATCGCAATCATATTGCTTTGCGTCGATGAGTTTGTATATGCAAAGCAACGCATTCTAATCGAAATCGTAACGTGATCGTCATGTTCTATAACGCTGGTTTTATCGTTAAGGCGACGCCTTGATACCGATTTTTCTCAGCAATGACTAAAGCTAAGAAATTAAAGTTCATTGTCAGTATTCATCATGTCTTTGTCTTTGAATTGCCCATAGCATAACACGATTGGACAACTTTTATAACACAGAATTATCAATCGAAAAGACCTCTGTAAAAATAGGGATTCCTATTTTTTCAACAGAGGAGAGTGATTTAAGATTCCAAAATTTGTACATAAATTGGTTGAAGCATACTCTTTAATATGTGCATAGCTTATATGAAATGTATTTATGGTTTTTAAATTACGCGACAAAAACCATTTTGTCGCTTACGCCCTTTCCATTTTTTGCTGTTCCATTGCTTGTTTTCTATGAGAGACCGGCCCGGCCTCTCATAGAAAACAAGCAATCTAAAACATATCCAACACGGTTTCTTACTTTAGCGCGGCGTCATCTTAAGCGCACGTTGGAGCACCGCGCGTTCGAAGATGTATGGGGGTAGTAGTTGCGTTTCAGAGTCGCGCGCTTGAGCAGCGCTGTTCGTCCGTACGTTTTCTTCGTTTTGGAACGCGCGCGCTCCAACGGCGCTGCCAAACGCTTAACGATAAAACCAGCCTAATCTAATAAATTTTATTAGATGATGCCTGCACCTCCATGGCGCCAAAATTCGTATATCGTGCGGGAACTGAACAGTTTTTTTAGAAAATTATGTAATATTTGGAAATTATGAAATCTACGTTTTTTATATAATGTACTCTTTACAAAGGTATTTTTTCTGTAAATCCAGTACTTATCATCTTACAGCTTTAAACCGCACTATAAAAGTTACAGCCAAACTTACGCTACGACGAAGCGGCGTAGCTAAGTGCTACGAGTTGTAGCGCTTCTACAGATTTTATCACTAAACTATGAAAATAAACCCAGGAGTTACTTAAGCTAATGCCTTACAAAGTTACATTTTAGTACTAAAGCAGGTATGCCCCGCGGTTTCGCACGCGTGAATTGGGAGCTAGAATTCTTGGAATGCATATTATGTTGATTCCTTCTTTTATACTTTTGGGGTTTAATTTGAAGAAAATTCCCGTAATTTTACATCCCATAGTTTTTGGAAATCTTCAATTTATTCCTGTCGTGACCTTGGTGTAGAGTAAAACTCGGCAGCAGACGATTTACATAATATGCTTTTAAAGTGTTATGTAAAGACAATGTGCCTGACAGAACGGGATTTGTCCTGCTAAGTATGTCCTACGCCAGTCGTGTCGGTCATCCGTCCCACTGGGTTATGATAGTAAAGGAAGAGAGAGTGCTCTTGTATACTGCGCAGTGCGCATACACCTGGGCACTATAAAATTACTCCTGCGTAACTGGCCAGCAGGGCAATCGCGCTAAATTTATTCAACTGAACCACAAATGAAACTCGGACGTTGATCGACTTTTGGAACGATTCGGAATCGCGCTAACGTTTTGACAGCTAGTTGAGACGTTACTGAACCTCAGCCCAAGCGCAAACGCTGTCAAAACAAAAAGTTGATACAATGCTACTTCTACTCGCACGTTTCTGAAACGTTTCTTATTTTGGTATGTTAAATTGACGAAAATCGATGGAAAAATATAACATAAGCTATAATCAAATTATAATATTAGCTTATGTTTTACTTCAAAGCTTTAAAATAACACTACGGACTATTTTATTTTGTTAAAAAGTGAATTGAATTTTGACATTACTTCATTATGTAAATGTTTTCTACTTTTGTAGCAAGTCACAAATCACAAGTCACTATTCAACACTTATGGCGTTTGTAAAATATAGTAAAACAATGTGATGAATTCAACTACGTAAATTAAAAACTTTAAGTAACAATCATTCACATTCATAAGTTCTACCAAAACAACTTCACTCGTGTCATATTCATCCATATGTAAACAAACAATTTGTCAATTGACCAATTAACGCATCGGAAAAAAATTGTTCATATTTAAGCCAATCAAAGCTTAATCAGAAGGGCGCTGATTGGTCCGCTGCAATGTCTGTCTAAAGGTCAAACTTTGCGCTCCGTTCGAGTTCCATCTAAGGTTGAGTTACGGTTGAAACGATAGCACGATACAGAAATTTGTTCAGACGCAGCGGAACCAAACCGTAACTGAACCACAACCAAAGCAGACGAGAACCTGAATTGAAACGTTTAAAAATAACGCGATTGCCCTGCTGGTTTCAATGAAAACGTTCCACGCGGCTTTGTCCGCACGTATATTAGGAATTTCACAGACAAATTAGCCCACGAAAAATAGCCTTTGATCATGATTTGATCCTTCACGTCATCTACTTTTTATCTGTGCCAAATAAAATAAAAACTGCTCCAGTAGTTCGTGAGATAAGCCTTTTCAAATAATTTTCCTCTGTTACTTCGCTCCTATTAGTCTTAATTTAAATAGGCCTATAGCCTTCCTCGATAAATGAATAGCTCATTCACTGAAATAATTTTTCAAATCCGCCCAGTAGTTCCTGAATTAGCGTGCTCAAACAAACAAACAAATAAACTCTTTAGCTTTATAATATAACTTATTATAATCTTATACATAAATAAGTGACTAATATTGTTGGCTATGCAAAGTATATTTTTGCTAACTGTAACTAGTTTAAGAAAAATTTTGCTTAAGCTGTTAATTGGTCCCTCAATAAAAAAAAAAAAACTCGTGTCACAATGTTAGCTACCGTACTCCTCCGAAACGGTTTTACTGTTTCTTACCAAATTTTATATGCGTAGCCAGTAGGTCTAAGAATCGGCTACTGGGTACTTTTTATGTTGATAAATGAATTTGTTCAATAAATAATAGTAAATTATTACAACTCGAGACTGACGGCGACCATTGTTTGTGTGACGGGATAGTGATGGACGTTGCCATGGTGCCATACTTATTTAGTCACTTCAACAAAATAATATGGGTGAAATACTTTATAGGGCAAAACACCGTTTGCCGGGACAGCTAGTATTAGTATAGAAGTATAGATTATTCGCGTATATACACAATTTAGCCATGATCCATATATTCCATGCTAAGACGATGTTCGCGACTGTACACGGAGTACAGTCGCGCGGTAATTGTGTTTATCAGCTAACGCCGCGCTAACGCAATAAGCTACGCAGTCGCGAAGGCCCCAAAATGGAAACAATCTGATTATCCTTGTTGATTTTTCAATTTCGCCACGTTTATATTTTTCGGGACTCGTGAAAGTTGGAGATATACCTTTTGTAACGTCATTAGCATCTTGATTTGGAATATCATTATTTCTTATATACAGGTTGTAACATAACTAAGTGATAATTCTTTAGGGTGTGTATGTGTCCCCTGTATAGAGTTCACTGTGAAAGTAGCAGCGCTGAAAGAGCATTCTTTGTGATTTGTTCTATGAATTTTCCCATACTTACATAAGCTTAAAAAAGTAGCTCATTCAGCGTCGCTACTTTCAAAGCAAACTCAACATTGAGAATCCATAATACACAGTATACACCCTAAGGCTTAGTTTTGTTACACCCTGTATGTATACAGTTTTGGTGTCGCTATGTTTGTGGCCAAATTCCTGCAAAATAGCTGGACCGATATCGTTGAAATTTTGTGTACTTATCGGGTAGGTCTGAAAATAGACATTCAATTTTTACTATACCCAATTTCCCAAAATAACTTTGAAGCGGAACCAACAGCGCACATCCTATATCACGCTATCGTTTGTTTTAAAATTGGAGAAGAAGGATTTGTCATTACAACGTCTGAAATTTTATGCTGCCCGAGTGTGCACGCAAGATACTGTGTTCCTTTACTCTTATAAACTAGTTGGACGGTTCTGCAAATAATCATCATCGGATAGCTTATTTTAGAACTCCGTACCAAATTTTCATATATTATTATCAATTAAGCGAAGGATTAGGAAACCCCTCTCAAATATCTCTACCTATACTTCAACCTGTTTGTTTTGGCGCAGGTACTCCAAATTGGCGTCTTGTAATCGCTATGGTAATTCCGATGTGTAAACGTTCTTAATTAAAATCTCTCTAATATACACGACTAGGGTTGTCGTGTATATATAGATATCTCTATCTCTTTCATATACATATCAATAGGAAGTTTGAGATATTCATTAACCCCTGACGGAAACAGGAGATGTTATAAGTTTGTCATGTCTGTCCGTCACATCGTAACATCCTAACAAATACACCGATTTTGATCTAGTTAGGGTTCCGTAGCCAAAATGGCAAAAAACGGAACCCTTATAGATTCGGCATGTCTGTCTATCTGTCTGTCTGTCTGTCTGTCTGTCTGTCTGTCCGTCCGTATGTCACAGCCACTTTTCTCCGAAACTATAAGAGCTATACTATTGAAACTTGGTAAGTAGATGTTGTCTGTGAACCGCATTAAGATTTTGATACAAAAATGGAAAAAATATTTAAAAAATTTAATACAACTGAAACAAAATAAAATTTTTTCGTCTAACCTATGCGTATAGGGTATCTATGGATAGGTCTTCAAAAATCATATTGAGGTTTCTAATATAATTTTTTTCTAATCCGAATAGTTTGCGAGAGAGACTCTTCTAAAGTGGTAAAATGTGTCCCCCCCCTCTAACTTCTAAAGTAGGCATGATAATTCTAAAAAAAATATATGATGTACATTATTATAAAAACTACCAACTAAAATTGGTTTGAACGAGATTTAACGAGTTGTTTTTTTTATACGTCATAAATTGTAAACCTTAATTTAACTTTCATTAAATCAACTAAAATATAAAAATAAATCAAAAACCTTTTAATTTTATAGAAATAAACCTTATTGCTGCTGCGGAACCCTTCGTGGGCGAGTCCAACTCGCACTTGGCCGGTTTTTTTCCTATTTAAAAGCTGAAATGATCAGAGTCAGAGTTTTCTTAGAGATTGCTGAAAAATTATGGCTTGATCTAGTTAGATTTTTTGGAGAAATGTTTTTAACTGTATCCTATTCTTTATAATATTATATTTTTATTAAAATTTTATTAATACAATAATGAGTGGGATTAGACGACGTGATGTACGCTACCTTTTTTCTTTTCTGATGCGCAGGGGAAACCCGTCATGGGTCCCCCAGGTTGGGGATGTGCCTCAGTGTGCTGAAGCACCCCGGGGGTATGTGGGACTCTTACCAACTAAAACCACCTGCGGTTTGCCTTCAGCCGTATACGGAGGGATATCCTGGATCTGTCTAACACAGGACTCCCTCCACGACCGGCCGGTCTACCTCACAAGTCACCGGACTTCCACCAAGTTAGGGAACGCTTAGGTGACGTACGCTACCTAGCTTTTATACAGCTACAAATTCTTTATTACAAATTCTTTTAAATACTTTATTAAGCATACTGTAATAATATACATATTATTGTATGCTTAATAAAGAATTTGAAAAAATGATTTATTGGGCTTAAGTTATTTTTCCTGGATAATACTTTTAGGCACCTGAGAGCACTTTACTTATTCCCAACGCTTAGGCTACTTTCTATGAGCCGTGGTTTCATTTCACTCGTCGAAAATAAGAAAAGAGGTTCGCGATAAGTTGGCTATGTTAAAGTATCACGTATTTCGTAAATTCAAATAATGAGAGGAATTTCATAACAAATTGAAATCAAATCATTTCTTTTGCATAATATTATGAGTCTACATAATATGCAAAACAAATGATTTTTTATATATTTCCAAGCTGAGTTTTGCCTTTAACCCATTTTAAATTAAAAATAACGCAAATAGGCCTAAATGACCCGGCATTTGGTATAAACTGTCAATCAACGAATCGACTTCATTAGAACCGGACCCTCACTATTTATCGTGAGAGTAATAAATGACTTGTCAAGAATGCGGAACACAATATTTCTTCATTAATTCACAAACAGAAAGTGTATAAAACGAGCCATCTCTGATAATAATCCGTTTAAAGTTGGTCGCCCATCTCCTGTCCCTTTCTCTCATCTTCCCTCCCTTTCTAACCTCCCTTGAAGCTGAATTATTGGATTTGTTTAAAAACAATTTAACTAAACCATTTAACACGTTTAAGTGTTTTACTTAGGACTGTTATATTGTTTCTTGATAAAAATTTAAGGGTCTATACAGACGGACCGCATTTCAACTGCAATCCAACCGCAAATTGCAGTTCAAGTGCAGTTTGCAGTTGCAATACAGTTGACACGACTGCAATACGACTGCAATAGACCTGCAAACCAAACAGTTCATACGACTGCACGCCAACTGCAACTGAACTGCAAACCAAACGCGCAGTCGGATTGCAGTTAGCGTGCAGTCGTGTGAACTGTTTGTTTGTTTGAAAAAATTTGCAGTTCTATTGCAGCCGTGTTAACTGCATTCAAACTGCACTTGAACTGCAGTTTGCGGTGGATTGCAGTTGAAATGTGGTCCGTCTGTATAGACCCTAATAGTTATCTTTTTGGCGGCGGCGTACTCAGAGACAGATGTTGATTGTAATTAAATGAAGATTTTGACATAAGCTTCATAATACATTATCTGTCAAACTCTTCATTAAATTGAACTTTAATCATCGTTAAATATGAGTGCGATCGTAAGACTTTGAAGTTTTTCGGTTTTCTCGCTGGTTAGCTATACTGTCAACGTAGAACTTTAAAAGAGTTAATTTCTTGTCTTTTCGGGGTAAAAACATAATATTCGCAGTGTCTTAATTACACTTCAGGTGATAAAATCATATAACATAATATTACATGGCATGGTAAAACAAAAAGCGTAGGCAAAAAATTTCTGTGTCTGTACTTATGCAGTGACGTAACCTTAAACCTATCAATGATAAATAGTTTATGGGTAAAGTTGTGTAATGGGGGCTAAATAAGCTTTAGGCATAAATAAAGTTTAATTTAAAAAAAAAGAATTATTATGTGCACACTGCACAGCTGTTTTTGGGTATTTTGATTTAAGGGGTACCAGGGTTTTAAAAAGCTTATAAAGACACCAATTTTGTTGACACCGCGCGCTATAAACTGAAGTCCACGCGGACGAAGTCACGGGTAACAGCTAGTTTTAAATAATTATGCCTCTGCTATATTCTCACTTTACATTGCAAGTACTTTTCTATGCTGGTTAAAATGATTATATTTTAATGTTATTTCCTAAAGCTCAAAGATTTTGTCTTTTAAGAGTGAATCAGATATTTAGCATTTGTAATTATATTCCTCTGGAGTTATGTGTATTGCAAAGTTATTAACATGTAATATACATAGAGAAGATAACGTGTAGATGCTCTACACATGTTACTCTATACCTACATCAGCGTTTTGTCATCTGATAGGGCGGACGTAACGAATGGTGTTCGGGACCTGATTGTGTCGATTTACTGCGGCCCTTCTAATCTCGTAGGCTTAACTTACACTGTTGAATAGTCTCTCAGAATCTGCACAGATTTTACCCGAGTTGAGAAATAAGGGTATCCCAGGGAGAAGATTTTATGAAACAAACATTTGAAAGCCTTACTTAGCCTTTGCGCAGAAATTCTCGCGCGCGGGAATCGACTATATTTCGGAGTAAAAAGTATCCTATGTCCTTTCTCGGGACTCAAAGTATTCCCATACCAAATTTCACAAAATCAGTTCAACCGTTGTGGCGTGAAGGTGTTACAGCCAGATACACTTTCGCATTCATAATATTAGTATGGATTATGGAAGTATGGATAACTTCGCTATGGACACAAGCGAATGCTTTATGACTAAGCACTCTGATGTCTTATTTTATGTCCATATTAAGAAACACTCTAGCCAGCGGTGGTGAGTATTTTAAACTTTCATGTGTTATTGATAGAATTTTGTTTGTATTCTAGATAATTTTCTAATCGCTAGTTTTATTATGACCTGCTGTCACGAACAAATTATTACAAATTATGTTTGCTTTGTGAAATTAATTTGAACCATGAAGTAAAAGTGGAGGGCCCCATTAAAATGCCAATACTGTTAAAATGATAAAATTAATTGTAACCAAAGATTTCGAAAATCAGGATATGGTATGGTTTATTTGTCAGTGTCTTTTTCTGAAGAGCTTTTTTGTTTCTTTGTTTTAATGAGCTTATCTCACAAACAACTGTTTTTATTTATTTAAAAACATAGTTTTGGGTTGGATCACAGATATCAGAAACAAGGTTGGATAGTCCATTTATCGATGAAGGCTTTAGAACTTTAGAAGGCTTTAGGCTGCGAACAATAGAAGCAAAGAATCAGTGGAAAACGGGCTAAATTATTCATGTTTGTCAGTATATTTAGTTGACGCGGACAAAGTCACGGGCAACAGCTTGCTTCATCATACAACTTAGATGAGTAATGTCAAGTAACAAAAATGTCATACTTCAATGTAAAAATGGCCGCTAGGCCTTAGATTTGGTAGAAAGACCTTTCAGCAAGCGATAGTACGATGTAGGCGACTCTTAGTGCCATCTGTTATGATTTTTTGGAACTAACTTAATTTGAACAAATTTACGCATAAACACCCCTTACATCCCCTTTTTTCTGTTAAAAAGTAGCCTATGCCCTTTTTCAGACTTTAGAATATCTGTGTACACAATTTTATTACAATCGATTCAGTAGTTTTTTCGTGAAAGCGAAACAGACAGACAGACAGAGATACTTTCGCATTTATAATATTAGTATAGATAATATGGATAAAAGTATTAAAATGTACCTATCGACGGTCCCTACGTATAAAAGGTCATGTCCAAAATAACAAATTTTTTTTTACATCATGCATTTCCGTATAATGAGACGCATATTTCTACATTATTATTATTTTTCTATCACAAGTAATTCCAAAGATAAAAAGACGTAAATGAGGACAAGTTGGGCGTTGTATTAGATTTTACTGTTGTATATACGGACATCTATACTTACCGTCTCGTACCGCGTTGGAAATTACACGCCATTCCGCGTCTTGTCGTACATGTCCGTTTCTACCTCTGAGGTAGCGAATTATTTATATACTTGTTACTATTTACGTTCAGTTATTATAAGACTTTAGTTCTTTTTCAGTGGGACTCGTGGCACAAATTCAATTAATTTCAAACCAATATGAGCATCTGAGTGAAATAATAGTTGCAACGGAAGCTGAGGCTTCTTTTAATGATGAACAACCATATGGACCTTACCGTTATCGATATAGAGCAAAAAAATCGCGTTTTTTGTACGAGGCCCCACAATAATCATTTATTTTATTTTAATTTTACTATATTTCTTTAAATATCGCCAACAAAAAAACGTAATATGTGAAAATTTTTACTATTGCGGTTCTCGAGATAAAACTTGGTGATAGACGAACGGACGACAGATAGAAAGCGAAGTCTGATATGTATTTATTTAATTATGAATATGAATGTTATTTATTTTGTATAAAACGGTATTAAAAACGCTAATAAATTATATAAAATTAATTAAAAACTATTAAGAACACTCCTTGTTCACTTGATAGATGGACTTCCTCTACAACGCGGTATCGCTTGATTGTAGGGTTGAGAAGGGCTTGAAAAAATCCGGAAAAGCTCATATTAAAAATCTAAAGTGACATCGGTGCATGATTAACCTAGAAATTAAAAAGTTTATGAGCTATTTTTTTGCTCCAATAGAGTTCGTAAGATAAGCCTTTTCAAGTTATTTCCCCCGTTTTTTTCGCATTTTCCCCTGTTTCTTTGCTCCTATTAATCATAGCGCTATAATTTATAACGTATAACCTTCCTCGATAAATGAGATATCTAACACTGAAAGAATTTCCAAATCGGATAAGTAGTTCCTGAGATTAGGGCGTTCAAACAAACAAATCTCAGCTGTATAATATTCAAGTATAGAATTGATAAGGTGTTCTGTAGTCAATTTGGCAGTCGCAAATAGAGATGAAATACTATTTTATTAAGATAATGCTGTGTAAAATGTATTTTCTTAAGATAGTGCTGAATGAATTTAAGACCTAATATAATATTTTAATTCTTCCAAAGTAAAAACGGACATGTATGACTTAACGGTTATGGGCAGCCTTTAATTGTCACCGTAAAAACGGTCATTTTGCAATTTCAGCAAAAATACAGTAAATATTTAAAATTGTGTTATATCATGACAAACGGCCTACATTAAGCTTTACAGATCAACAAAAATAATTGTGTTTATGTTTTATGGTAATCTACAGTAACAGTTTGAATCTTAAAAACGCTCTCCTGAAAACCACTACTTTTGACATGTCGCCTTATACGTAGGGACCGTCGCTATATTTCCGTTGTCTGGCAACTGTAAGCTGTTGTAACTGTCCTGTAGGCACTTAGCACGGAGCCAGACTGACGTGGTGTGAATTGTCCATAAATATTATTATTAATATTATTCATTCGTAATATTAACATTGTTTAATAAACATACATAAAATATATTTAAGATTATTGAAATATTATTATGATACATAAATAATAAACAATATTTAATACACATCCAAGACCCAGGAACTTTGAAAACTTTTTGTTCCGTCGGCGGGACTCGAACCCAGGACCCCGGGGATGAGCACTGACCACGCGCTTATCCAACTGAACTACGGAGCTATCGGCAATAAAAACGACATCTGCTGCCACTTATAAAAACTACAATGCGAATTCATTTTCATCGATATTTTCATGGAAATAAGATATTTTTCCTCATCAAAATGTAGCCTATGTCCTTTCTCAGGCTCTAGAATATCTGTGTGCGAAATTTCGTTTTGGCGTGAAAGGGAGACAGATAGACAGACAGAGATACTTTCGCATTTATAATATTAGTAAGGATATGGACTTCTTTGTCTGAAAATATTTTTTTTGTTTATTTATTTTAATAAATAAATAAAAAAAAATATTTGTTCGCGCCAAACTCTAGCGCGACGTTGCCAACACTGCAGCGCGTGTGTCTGCACTATGCGCTGTCAACTGTCATACGCTAGACACGCGAGTGACACATAACACATTTCGCCTTGAAACGTCGCCGGCGCGCGTTCGTAACATACGAAAATCTCGGTTAGCCGATCGGCCCAAACTTCGCGATTAATCCAGTAATTATCCGTGAATTATCCTCATGAACTCAACTCAGTGATAGTGATTATAGACTAAGGTGACAGTGTGACTATCAGCTCGTCTCATCTCAGCCCGGCCGCCAGCATACATCATCAACAGGTACCCATTTTTGTCTTCCTTCATTATATCCCAATTTCCCCTCAAACACACGTCGTAGGGCGCTCGCCTCTACAATATTTCTACTGTCTTATAATTAAGACAATAGAAATTTACTTTATTTCCTACGCCAGTATGTTGTATGCTCTCCCTCTGTCTAGCAGAGGCATAAGACAGTAGAAAGTTACTTTATCTCCTAGCCGGTATGTTGTATGCTCTCCCTCTATCTAGCAGAGGCATAAGACAGTAGGAAGTTACTTTATCTCCTAGCCGGTATGTTGTATGCTCTCCCTCTGTCTAGCAGAGGCATAAGACAGTAGGAAGTTACTTTATCTCCTAGCCGGTATGCTGTATGCTCTCCCTCTGTCTAGCAGAAGCATAAGACAGTAGGAAGTTACTTTATCTCCTAGCCGGTATGTTGTATGCTCTCCCTCTGTCTAGCAGAGGCATAAGACAGTAGGAAGTTACTTTATCTCCTAGCCGGTATGTTGTATGCTCTCCCTCTGTCTAGCAGAGGCATAAGACAGTAGGAAGTTACTTTATCTCCTAGCCGGTATGTTGTATGCTCTCCCTCTGTCTAGCAAAGGCATAAGACAGTAGGAAGTTACTTTATCTCCTAACCAGTATGTTGTATGCTCTCCCTCTGTCTAGCAGAGGCATAAGACAGTAGGAAGTTACTTTATCTCCTAGCCGATATGTTGTATGCTCTCCCTCTGTCTAGCAGAGGCATAAGACAGTAGGAAGTTACTTTATCTCCTAGCCGGTATGCTGTATGCTCTCCCTCTGTCTAGCAGAGGCATAAGACAGTAGGAAGTTACTTTATCTCCTACGCCGGTATGCTGTATGCTCTCCCTGTCTAAGGAATTTCCGATTATATCACGTGTTCGTACAACGCCCCCAAAAATATGATTATTTCAATAAATAGGAAATATTACGCAAAGGTCGAAGCAGAGGCCAGAGGGCGCTACTAGGCCATACAGTAAATAGTCCGATGAAAATCCGACCAACATATTATTATTGTGTTGCACACACAGACATAGATCAAGATAGATACCGCATGTGTATTTACTTCACGTCCCATATCGCGCTCCCAAACGACGAGCAATGCTCGTCTTTCGAAAGTCTTTTCTTTAGTTTGCTATCGGAATCGGACGTCAATCGGAATTTTTAAAATGCCCAAATGCCTAAAAGTGCCGTATTGAGCTATAGAAATTCAAATAGAAACGTTGGCCTTGATAATGGTCACGTTTCTTATCATCGGTACGTTTTTATACAAATGGAGTGACATGCGGTATCTATATTGATCTATGTCTGTGGTTGCACACGCGAACGTCAAGGTCGAACGAAACTTTTGTTTACTGTCTATGCTGGTGCTGCCTCTAGCGTAAAAATATTGCAGTTAATATATCCTATTATTTTAATCACATTTTGAAAGGATAAAGTCACGGACATTGCCTAGTACAAGTGAAGGAAATATGAGGGTATATGTATAAAACTCTGGACGCGGCGGATTCGTATAATTTTCCGCTCGACTACCCGACGTAATTGAAATGATTTAGCTAATCTATACAGCCAGATGTTATGCCAGACTAAAAATACTCCGATATTAATGTTGCCAATTATGAATATTACATTCTGATAAGATTATATTTTTCAAATAGACCTATACTTTCTTTTAATGAGGCAATATTTTGTATATTAGGAATTACGTGACCTACGTAATTCCGAATTTTTAAATATTTTAGGTACTAGTCGTAAATAACGCTTCGGTTGTGTACCCAAGTATTCCAGAAGTTAGATAGTGACTTACAATAAATATACAGTACCTAACTAATAAAAAGTAGAAAATTAGCCTTTAAAAAATTAATCTTATTACAATAATAAATTTAGAAAAAAATAATAGAAAGAAAATTAATTTCTCTAGCATTACTGGACGGACAGGACGGACTGATACTAATGAATCTTAACTAAGAAAACTGTCAATAAACAGCTTTTAAACAAAATTACTAGATCAAAATCGGCCTTAACGTTTGGACACATTGATCAAGGATACACTGACAAAGAGTGTTTTCTACAGAGGTTAAAAAGTTAGTTTGTCACTTCAGTCTCGGGCTTAATTTCTATTTCTTGTCTTTCTTTCTTGAGCTAATTAGAGCAAACTTTGTAATGAAACAAAGGATTTAAAATGATTTATGTCCGCTTAGCACCTGCAAAAGCTTAAATAATACAAGAAATTACTTTTAACGAACCAAATATATTAAACTAACCGCGCGGTTCCGCCCACAACAAAAATAGCGCTCAGCGGAAACCTTACATTTTTCGCAAAATAAGTCTAACTAGTGGTCTATATGTCGCAGTCATCTGGTTCAATCTGTGATTCGATTGAATGACTAGCGTATGCTATGAATTACTCGGCCGAACGTCGATTGAACGATCGTCCCTCAACGTTCAACTAGTTAGCGATTTGTAGCATAGCGTTTTGAAGATAGCGAATATGAAATCAGTCAGGTAATTTAAAGTATTTCATTTTCTTCCCACTGCGGCGCTACTAGTCACTAAACAAACATGGCGTCAAACAGCTCGCACAGCTGACAGCACTGTGTTGATATTTTTTCAATTACATTTACATTAAATTGCTTTATTTGTAACTAGCGACCCGCCCCGGCGTGGCAAGGGTATAAAAAAAAGGATAAGTATATAAAAAAAGCCACTGAATAAATGATTAAAATCGACAGCCTATGATCCTTCACGTAATCTACTTCTTATATTCTGTGCCAAATAACATAAAAATTGCTCCAGATGTTCGCGAGATAAGCCCTTTTTTCCAAATTCTCCTGTTAGTCTTAGCGTGATAAAATATAGCCTATAACCTTTCTCGATAAATGGGCTATCTAACACTGAAAGAATCATCAAAATCCGTTGCGTAGTTTTAAAAATTAAAGGGAACAAAGGGACATGAGGGAAAAAAGCGACTTTGTTTTATAATATGTATAGATAGAAGATGTTTATTACTCGTATAAATGTACAAAAATTTTACGCCGCTCCCCATCAATTTTGGGGTAGGTTTCCGAACCTTTACCGTTTTTTTATTTATTATTTGTTTTAGTGTATACATTATCTATCTATAGGTATCATCTATCTATATCTATACATATAACATATTATAATAAAATTGTAGAGGTAAAATTTTTGTACATTTATACGAGGTGAGGTGAGGGGGGAGGGGAGAGGAGGGGAAACACCCCCCGTACCAAATCCACACAGAGAAACCCCCCAGTATTGGAGCTACTCACCTTTGAAATTTTCGGAATTCTGAGGCTATTTTACTCTCGGCAATTTGCATAGCGTGTTTTGTGACGGTCGCCGGCTGCTGCCGAAGCACAGTCTAAACTCTAACCCAACCAACTTTTGGACTTACTGGATTGTGTTTGTTTTTATTTTGGCGCCCCTTTCTTAGGTGGGCCTTTCTAAGTAGGCCTGCTGTTAAATCCTTTCATTAATAATGAAATGAAATAAAAATGATGCGCTTGATACGGCGCCGGCAGTTATGCTGCCGCAGCACGCTCGCTGCGCTCGTTCGGCTCCCTCTGTGTTGTGGTCTAAGTTCTAACCTAACCTAACCTACTTTTGAAATTTCTTGATTGTGTTTGTTTTTGTTTTGGCGGGGGGCTGCGCCCCCCGAGCCCCCCTTTCTTAGGTGGGCCTTTCTAAGTAGGCCTTCTGTTAAATCCTTTCATTAATGATGAAATGAAATAAAAATGATGCGCTTGATACGGCGCCGGCAGTCATTTCGGCAACTTGCTGGGGAAGGTTTGTGAACCTTAGCCAAAAAAAATTTTCTTACCTTATAATATTATACACGTACAATACTCAGTTAACCTACAAAACTAAAAATCTATATCAGAACCAGATAAGTACTTAAATTGACAAATTGAATACAAAAACTCAAAACCTACAAAGTTTAACTAATACCTAATAATTAAGTACACAAAAAATATTTTTTTTAAATTGAAAAAAGAAATTAAATAATATCCACACTCAGAATAATTAAATAACACAAACTAAAATATGAAAGGTATCGCAAATCACAAAAATAAAATATGAAGATTTCAAAATGAGTTTCACTGTGTATAAAATTTGAATTTCGAATTTAGAGTTCCCGAACCGGTGGTAGGTATCATGTAGATTTCAGAAAATACTTGCAAAAATTTATTCTGAATAAAAAATGTTGAGTTTGAGTTTGAGTTTTTAGAATGCTACTTACTTTTTTTTCAGCTAGTCAGGTCAGTCAAGAGTCAAGACATAATTTCCTTATAAAATAATAATCTTATACAGGGTGTAACAAAACTAAGTGATAATACTTTAGGATGTGTACGTGTTCCTCGTAGACTGTAGAGAGTTCACTGTGAAAGTAGCGATGAAAGACCAATTTTTTTTTCACTTATGTAGGTATATAAGGAAACTGGTTACGCTCGGGCCCTTGCCCATACAAAAGTGAAAAAAAACGCCTTTCAGCGCTGCTACTTTCACAGTGAACTCTCTACAAGGAACACGTACACACCCTAAAGTATTATCACTTAGTTTTGTCACACGTTGTATGTTAGTTATAAACCGTACTCCTCTGAAACGGCTTCACTGATTTTTATATTATAAGTATTATGCATATTCAGTAGGTCTGAGAATCGGTTACTGCATAGACTAAGAATGTCTGGTATGTATGGTATGTATGTCTGGTTTCTGGGCTACTGGCTACTTTTTATATTGATGAGTGCATTTGTTGAATAAATAATAGTAAATTACTACAACTCCAGAGTGTCGACGACCATTGTGCGTTGGGCTAGCCATGTATAGCTACGACGCCCGCAACTCCGTTGCGTCAAAGTTCGTTTATCGCGCGAGAACCGTACATTTTTCTGGGATAAAAAGTACCTATCCTATGTCCTTTCCCGGGACTCAAAGTATCTCCATACCAAATTTCAGTAAAATGGGTTCAGCGGTTTAGGCGTGAAGAGATAACAGATAGACAGACAGACAGACAGACAGACAGACAGACAGACAGACAGACAGATAGACAGACAGACAGACAGACAGACGGACAGGCAGACAGACGGACAGACAGACAGACACACTTTCGCATTTATAATATTAGTATGGATAATTACCAGCATTGGACATTGGGCATAATTATTGAAATACTCGTTAGTCTAATTAAATTATTATTTATCTTATTGCAAACTAAAATTATAATACATTTTAAACATATTATTATTAATCAACTTACGGGTAATTTCAGATGCACAATTTCTTCATCAATCTGATTAATTTGTAATCTGATTAAAATTACTAATTACTTTTTGCCCAACTCTGCACGTGATAAACTAACACATTCTACATTAACTAAATTTAATCAAAATCGCTTAAACGCAAATTAATAAAGTTTATTGCGTGAAAACCGAACGTTTTCTATGATAAAAAATGCTATCCTATGTCCTTCTCCAAAACCTTACGTAATATCTACATGTAATCAATATCGATATCATAAGCCAAATTCATTTTTGTTGACTGCGCGGGAACCGTTTTCCGGGACAAAAAGTATCTAATGTCATTTTTAACCGACTTCCAAAAAACGAGGAGGTTATATTATGTTCGGCTGTGGATATTTTTTTTTTTTTTTTTTTTTTTTATTGTTGTATGTTCAACGATTACTCCGCCGTTTGTGAACCGATTTTCGAAATTTTTGTTTTGTTGTATTAGGTTTCACTTCAATTTGGTACCATGTTCACAAAAGTGGTGACCTGATGATGGGATCCATGAGTAATCGAGGGAACTCCTCGAAATTTATATGGAAACATATGGTGATTTTGGTTTTATGAGATGCATCCTAAGCATATGCTACCAAAACGCAAGATTTTGCACCAAGGTATACTATGGTTCCGAAGATACTAAGAGAACTCCAGATTCCTTATAGATACAAGTTTAGGAATTTAGGCGCTGTTTTAAGAACTGAAAGCATATGCTCATATGCAAATTACATTCATCATAATCATCATCATCATCATTACCACGTCAGGGTCACCAATGTCACCAAATTCAACCTTATCTCCAGAGCATAAGCCACACATTTCACATTACTCCTGAGAAGTTAAAGTTGCTTCGATAATGTAACATAATTCTGTTTCACTTCGCCGAGATATTCTGGAAAACAACCTAATTTCAACCTTTTGCATTGCGTTTAGCATTCATAGTACAATAACGCATCGCATCGCATAACTGCCAGGGCTGTCAAGCGAGCGGCGCGGCGGCGCGGGCGCGGGCCGGGTACTCTGCACAGAATACAAATTACTCACGCTGCGTGTGCGACAAGTCGAGCGAGTGCCAACTGCCAGCCTATTGAAACTAGTCCGGTGACCGGCTACTTAGCACGTCACACGTGTTCATTTCGTTTTTTTTTTAATGTATTGTTTAAAATTATCTGCAGGCTGCAGCTGATATTATAATACTTTGTAAGTGTGACTGTAATAAGATACGTAGAAAATGTACTTCAATCGTTATCGTACTTCAAAATGATGAAGATTGAGTACAGAAATAGTTGAGTTTTAGCCGAAGTCGGAAAAGGAAATAGGAATAATTATTTAATACTTTTTAGTTCATATTATAAGGATGTTATTATTGTTTTACCTTGGAAGTCGGTTTTAATTTTTTGTTAAAAATAATAATAATTGATTCAAAGTATCTGCATACAAAATTTTATCAAAATCGGTTCAGCGGTTTAAGCGCAAATCATTTTAGAAACATAGTACATAAATGCTTTATACAAAACCTCACTTAGGGGAATAAGCATTAACCATTTTTGTACTCTAGAATATGCTACAGTGGGTTTTCAAAAAATTGGATTTCACTGTCGTAAACCTTGTTTTAAAGAACAAAACTGCATTATTAACTCAAAATCCGATTTTATGTGGAATGAAACACCAATGCTAAACAGCAGCCATATAAGTAACATATTATTTCTCAAGATGATAGCAGTTTGTAAATTATTGGTAATTATTATTTTTAACAAAAAATTAAAACCGACTTCCAAGGTAAAACAATAATAACATCCTTATAATATGAACTAAAAAGTATTAAATAATTATTCCTATCTAATAGTGTCTTTTTCCGAATTCGGCTAAAACTCAACTATTTCTGTACTCAATCTTCATCATTTTGAAGTCGGTACCAGATGAATCTTATGTTCTCTGACAGAATATTTGAAACTTTTGGAACTGGCACCGACTTCAAAATTATGAAGATTGAGTACAGAAATAGTTGAGTTTTAGCCGAATTCGGAAAAAGACACTATTAGATAGGAATAATTATTTAATACTTTTTAGTTCATATTATAAGGATGTTATTATTGTTTTACCTTGGAAGTCGGTTTTAATTTTTTTGTTAAAAATAATAATTTCACTCTTTTTAGTTACCAGAGTAAACCATCGCGTACTATAAGTAGAATAATACACCTGTATAATATTATTCTGCGTATCTTATTACAGTCACACTTACAAAATATAATATCAGCTGCAGCCTGCAGATAATTTTAAGCAATACATTTTAAAAAAATCGAAGTGAACACGTGACGTGACGTGCTAAGTAGCCGGTCACCGGACTAGTTTCAACTTTCAATAGTACTGGCACTCGCTCGACTTGTCGCACGTGACGCGGGCGCAGCGCACATAGTCCCTACCCGGCCCGCGCCGCCGCGCCGCTCGCGCCCGCTTGACAGCCCTGCGGCCCTGGCATATTGAAGTGAGACTGCAGAGAGTGTTATTGTATTATGAACGCTAAACGCAATGCAAAAGGTTGAAATTAGGTTGTTTTCCAGAATATCTCGGCGAAGTGAGACAGAATGTTACATTATCGAAGCAGCTTTAACTTCTTAGAAGTAATGTCAAATGTGTGCCTTATGCTCTGGAGATAAGGTTGAATTTGGTGACATTGGTGACCCTGACATGGTAATGATGATGATGATGAATGTAATTTGCATAGTAGCATATGCTTTCAGTTCTTAAAACAGCGCCTAAACTCCCAAACTTGTATCTATAAGGAATCCAGAGTTCTCTTAGTAGCTTCGGAACCATAGTATACCTCGGTGCAAAATCTTGCGTTTTGGTAGCATATGCTTAGGATACTTCTCATAAAACCAAAATCACCATATGTTGCCATATAAATTTCGAGGAGTTCCCTCGATTACTCATGGATCCCATCATCAGGTCACCACTTTTGTGAACATGGTACCAAATTGGAGTGAAACCTAATACAACACAACAAAAATTTCGAAAATCGGTTCACAAACGGCGGAGTAATCGTTGAACATACAAAAAATAAAATAATAAAAAAAAAAATAAAAAAAATATATCCACAGCCGAACATATAACCTCCTCGTTTTTTGGAAGTCAGTTAAAAAGTGGGTGTGCTCGATTGTAATAAGCTGTTACAGTGACCTATAAGCAATTTCTTTTTTTAATTAAATAAAGGGGGCAAACGAGAAAACGGGTCACCGATGGTAAGCAACTATCGTCGCCCATGGACACTCGCAACATCAGAAGAGCTGCAGGTGCGTTGCCGGCCTTTTTAAGAGGGAATACGCTCTTTTTTGAAGGTTTGCAAGTCGTATAGGTCCGGAAATACTGCTGGTGACAGTTCGTTCCAGAGTTTTACAGTGCGCGGCAGAAAGTTACGCTAGAAACGCACTGTGAAAGACTGCCACTCATTAAGGTGATGAGGATGGTATGTTTTTCGCGTGGGACGATGGCGAAAAGTTGCAGGTGGTATGATTCCGAACAACTCCTCAGAGCACTCCAATAACCAACATTTCAATTTCTAATACCGCAGCACGTCCAGAAAATATTATAAGTGGTTTTCACAGTATATGAATCATATTATAGGATTAAATAAAAAAACCTATATATGTTACAATATTCGACAGACGAATTATCCGAAACCGCACCGCAATTGTAACCGAAATTCGAAAATTATAATAGAGACCATATCCCTGAAGTCCTAATGAGATCCTTTCAAAGGTTCGACCGGACCGATATGCAAGTGAAACTATCCGAAAATATCTGATACGTGTCTGATACGCAATAATATGTGAAATATCAGAGGATATTACACATATTATCCGGGATTTCATATCCGTATCAAGCTCCGGCCTCCGAGCGAGAAGTAGCTTTAAATTTGCGGTCTTATTGATTTATCCGGAATCGAAATAAATTGACGACCTCTGTGGCTCAATTGGTTGAGTGTGAGGCAGCTCAAACCGGGGGTCACGGGTTCTAATCCCGCCGACGGAACAAAATTTTTCAATGTCTGGATGTGTATTAAGAGTCCGTATACGAAATTTTGCCGATTTCGCTCATTTAACAGACGTGATTTAACAGTCAAAATACAGTATTTCTATAAGTTTTAATGCATAACATGTAAGATCATTTCAATTATAATATAGTGTTGGAGCTAGATTTTTTATTTTTTTAAAGTATCTTTAAATAATCCAAGTCAAACCCGCGACAGTTTTGTGATTTTTGCTGTAAAAGGTTTAGAATATCACCTTTTTATGGATTGTATTGACGTCTTAACGGTATGAAAAAAATACAATGTACTGTTGAGAAAGTCGTCTATAATGTGTTGGAATTGCTTTTTACCACTTCAATATAAAAAACCCTTTAAAAACAGAAAACCTCTATCTGCCCGCTAACTTGGTGATCGTCCTTTTTCACCTGGCATATGAAAGACGGGCGTGAGTGTGAAGAGAGCAGTAGAAAAGAGAGGATGGGCTCTTAAATATGTGTACTACGAATAATAAAAACTAGTGTATGATATAATAAACATTTTAAATATATGTATAGTATAAAAGTATTAAATATATTTCCGTTGTCTGGTACCTGTAACACAAATCCTTCAGGTACTTAGCAGGGGGCCAGACTGACGTGGTGTGAAGCGTCCATAGATATTATTATTATTGCTTTAAGATATTAAATGACATGATGCTGGAGGTTTTATGTTTATTATATTCAAATGTTTCAAAGTGCAAGATTTTTATAAGGCTTTCGCATCGCTTTGTGTATAATTTATATACAGTACCAGATGGCGTCCGCAGCTCGGTTGTGCCAACATTCGTTTAATGTTTGGGAAATGTACATTTTCCCGGTATTCAAAGTGAAGAGGTAACAGACAGATAGACAGACAGAAAGGCGGTATATTTTCGCATTCATAATATTAGTATGGATTTTCAATGCAGTCTTCAAATGCTGCATTGCATGGGACATGATTTAATCCTTCGATCGTGCTTCACGGAAAAACTATCACGCCTATTGATTTGTGCTTTAACATAGTAATTTTTCTTTATAATATGTAGATGTGTTATCATCAGTCAGTGAAGGTTATTTATATGTAGATGTATAAGTGTGAAGACGCGAGCTCACAAAGCTCAGCTTTTAGCTAGTAATATAATCAGACAGGCTGAAAAACCCGAAATAAAATAGCATTTGAGCACGCGCTGATTCGTATCCAATTCCATATACCTTCGCGTGGAATTTCCCAAATTGCTTAAGCCCCAAGTCACGTTTGTCTAGCTGAAATAACCTACATCAGGGTCTCCAGATTGGGGTAAGCCTCGAAAAAATGCCCTCAAGCGAGATTTACCCCGAATGGTAATTGGGGTACCTTTTCACTACACAATTAAGCAGCTCTGATTAGGTTTGGCTTTCGATTCTGAGCCCTAAAAATATTTGGGTACAGTTTTAACCTATGACATAGCTATTATCGAATCCGAATCAAGAGGTTCCGCAACGAAAATAAAATTAACACTCCACTTCGACCGGCACAACAGTGCGGTCTTAAAAGCCGTGCATCGTCTCACGTTGTTTCAGTTCAGCAGACTTCGGCACGGTGTTTGTGTGTGTGTGATTGGATGTGTGCGAATTATAATTGTATAAGTTGATAAAATTTCATTAAATGTAAGTTTAATCATCATTAATATCTCTGAGTGCGGAACTTGTTTTCTCGAATAAAATCTATTAAAATTTAATAGAGGACTGTATTATTCTTTAACTTTTAAATTGTTTACTTCATAATCTGAATACTTCTATTTAAAGTAATATTTTAAATTACACACTATTAAAACATCTATACTTATTATAAAACAAAGTCGCACAAAGTCGTTTTCACTCATGTCCTTTTGTTCCCTTTAATCTTTAAAACTCCGCAACGGATTTTGATGATTCTTTCAGTGTTAGATAGCCCATTTATCAAGGAAGGCTATAGGCTATATTTTATCACGCTAAAACTAATAGGAGCAAAGAAATATAGGAAAATGTGGAAAAAAACGGGGAAAATTATTTAAAAAGGCTAACTTGAACGCGCTTATCTCAATTTTCAGGAACTACTGGTCCGATTTTAAAAAGTCTTTCAGTGTTAGATAGCCCATTTATTGAGGAAGTCTATAGGCTATATTTTATCACGCTAAGACTAATAAGAGAATGTGGAAAAAGCGGGAGAAATTATTTGAAAGGGCTTATCTTACCAACTACTGGAGCAATTTTTATGTTATTTGGCACAGATAAAAAGTAGACCACGTGAATGATCATAGGCTATCGATTTTAATCATTTTTTTATACCCGTGCGACGCCGGGGCGGGTCGCTAGTTTCATATAATATCTAGTTTTTCAAACATTGTTTTCTATAGACAAGCAAAGATAGTAAGATCCATTATAGGTACTTTATATTATAAATGCGAAAGTGTGTCTGTCTGTCTGTCCGTCTGTCTGTCTGTTTGTCTGTTACCTCCTCACGCTCAAACCGCTGAACCGATTTTGCTGAAATTTGGCACGGAGGTACTTTAAGTCCCGGGAAAGGACATAGGATACTTTTTGTCCCGAAAAAATGTACGGTTCCAGCGCGATAAACAAGTTTTGGCGCAACGGAGTTGCAGGCATCATCTAGTGTACTAGATGATGCCTGCAACTAGTTACTAATGTATAGTAAATTGGTTTTGCTTGTATTTGTTAGGAGTTTGAAACACGACTAATTACGTAATACCGCTTAACATGGGACGTGGTTTGTATGCGGTGGCTGATAGAGATAATGTTGAAATGTGGGTAGAATGACAATTTCGTTACAGCATGTAAAGGAGCCAGTATAGCGTTCCAGGCCATTTAACCGAAACTTTTTCGTTTTCGCTTCGTTATAGAATCGCCGATCAAAATGAATAGAATTGACATAAGACGAATCGAACGTCATTAACAACGCTTATGTCAATTCCATACATTTTCATCGGCGATTCTATAACGAAGCGAAAACGAAAACATTTGGCACACCCCCCTTAAATAATAATGCGGAATTGTGTCTTTCAGTCTGTTATATCTCCACCCTTAAACGGTTTAACGGATTTAGGTGTTTATAAAAAGATACTTTAACGGCTGAACCTATTTGCATGAAATTTGGTATAGAGATACTTAAAGAAACGGGAAAAGACGTAGGTTAATTTCGATGTTTTGTTTCTTGATTTTAATTATATTTGAAAATTTTGCTTTATACATACAGATTTTAAAAAATCATGACGCGCGGACGCCTCCCCATACAAATCATAAAATTTTGCTCTTTCAGTGCTGCTACTTTCACAGTGAACTCTATATTATATTAAGGGCCACATACAACCTAATTATCACAATATAGTTTTGTTACACCTTATATAAATCGTTAATTTACAGCCTAATTCGAGTATTATAATAAACTAGATGACGCCCGCAACTCCGTCCGCAAAATTCGTTTATCGCGCAGGAACCGTACATTTTTCTGGGATTTATCCCAGAAGTAGTATCCTATGTCCTTTCCCGAGACTCAAAGTATATCCATGCAAAATTTCAGCAGAATTGGTTCAGCGGTTCGAGCGCGAAGAGGTAACAGACAGACAGAAACACTTTCGCATTTATAATATTAGCATGGATGTTAAAAGTGTAATAGAAAGTTTGTAGGCTGGGGACAGAATTAATACGTCTCGTGACCCCATGACCTCACAGATAAAATTCAGAATATCCATACTAGTATTATAAATAAGAAAGTGTGTCTGTAAGTGCCTCTTAACGCTGGAAGAGTTGAACAGATTTTTAAGTTGAAGTTATATGAGATTAGTGAGGAAGCCCTAGAACAAATTTTTTGTGATTACTAATAAGCTAATCTTTTGCGAGTAGCTACATTTTGATAAGACAAATAACATTTTTATTTTCGAAAAATCTAGAAAGTGGTAGCTAACAGAGATAGAAAGGGTTTCATACTTTGACTCGATGGTCCTAAAATATGGATTGTTTTATTTGTAGGACAAGTTTACTCTTAAATTATATAACTATTAACCTACAAATATACAAAAAATCAGCTGGTTAGGGTTCTGTTTTACGGTTCTGTAATCAACAAAACTTGGTCGACTTGTACCCTAAAGCTGAACTAAATACTTTAAGTTCCGGGAAACGGTATAAAAAAGTTTTTTTTTTTTGCGCAAAAATGTGCGGATATTTTATAACAACAGTACAAGGATCAGGCCATTTAGACAAGACTTTTTCGTTTTCGCTTCGTAATAGAATCGCCGATCATAAAGTATGGAATTGATATAAGTGTTCGTTAATATGACGTTGACGTTCGACTCGTCTTGTGTGAATTCCATACATTTTGATCGACGATTCTATAAAGGAGCTATAAAGAAAAGATCTTGGCTCACTCTCCTGCAGTGTTAATATAGAAACATTTCGTTTGGTTGTGATTTCTAGTCTGTAGCTTCGTCATTTGTAAGAAGTTAAAGTTTATTTTCTTCTAAAAATTACTATTGTTATAAATTTGACAGTGTGTCTTTCTGTCTGTTACCTCTTCACGCTTTAAGGCGCTATATTGAAAAAACTGTCCTTTTCGACATAATACTATAGGACCCTCAGAAATGTTACAAATCTGGTAATGAGATATACATATCTTCATATCCTTATCTAGGTTTGAGAAGAACTAGAAACACGATTAATGTATTTTGCCTCGATACATTTAATTTTCGAAATGACCTCTTTAATATACGAAATTTGAAGATTATTTTTAAACGAAAATAGATATATTGTAGGAAATTAGTCTGATTAATAGACACTTTTGCAACTCAAAATCGTATAGAAGCATTTTGCTTAAATGCTCCTAGTTATTTTTTAAATAATTATAATTACGTTTTGTCGCATGTTTCCTGAGCGAGAAGATAGCTTCTGGCCGCAGCGTATTCACGACTTTATAGTCATACAAATTAAGTATAAAATTGCCCTTGCGGTATAATTTATTTTCGATATAGCGCCTCTAAGCCCATTTAAATGAAATTTGGTATAGACGTACAGATATCTTTCAGAGACAAGAAAGTACAACGGTTTTTGTTGACTACGACACTACAAATACCAATTTTTCACAGTACCAATTTGTTATTTTGATTATTACTTAGAGTTTACTGTTTTTGTTGACTTCTAATAATATTAAATGATAACTTTTAAATAATTAAAGATAATTCATATTTTTATATATTTGCATGCTATTTTATGTATAGCTAAAAGTGTTAGACCTTAAGAACCTCATTACAACCTATTGTATTACACTTTTAGAGCAAATAAATGAATTGAATTACTTAAGTACTTTACGATTTGCGCGCAATTAACAAATTTTAAGGCGACGCCTTGATAATGTGACTAACGATATCAATTTTTCTCAGCAATGACTAAAGCTAAGAAATTAAAGTTCATTGTCAATATTCATTATGTCTTTGTCTTTTAATTACCCATAGCATAACACGATTAGTCAACTTCTATAACACAGAATAATCAATCAAAAAGACCTATGTAAAAAAGGGATTCCTATTTTTCCAACAGAGGAGAGTAATTTAAGCTTCCAAAATTTGTACATAGATTGGTTCAAGGACACTTTAATTTGCTTATAGCTTATATGAAATGTATTTATGGTTTTTAAATTACGCACTTTCCATTTTTTGCTGTTCCATTGCATGTTTTCAACAAGTAATCCAAAACGTACCCAACACGGTTTTTTACTTTAACGTGGCGTCACCTTAACGACGAAGTTGCGGGAGTCTACTTTGTTAATGTTTATGTAAAAGAATTATTTTTAATCACTCCTTGAAGACTCCTAACAAAATCACATCGCGTCGAATTTTCAACTTCAACAAACAGTTTTATTCAAATTTTCGCAGTCCCATTGATGTTAAAGTCACGAACACTATTACTATGACATTAGTTTCGTGGCAAACGAATGAGAAACGCCGACGGAATAATTTATCGTGCACCGTCAGGGTTACATTTTGATTTCTGCATATGAGCGAAAAGACGCATTGTCATAGCTGCGTTTCTGCAAAGTAGCATTGTTTACAAGCAGATGGCATATCTACGTCGTTTGGTCGCGTGTCAAACCGATTTTATTTAAATTTTTGTTGGTCTCGACGCTTGCCGCGTTGATCAAGGTTGTAGTTAATTCCGCAGAATACTCTTAGAAAGTCAAAATGAAGGGTATTTAATAATATCGGTTTCTTGTGTTATTGAATTAGTTTTGGCCTTTTCAAATTTCATTATTGCAGTGTCTTCTTTAGCAAGATACCGACGTTAGTCTGGACAAGAAAATAGGTTACTTTTGTGTTAAAATTCGCAATTTTGGCGGGATTTTTTTACACGCGCACAAAGTCACGGCTCTAATGTCAGGTTTGTATTATTCCAGTCCAATGATCCAATCCAGCGCTTGATTGCTACTGGAATAATAATGAATGTGAATTAGTGCATTCCAGAGAGCCTATAGCCAAGACCTTTTTCTTTATCACTTATTATAGAATCGTCGATAAAATGTACGAAATTGACATTAGACGAGTCGAACGTCAACGTCATAATTACGAACTCTTTTGTCAATTCCATACATTTTGATCAGCGATTCTATAAAGAAGCCATAAAGAAAAGGTCTTGGCTAAGGGATCAGTTGTAATCTAGCGCTGACTGGATTGGAATTATGTAAACCCACTATTAAAGTTGCAACTGCGAATCGAGGCACAAAACATCATACAAAATGTCAAAGTTTAGGTATATTAAATCCTGATATTTTGATCATACCGTGAACAATTTCTTAGCAATCAGTGTGTCAGTAATTTATAATTGTATTCGTTACAAAGTTGTTGAAACTTCTGTTTAATTTAAGCGAACCGTTCGCAGGATTATGAACATTCAGTTTATAAATCCAACTTATTTTGTATTCTAACTTGGCGGGAGCGGTTTAAAAGACAAATTTATAAGGCCCACTGAGGGAAATTTGGGGCTCAGATGCTCAAATCACACTTTATTTTGTACAATTAAACCTGATTTGTTTTGAAATCGTCGTTCTTAATACATCGTTTGGATGATTATTTGCGATAGGTTTGCAACAATCATTTTTTGATAGCACTAAGCAGATATTGCACTGTTGTCGCCTATCGGTACATTTTGACAACTTTGTAATCATGGTGGTAATCATAATATCATGGTGGTATCATGATACCACCAGGCATCATGATAACAAAGTTGTATTGCATTTGAACTCATAAAGTATCATGATACTTTATGAGTTCAAATGCAATAGGCCTAAACTTGGTAAATGGCGAAACTTTACCGGATAAGCTATAATTATAAAATAATTTCTTACTAGACGCCCGCAACTCCGTTGCGCCAAAATTCTTTTATGGCACGGGTACCATACATTTTTCGGGATAAAATGTATCCTACGTCCACTCTCGGGGGCCGGATCTCAAATAATCTCCATACCGAATTTCAGCTGAATCGGTTCAGTGGTCTGGGCGTAAAGAGATAACACACAGACAGACAGACACTCTTTCCCATTTAAAATATTAGTATGGAAGTATGGATTACTATTATTAATTATTGAGCTATAATGTAGAAATGTTGAAATAGCCAGTTATAGCCTTAAGCGTTTAACGGTACAGAGCACAGTGTCGTAACTGAAAATTATAATAAATGAGGAGTGAAACGTCAAGCAGTTACCGAGTGAGCCAATCTTCTATCTACATTATAATTATTCGAGAAGATAATTTTGTGGGGGAACTTTGAACGTGTTAAAGGCAAAATGTCATTTGGACGTGATGAAAAAAGGTTTGTATTTTTGTCTTTTTGATAGTTAGTGTTACCTTTTAAAGCTAGCAACCCCAAACCAACTATTTTTATGAAACGTATGGAGATATCCTGAGTTCCAGAAAATGGTATTGTATAAAATAAAATATATCATTCCAAGGTACAATCTTCCAAAAAGTCAAACCACTTTAAGTTAAGACTCACTTCTGAAACAGTTTGGGGATACCCTTTTAACAGTTAAAGGACCCGAGTTTAATGGGACATGGTTTTAAAAGGGCTAAGTAATAGAAAATAATGACAAGAGTTTTCTGGATTGCCTTCGCTTTAAATACACAAGAAATGGCGCTCTCAATTTTTTTACTCAACTAACAAGGAAGTTCTAAAACTGTTCTCGAAAATTTCATTGCAGTTACGAACGCAGGGCAACCGTACACTTTGCAGGATCAATCGAGCCTGCTTAGAATATTTTAAGATTTAAGATTTATTTATGTATTTCCAAGAAATATGTACATAAACCGTAACAATTTAGTTTGATCACAATTTCTGCCACATGGGCGTGGAAATGTTGTCATAATATAGTTGTGTCATACAAAATTGAAATGAAATCAGTTGTGAAGTAGGTACTGTAAAATAAACTAAGATACTTTAAAACAAAATAATATATCAGACTAAGACGACAATTCCCGAGCTCAGAATCCTTTCAGAGGTGAGATGATAATAATTTTAAACAAAAGCTTCTTATATCACTCAAGTAAATAATAAAAAATGTACGTCTAGTGTTCTGAGATCTCGAAAAGTGCATAACGATGAAAAATAACGCAGTCGGGCTATCTGTTCCAGACGTAAATTAAAATTATCTCTTTGAATGTTTCTTTAAGAGAGTCAACACAAAATATTCTTCTCTATTCCCATCTATACTAATATAAAGCTGAAGAGTTTGTTTTTTGGAACGCGCTTATCTCAGGATACTTAGCGTCAACATATCGAGCGAAATCCAGTTCCGATATCATCTAGAGGGTAAGGCCAAATTAGCCTCGAAGAAGCTTGGTGTTCTTAACAGAACGAGACAGTACTTCAGTCCGGACCAACGCCTACAACTCTATACAAGGCGCAGGTTCGGCCTCATATGGAATATTGTTATCATCTCTGGGCAGGGGCGCCAAAATACCAACTGCTCCCTCTGGGTCGTATCCAACAAAGGGCCGCTCGAATTGTTGACTGCCATAGAGTTTCAAACAGCTTGAACCCCTTGAAATTACGCCGAGATGTAACTTCACTCTGCATCCTCTATCGGTTGTATCACGGGTATACTGTGCTCTGAGGAATTGTTCGGAATCATACCACCTGCAAATTTTCGCCATCGTCCCACGCGAAAAACACACCATCCTCATCACCTTCATGAGTGGCAGTCTTCCACAGTGCGTTTTTCGCGTAACTTTCTGCCGCGCACTGTAAAACTCTGGAACGAACTGTCACTAGCAGTATTTCCGGACCTGCACGACCTGCAAACCTTCAAGAAAAGAGCGTATTCCCTCTTAAAAGGCCGGCAACGCACCTGAAGCTCTTCTGATGTTGCGAATGTCCATGGGCGACGGTAGTTGCTTACCATCAGGTGACCCGTTTGCTCGTTTGCCCCTTTATTTAATAAAAAAAAAGAACTACTGGTCCGATTTGAAAAATTCTTTCAGTGTTAGTCCAGTTATCAAGGCTACACATTATTACGCTAAGACTAATAGGAGCGAAGAAACACGAAAATATGGAAAAAACGGGAAAAATTATATTATATACTTTTCACACGAACTACTGAGAGCAATTTGTATCTTATTTGGCACAGATAAAAGTTGACCACGTAAAGGATCATAGGCTATTTTTTGTGGGCTAATTTGTCTGTGATACGCGGAAGCGACAAACAACGAGTATTTTAATTTTATTAACCCTTAACTGGTATCGGGGGTCAAAAGTTACCCCAGGCGTTCGAATTTTCTATGATATCTTTACTATTTAAACATGTACACTCTTCTGATTCTGTGTAATCTCGTTACGTCGGGTAATGCGGCGGATGACGAACGTACGTGGCTCTACTGTTGCTGAAAGTGGAGTTACATACAGAGGTGGGCTCAAAAATAGCCCCCGATACCATAAGTGTATGTTATTTTTCAAAGGTACCTTGTAATGGTTTTCAAAAACTTCTCAGATATTTCGGGAATTTTAAACCAAAATTAGCTTTTATGTAATAAGTACTCGAAATCTAATTCAGAAACCACCCACAAAACTATTATAACAGTATGCAACGTGAAACTGATTACGATCGTAAGGAGAGGAAGGAAGTCAGCTGTTCTAGCGAAATTATCATAGGTACAGTTTCGGATTCTTAAAATTCTAGTAGCAAAGAAGGTGTATCAAGTACAGCAAGTGCTCGTTATTGTAATGTAAAGAAAATCCCACCAAAACATGAAATATAAAAGGAGCCAAGCAAAGTATTGCATAGCTATTAAATACTTCTGTGGTAAAAAGTTTTCAAATCACATTCAATGCCAAGCCTTCAACTTATTTTGTAATTTAAATCAACATTCAGTAAATATATCAAATTCTGTACTTGTCTTATTTTGCTCCTTGAATTTGCAAAAGAAAAAGTAATAATGGGACAGGAGTTTGTTTCAAACGTATAAAATTCAAATATTTTATTTCAAGTCCGTATCGATTTATTCGTTTTGGTCGATGTTTTTACGCAGCTCACCTCACTATGGAGATTAATCTGACAGATGTCAAATGTGGCCTATTAAAATGCCCCGACTGTAGGGTCGTCACCTACAAATTTAGTTGTTTATATTTTGGCACATGCAAAGAAAACTGTCAGAATTCAATTTCAAAATCTTATTTTTAAAAATAAATTATACCAGCCAGCGCGCCAGCCTTTAACTTATCCTGGCGAAACCCGAAAGAAATGACAGATATTAATACTCGTCCGTCTCTTAGTAGTCAAAGAAGACTGTTTGAATGTGTTGAATTTGAATGAATTGAATGTGAATGATTGTTTTAATGTGTGTAGTTACATCCTTATGAAAGAGTTTGTATGTAGTAAGTATTCAACCAATCACAGTACACGTAATATTTCAGTTAATGTCACTTATTACCAAGATTTGTTGGTCAACTAATCATAACTAGCCCACCGCGCAAGACAACGCACTTCAAACGTTTTGAATTTTGGAGGGGCGCGCTATGTTATCGTAGTTGATCTCTACTGGTAGTTATGTCTATTGTGCCGACGCGAACGTCCCGCGTTGCAGACGCTCCCGCTCGTCGCTTTGGTCGCGTAGGTTTGGCGGGAGCTTAAACGTTCAGTTTCAATGCCAAATTTGAAATTCGGCGCGAAACAGAAGGGATTCATTAGGTAGTATTAACGAGGCCTTTGTTTACTAATTACTGTTTACACCGAGCGTGGTTTGCAATTTTTAGTGCAAAATTAAGTTTATGTTGTAATCATAGAAATTAGTTAAGTCTGTACAGTGTACTAAATACTAATTAATTTGATATATGGCAGGAGCGATACTCCAAAACTTTACTAATAAAAATATTTATACAGAGAACAGGGTACAGGGTGTAACAAAACAAAGTTGTAATTGTAGGTAAAAGGCCGGCTGCAGCTCTTTTGATGTCGCGAGTGTCCATTTGCGACAGTAGTTGCTTTCGATCAGGTGACCCGTTTGCTCGTTTGCCCCTTTATTTTATATAAAAAAGTGATAATACTTTCGGCCGTGTATTAGTCCCCTGTATAGGTACCACTGTAAGCAGCAGCGCTGAAAGAGAAACATTTTTAAATTCTTGAATGGGCAAATTCATGACGCTAGGGCACATTTTTCACAAAAAAAGTACAGTTCAAGCGGCGCTATGGAGTTGCGAGGGTCATCTATCCATACTTAATATTATAAATGCGAAAGTGTGTCTGTCTGTCTGTCTGTCTGTTACCTCTTCACGCTCGAACCGCTGAACCGATTTTGCTGAAATTTGGCATGGAGATTCTTTGAGTGCCGAGAAAGGATATAGGATAGTTTTCATGCCGGAAAAATGTAAGGTTCTCGCGCGATAAACGAATTTTGGCGCAACGAAGTTGCAGGCGTCATCTAGTGATATTATAAAGGGTTGTTAAAAAAGTCTACTTGTACTCGTATTACCGGTAAAGTACCGCACACTTATCCTTTTGCACGAGTCACAAATAACGACGGAGTAAGAATATAAATAAAGTTATGAGTTCTATCAATTCATATTAATAACTTCTTATGACCATATAAAAATATACAGATACTCTGATCGAATGAGATATTTTATAGTTGATCCATGAAGTCGCAGCTGTGCATAAATTATGTTATAATAATGAAACGAACGTGCTAAGACATGCATGCATAAGTTATGCGCTACGAGAACATATTCGGTGCGCCATTTTAGTTTAGCTAGAAATAACTATCGAAAACATCGCACGAAAATCGGGTGGATAATATGTTTTATGGCTATATAAGGGACCGTTTCACTACTTCCTGTTAAGTGCCAGGCAGGCTATCCACAACCTATTTGACAGATAGAGTATGAAGTATCTCTCAGAAAAGGTGTGGATAGCCTATCCGGCACTTATCAGGAAGTGGTGAAACAGCCCCTAAGCGTCCTAATATTTTAACGTCCTGATATTGCTTTTACATTAAGTACTTCTATTATCTGTGCTCTTACATAATATTAACGTCCAGTATTGCACATACCAGTTAGTAAGATAATACTCCACAGATGATAAAACCAAATGACCAGCGAAAGACAATTTAAAAAACGGTCTTTCGGCAATTAATACTGACCATCCATACTAATCCATACTTCCCTACTAATGTTATAAATGCGAAAGTGTCTGTCTGTTACCTCTTCACGCTCAAACCGCTGAACCGATTCTGCTGAAATTTGGCATGGAGATACTTTGACTCCCGGGAAAGGACATAGGATAGTTTTTATCCCGGAAAAATATACGGTTTCCGCGAGATAAACGAATTTTGGCGCAACAGAGTTGCGGGCGTCATCTAGTTTTCAATAAAAACTTTACAAGCAAGTTGGTTGACAGCACAACTGGGCCACTATTTAAATAAATCATTACATACATTTTGCTTCTAATCTCGCGGTGTAGCCGCCAAACCGCGCGTTCGGATCGTCGCATGTAAATCCAGCCTTAAAAAAACTACGTCAACTTTTACATAAGAAAAAGCAAGCCATAATACATCCAGTAAAAACGTGGACATAAAGCTACCTTATTACAGTCTATTAAAATACTACCACATGATTAGTAATCAAAGTTTTAGTACTAGGCTCCCCACAGACTCGACTCATAGTCGGAGCCGTATTAAAACTACCGAGTAACATAACTAATATAAAGGTGGCCTTCCGATATTTTCCGCAAGCGACCGCGACTGACTAAAATGTCATTTTATGGCTTGGGTTGGTTTCATTTTCTAGCGACCCATTCGGTACTGCTTTGTAATGGCATATAGCAAAATGAAACCAAAGGCTGTTTACTTACCAGTAGCACCCTTTGGTTTAGACACAGTAAATAATATAATCAGACATGTTGCACACGTCATATCAGTATCGACAGAAACGTTGTCAAACGTCGAAAAAACTTTTTGTTTACTGTCTATACTGGTGCTGCACTCTAGCGTCAAAAAATTGCAGTAATAATACATCCAATTGGGTTCTGACGAGTCTGTATTAACATTATTATACAGTTTTTTAAAAAGAGAATTTTTCACCTTCTTGGTTATTATTGGCTCCGATTCCCTTTCGTCGGTTTTTACAACGGGCTAGTTGGGCATTTTGTTTGAATTTTGTCGGTCGCGGTCGCTTCCGCCATCGAAAATCTACCTTTACGGATACACTGGGAATACTTAACAAATAAAATGTGTAAGAGTTGCCGAGAAAGTTCTGACGGCGGCTTTAGAGTAGAAGGTAAGTGCTCTCATGATTAATAGCTTTGCAGTTTTTACTGTCCTCTTCTAATAATAACGCGTTATTTTTACATAAAGAATTCTTAGAGTAGAATTGAAAATCGATAACTAAGGCCGTGTTTCCACCTGCAAGACAACTGTAGCGAGAAGTGTCTGACAGTCTGTCTGACAGCAGCTTGCAAGTGTAAACCCCGTAGCAAGTGCTGTCGCGACAATTTGTCAAGCTCTTCCTGCGTTTGCGACAGCATGTCTAAACATATCTGCGAGGACTCGCGACAGATCTCGCTACGCCCTACGGGGTCACCGCAGATATACGGTCTATAGTTTCGTATAGCATTATTCCGCGAGCTTCTCGCACGACATTTTTTGCAGCAATAAATTGCAGGAATTAGTATAAAATGTAAACAATATTGCAAGAAACTCATGCAAGACTTGCGTGCTTGTAGGTGGAAACACGGCCTAAGGAAATGAAGCCTTTTCGTTGTAAGGACCTGTATTCACTTTCCGAGTCCGAGTGCAGGTGATTAGTGCCGAAAAAGTAAAGGACTTGCACCTAACTTGCACCAATCAGACGCTGTCCACATTATTCCTATTTTAAGTATCGCAAAAAAGAAGGATCTCATGAAAATGTACGAAAAACTTATTACTCCCGAAGAACTCCATGCGTGGATACGAGATATGAAGACACACAGCCAACAACCGGCTTTTGAGAGTGAGGAGTAACATACAATAATAGTTAAAATACAAAATACGTCATAATTGTTTGGACGAAAACCCAATAAGTCGGCACCCTACGTGAGTTATATATTTTTTATAAAAAAAATAACCACTTTAGAGACTTAAAAATATGTTTTTATTTTAAAAGAATGTATACGTTTTTATAACAAATATTAATTTTAAGGTTTTTGTTTGAATTAAGTGTGTATTTTTGTTCTTGAACCTTTAACATTGAATATCTCTAAAAAAACAATTTTACACTTATTGGGTTTTAGCACTATACCCTCGATATATCTATGATTGTCGCAACGTTAGGGTTGAGTTTAGGGTTACTGAACCCACAAATTCCAGACATGAAAAAACGATCTCCTTTTCCTGTTTTGTGGCCTACATTTATTACTCAGTGTAATATAAAAGTTGTTAGTTATATTTGTTATTGATCAAATTACTGTGTACAGTCGCCAGCAAACGCAGTTTATTAATTACGAACCTTATTGCTTGGTCATAAAGTTCAAACTGCATATTTCTGTCGTTATATCGACTCGGTAGAATTCTAAAGGTCAATAGACACGCGACAAATTCATAACATAAAGCGTCTTTACATTGTCACAATCGTGATAATACTTTTTCATAATTTATTTGATGCCAAGCCGAATGTATTATTCATAAGTAATGTGTAATGGTTCTATCGCGATGACTTTTTCAGAATAATGCCACACTGAATCGTACTCAATAATAAACAGTATACACTATACATGTATCAAAGATTTTTATTATAATATGATGGTTGTGTATTAAATATGTGTATAATAATTTCATTAAAGTAAACCCAATATTGAAAACTTTTCGTTCCGTCAGAAATTTCAGCAAAATCGGTTCAGCGGTTTGGGCGTGAAGAGGTAACAGACAGACGGACGTGTATCTGTCTGTCTATAACCTCTTCATCACTTTCTCATTTATAATATTAGTGTAGTATGGATTAGATAGAGTAGACTATTACAAAATAAAATAATCAGAATTCCAATAATACCGATATTGCTAACTTGTCGGTAACACAATTTACTACTGGGAATCCCCGAGTCGGAGTGGTTGAGAAAAATTGCTTTTGTTTTCCAATCTCGAACGCTTTAGCATTTAAAATTTAACAACGCTTAACTGTTATGGACTGCTCAAATTAAATTCCACGTTTTTTATTCGTAATCCGAATTTTCAGAGTAAGGAATATTATGGGAAGTTCGGACTAACTCGTTTATCGGTACATTTTTTCGAGAAAAAAAATTACCTAATAAATGTTCTTTCGTGGGACTCAAAGTGTCTTTATGCCAAATTCCAGCAAAATCGGTTCAGCGGTTTGGGCGTGAAGAGGTGGAGGAGGTAGTAGATAGACAGATAGGCACAATTTCACATTTATAATCTCTAAGTAATGTCTAAGTAATCATGAAAAATGAATACCCATAACCAATGATATTGTATAAAAAACTCAAAGCAGATATTATGTTACTACCGCGCGCGTTGTGAAGACTCAAATACGACCCAATTGGGTCTTTTATTTAGTCAGCCTCTTTTACGTAAATGGCATTTCGTATCTTTAATTGTTTCACATATCTGTCAAAGTCCAATTATGAATTTGAAAATTGTTCGGAAGAGATTTAAGCCGGAAAATAGTATGAACGTAACAGGTCTGTATAAGTAGAATATCATTGCCCATAATATAGCTATCATTGTTGTTTGTTTTTCGTACACAAATGTTGTAATAAAAGTGAAAAATTACGCCGTTAGGTCACTTATATTCACTTATATAATAAATGTGATTATGTTTGAATAACAAAGAAAATAAAGTGGGAGAGTGATTGCGTGATTAAAAAAATGCTTTGTACTCGAAATAAATGGAATCAAGGGCCTGATTTTCAGACCTCGAACTTCACTTCGATCGCAGGCGAATGTCCTAGCACGTGAGATTGAAACTAGAGACGAGAGATACTATGTATATGTTCTTACTAATTAATCCATACTAATATCTACGAGTATCTTTTACCGCTTTACGCTGAACCAATTTTGATCAAATTTGATGAGGATACTTTAAGTCCCGGGAAAGGACACATTATTGGAGTTGCGGACATAAACTATTACGAGTATTATTATAAATGTGAAAGTGTGTATGTCTATCTGTTACTTCTTCACGCTTAAACAGTTAAACCGATTTTGATTAAAGGTATAATAATAATAACTCCCACACCAGTTTCGGTGACGGTGGCCGGTTCCATTGAAACCAGGCCAGTTACGCAGGAGTAATTTTAAAGTGCCCGAGCGCGTGCGTAGTACACAAGAGCACTCTCTGTTCCCTTAACTCTCATAACCCAGTGGGACGAACGACCGACACTACTGGCAAGAGATCAGGCGCAGGACCGACTTTTTACATGCCCATCCGACGCATGGATCATCTTACTTGTCAGACAATCAGGTGATCAGCCTGCATTGTCCTAACCAAACTTGAAAATAACAAGTTTACAACGCGGGAATCGAACCGACGACCACCGAGTCAAGAGCCACGCTCTAAACCACTAGACCACGGAGGCGTTTTAAAAAAATTGGCAGATACTTTGATAAAGGATAGATTATGTTGCGCAAAATTGTACGGTTCCCGTGTGTAACGGAGATGCGGACTTCATTTTGTAACGTGAAACTTTTCATTTCAAAGTTCCCAGCATTATAAAATCAAATGAACGCCAAGTGAAATTGAAAAACCGAAATTGAACTCTGGCCAATTTCTTCTCATCCCATATTCCCAGTTTATACAAAAACTCATCAAAGAAATGGAGATTTATTATGAAACATTCTCGTTTCTTTTACACAAGCTATCCTTTAATAAACAAGATAGCAAAATAGTATTTTTACCGACTTCAAAAAAGGAAAAGTATAGGTATATGTTTTTTTTATATTTGTTCGCGGATAAGTTCGCCGTTTGTGAACGGATTTTCAAGATATGCATAAGTATTTCTTTTTTTGTTGTACTAGGTATTATTCAACCTACAGAATGCTGTAAATTTCATCAAAATCGATTTAGTAGTTTTTAAGATAGAAAATTTTAAGTACAATTTTGAAGTCGGTTTTATTTTTACCACTAGTTAGTCCTGAAAGATCAAAACTGATGGTGCACCTTCTTGTAGATTTGGCGTCAGTTGATCTAACGACAAGTCTTGGTGATCATTCGGATTAGAAGTCGACAGAAGTTCACAGAAGTTGACAAAAGTTGGGAGGCTTTAGAATGGATTGTTAGGATTATGCTCTGTCGGATTTCAAGTGACATAAAGTAAATTATATTCTTGAAACTGATATTTTTAAGGCACCTTTTAACATTTGGCCATCCTTACTAATATTATAAATGCAAAAGTGTGTCTGCTGGTCGGTTACTTCTTCATGCACAAACCGCTGAACCGATTTTGATCCGTATGGAGATACTTTAAGGCGACTCTACGTTAAAGTAAAAAACCGTGCTGGTTACATTTTAGATTGCTTGTTCTCATGCCGGGCCGGCCTCTCATAGAAAACAAGTAATGGAACAGCAAAAAAATGGAAAGGGCGTAAGCGACAAAATAAATTTTGTCACGTAATTTAAAAACCATAAATGCATTTCATATTTAAGCTTTGGGCAAATTAAATTGTATGCTTGAACCAATCTATGTACAAATTTTGGAAGCTTAAATCACTCCTCTGTTGTCAAAATAGGAATCCTTTTTTTTACAGAGGTCTTTTTGATTGATTATTCTGTGTTTTAAAAGTTGACTAATCGTATTATTTTATGGGTAATTCAAAGACATGACGAATACTGACAATGATCTTTAATTTCATAGCTTTAGTCATTGCTGAGAAAAATCGATATCGCTACAGCCAAATTATCAAGGCGTCGCCTAAAGTCACTGGAAAGGCCTCAGGATATCTATTTATATATATTTATATATATATATATATATATATATATATATATATATATATATATATATATATATATATATTATATATAGGATATCTATTTATCCCGAAAAAGTTACGGTTCCTTCGCGCTAGACGAATTTTGATACAACAGAGTTGCGTCATCTAGTAATGTATAACTCTGATAAACAAGTTAATTGCAATATGAGTTCTATCGTCTACTCTTCCTCTATCTTACTAATTTTGAATCAGGTTATGTGCTAGTTTTTATCCTATCCCAAAAAACGCCTCTGATGAAGTTTTTACTAAAAATGTATTGTTCACTATTTGCAATAAGATTCAATTTTAATACAAGTAAAATATTACAGTCTATTGTTCCGCAAAGTATCATTTTCCTGTTGTTAAGTCTCAAAGGGAAACCTTAATACTAATCTTAATACTAATAATAGACGTAATGACTTTTAATTTTACTTTTGTCAAAGGCTTATTATGAATAAAAATTATTTTTTGCGTAATGCTTTAGTACGTAACCGGTAAAAAAAAATCAATTTTGGATTTGTTATCGAAGTGATCACAAAAAATACTAGAAAAATGTTTGCTTAAAGTGCTGAGACAGGTTAAGTGACAGAATACGCAGACTGTAACAAAACAAAGTGATCCTATTATAATATTAGGGTGTGTATCCTTTTAGAGTTCACTGTGAAAATAACAAATAAAATCTATAATATAATTATTATAAAATATTTTGCAACACAAAAAACTTAAAAAATTTATTTATTATTCAAAAGTGCTGGCATAGACATATAATAATTATTTACATTACTAAATAGTTAAGTTCGCAATATGGTCCTATAAAATGCAGGCATTTGGTCACCCTATCACAAGCCTCATGACTGAAAACACAATTTATGCACAAAAGTCTTGGCCCAATTAAATGCGACTAAATATTTCCGCCGAGCTTTAGACGAATAAATTTCAAATGACATTAAATTATTTTAAATATTAAGTAAAGTATCGCAATTTAAAAAATAATAATTTAATTAATATTAGATAAAAAATCTACGTCCCGCAGAAATTCGGTTATTGCGCGGGAAGCGTACCTTTTTTCGCTATAAAAACTATCCTATGTATTTTCAAACACACAATCAACTTTAACCGATTATTCTGAGCTTCTAACTTTTCAAAATTATATGATGCAATCGAACTAAATTGGATACTTAGACAACTTTCATTCTCTAACTTCGACAGAAGTTTGACGCTTCGCTAAGGGTGGGTCAGTATTAAGGTTAACTTTAACTTTATCTTTATCAATGACCACAGAATTGAAAGTATGAAAAATGAATTAACCATAGAAATTGACAGCAAAAAATAATTTGTTATCGCAACACTGTGACCCTTGTGTCAGATTTAAATTTACCCGAGCAAAATTGCGCGATTAATGTTATCATCAAATATGGCATCCATTATTAACTTTAACCAGAGATTGGACAATTCATTTAACATTTTGTTAAATTGAGTAAATTAAGTAATAAATAAACATGAAATCTCTCGAGTGCGGTGGTAAACTATCAAATGTTCCTGGACAGAATCCTGGTCCACGTAGACCGTACAATGTACATACAGACCTTTGTGACTCAATGGTTAAGACAAAGAACAAGAAGTTTTCAAAGTTCCTGGGTCATGGATGTGTATTAAATATGTGTTTGATATGATAAAAATCTTAAATATAACATGTATAGTATAAAAGTGTTAAATATATTTCCGTTGTCTGGTACCTGTAACACAAGTCCTTTAGGTACTTAGCACGGAGCCAGAATGACGTGGTGTGAAGCGTCCATAGATATTATTATTATTATATTGCTAGATGAAGGCCGATTTGCGGACAGTGATGTTGATTCTCGGGTCTATGATGACGATAGCGAAAACTTTGTTAGGATATTTGTTAGCACTCGGTCCCGAGATCTTATCCTATTATTCAGATTTTATTTACATGGACTCGTTTCTATTTTATGGAATCAGCGGGGAAGTAAAAATATTTTTCGTGAGATGTTTTCGGCCGCACCGAAAACATCATTTCGGTGCGGCCGAAAACATCTCACGAATAGATTCGAACGGCCCAAATAATGTCATTAACTTTTTTATTAATGAGTAATATACAGTAAATCACCGTTACGCATAATCCATTTGGGTTGCTAAAATTTGACATACTTTGAGTCTCGGAGGAAAAAACATAGACATACTTTATATCCCGGTTTTGCTTATATATTTTTAATCTCCGACGATTACAGATGGTTTTATAATCTTGTCGCTTCTGTACGTCTGTCAGTGACATCGTAGCTTTCAAATGAGTAGACTAATTTTGACCTAGTTCTTAATGTCATTAAAATAAATGTGTTATATAAATTATAATATGAGAGCAGACGAACTATCGGATTCTGAGGATACTAATTATTATTAAATCCATACTTATATTATAAATGCGAAAGTGTGTCTGTCTGTTGGTTGCCTCTTCACGCCTAAACCGCTGAACCGATTTTGCTGAAATTTGGTATGGAGATACTTTGAGTCCCGGAAAAGGACATAGGATACTATTTATCCCGGAAAAATGTATTTACGGTTCCCGCGCGATAAACAACGGAGTTCATCATCGGAGGCATCATCTAGTGGATTTATAAAGGCTACGCCGACCGCTTCACCGGTCTTTTAAGAGCCCGGGTTACCCTCAAAATTCTCATACATACGTAATACCAAAATCATTTTCTCATACGAAAATATTTAACATGTTTGAGTTATTTTTCAGCTTAAAATAGTAATTACCTAGGCTCCTGAACAAAAATTAACTTCAAAATATTTAAACACTAAAAAAAAATTTTTTGTGTGTATAAATATTTTGTAGTAAATTTACTATTTATTTATATATTGTTTAGTGTTTTACTCTATTTTTTAGTGTTTAAATATTTAGTAGTAAATTTAGTAAAAAAATTTATACACAAAAAATTATTTTAGTGTTTAAATATTTTGAAGTTAATTTTTGTTCAGGAACCTAGGTAATTACTATTTTAAGCTGAAAAATAACTCAAACATGTTAAATATTTTCGTATGACAAAATGATTTTGGTATTACGTATGTATGAGAATTTCGAGGGTAGCCCGGCCCCTTAACGCCTTAACTCCCGTAAGGCCCAAGTGGGCCGCGATAACAATAGAAAGGCATTGTGTCTCGTTTTTACGCGATCAAAGGATTAAAAGAAATATCATATTTCTTACAGGTTTTGAAATACCGAGATTTTGCAAATAGTTCTTAACCTAAAATATTATCACAGTTCCCTAGAGCCATTTGACTTTTGACCTCAAGACCTTGAGTTACCCAGTTGTATCGTTAGGACATTTTCATAAAATTTAAAAGCCCTCTAGGTTGTTTTTACGTTCTACGCGTTGTACAAACGTAAACGTTTACGATAATGTCAAAAGAATACGATAATTACAAGAAAACAAAATGTTTCGTGTTTTTAAAGCACGAACTGACAATAATTATACTTGAGCGCACTTGAGCATTTAGATCGCATTTAAAAGTTTTTCTTTTTTATTTCTCGACTTTGCATTAAATAAGCCTTAAGAAATGTGAAGTCCAAAATCCATGGATTAATTTTGACGGAATTTAACTTAGATGTAGAGTAATAATAGAAAAGGATAGAGGAGGCCTTTACCGCAAGGCATTTAGACTAAATTTTTCGTAATATTTTTTATCTGTAACAATAATTTATGCAACTGAATTTGTATATTAAAGTATTAATGTAGAGGCTATATAAATGAAATTAAAAAAATTAAAGGATATAGATATTTTTTTCGGTGTATATTTGCTATTATTGTATACAAATTTTCTAATTCACCTCCATAAAATTTCTTATTTTGGAGGCTGCAGACAATAACATACGCGGTCTTTGAACTATATGTTTCTTATATCTTTAGCTTTATACAGACTATCAGTATAATAAATGCCTCCATTTGTCAGAGGGTCCTGTTTCGGACCCGCATCGATTTTATCAGTTGTCCGAGTAAGGGTCGAAGTCCTAAATAATTGGACAATATCAATCCAAGATTTAAAAATATAAAACGGATCGCGTAAGCGACGCGTATTTTCGGCGCTTACGTTTTTTCCGTCGGGCTCCTTCTTCTTCTTAAGACATCACGTGAACTCGTAGCACTTTGTAGAATCATGTAGCATTTCGTAGCATTTTGTAGCACCGCGTAGCATTTCGTAGCACTTTGTAGCACCGCGTAGCATTTCGTAGCACTTTGTAGCATTTCGCAGCACTTTGTAGCATTTCGTAGCACTTTGTAGGACCGTGTAGCATTCCGTAACACTTTGTAGCACCACGTAGCATTTCGTAGCACTTTGTAGCACCGCGTAGCATTTCGTAGCACTATGTAACATTTCGTAGCATTTTATAGGACCGTGTAGCATTTCGTAGCACTTTGTAGCATTTCGTAGCATTTTATAGGACCGCGTAGCATTTCGTAGCACTCTGTAGCACAACGTAGCATTTTGTAGCGCGTTGTAGAACCCGAGTTTTTTGGAGAGTGGAGAAGCGAAATCAGAAAAAAAACAAAACCGCTCTTAAATGTACAATGTAACAATTTATTTCTCAAGACAGATCCAGTAGTATCAGAGCACAATGCCAAAAATATTTTTCTAATACAATTAGTTTATAAGTATAGATAATTAGTACAATAACTATTATATTACTAAGGTAATATACAATGGAATAAATACTAAGGTAATGGAATAATTACTAAGGTAATATATATAGAATATTATAGGCTTGGGTTATTGAAAGAAGTGTTGCCATTGTTGTTTGTCCAACAGGCGGCAGGGAGGTCCTTTATATAATTAATATCGAGAGATAACACGAGGGGAACTTGGGGACTTATTACGTAGATTATTTTTTAAGGTTTTTAGAGGGTTTGATCACTTTTAGTGGGTACAAAATATTGGTAACAGTACACAGATATTCTGTTCAAAATATGTATTTTATAATAATAATAATAATAATCATATCACTCAACTAAATTAATAGTATGCAAATGTAATTTTATGTCAATATGTCAATAATATAAAACTGTCAGAAATAAGTACCAGCGAAAAAATCTTTTACTTCATAAAAGCAATTGTATAAAAGCCATTCATTTAGTTTTCTTTTAGGAATTAAGCTCAGTTTTTCTAAATCTTTTCGCAAATTATTATAGATTTTAATAGCCATAGAATAAAGACTTTTAAGAAACATTGTGCTGCTACATTTGGATATGATTAATTTTTTGGGATAACCTAGGGATAACGCTGTGATCACGGATTAAAAAATCGATAAGTATATAGTCGAGTTTGGCGTCATTTTCGATTGAATCGAATGTTTAAATGCCAGTTTTGGAATAATATTTATATAAAAGATAGTAAAAATAAAATAAAATAAAAAATTAGAATATATGATTTTCAACCAACGAAAACGCTGTTGATTGGGCTTCATTAATATAAGGAGGCTGATAGCCGCATTATTCTGCATGCCAGAGACATGGTGATGAATGGAGCAATAAAATAATACTAGACGTTCCGCGCGGTTTCGTCCGCGTAAATCTGAAATTTCACGGAAACCGTATATTTTTCACATATTAATAACCCATGTCTCACGTTATCTACTATATATTCGTGTCAAATAACATAAAAATTGCTCCAGTTGTCTCTGAGATATTAGCCCTTTCAAATAATTTTCCCCGTTTTTTTTACATTTTCCTCTGTATCTTTGCTCTTATTGGTCTTAGCGTGATAAAATATAGCTTACAGCCTTCCTTAATAAATAGGCTATCAAACACTGACAGATTTTTTCAAATCGGACCAGTAGTTCTTGAGATTAGCGTGTTCAAAGAAACAAACTCACTAACAAACTCTTCAGCTTTATTTTCACATTTTCCTCTGTATCTTTGCACCTATTGGTTTTTTGGACTATAGCCTTCCTCGATAAATATGCTATCAAATACTGAAAGATTCTTTCAAATCGGAAGTTGCTCCTGAGATTAGCGCGTTCAAACAAACAAACTCTTCAGCTTTATAATATTACTAGACGTTTCGCGCGGCTTCGCCCGCGTAAATTAGGTATTGCACAGACAAATTAGTCCACAGTAAATAGCCTTCACGTTCCTACTTTTTATCTGTGCCCAATAACAGAAAAATTACTCCAGTAGTTCGTGAAATGGCTTATTTCTTTTAAATAATTTCCCCCGTTTTAAGGACTCGTTTAATAAGGACTTATGTTACAGGTACTAGACAACGGAAATATATTTAATACTTTTATACTATAAATATATTTAAGATTTTTGTTATATTATGATACAATATATTTAATATACATCCAGACCCGAGAACATTGAAAACTTTTTGGTCCGTTGGCGGGATTCGAATCCGCGACCCCCGGCTTGAGCTGCCACACGCTCAACCATTGAGCCAAAGAGGTCGTCAAATTTTCTTGATAAAAGCTACCTAAAAGAAATCGTTGTCTACGTAATAGCCCCCAGAATGTTTATCCTATTTAAAAATAATAGGCTCTCGGGCGAGTCTGGTAATCATCTTAAGTTATTGAGTATTTTATCAGCGCCAAGAAATCAAAATTAATTCCCTTTTCCGCTGACTTTGGAATTCAATAAAAGTAAATTTTAGTGGGGCGATTTTCTTTTTGCATTCGGAGATATACTAATATTATTGAAGGTATTTATTTGTCTGACTCCTAAATGCTTGAACCAATTTAGATGAAATTTGGTATAAATGTACATTGAAGGACGGGAAGGACATAGGTTTTTGTTGC